>MU221502.1:109197-122083 GCA_018584345.1 Thuja plicata
TAGTTAGAAGGCAATAGGCCGATATTAGTGGTTTTACATGTTTTGACTAACCTTTCAAGCTAATGCAATGACCTATTGAGTGTTTGTGTCATTTTCAACAGGTACCCATTTACACACACACAACTGGTGCATAAAATCACACACACATCAGTACACATTCTCCACTTACCTCCCTTTTTAGGAGCCAAAACCACTGGAACAACACATGGGATGATGCTCTTTCTTATTAGACCTTGGTCCAAAAGCTATTGAACTTGCCTTGCAATATCCTTATTTTGTTATGGTGTCATCTTGTAAGTAGCTTTATTAGGCAATGATGCCCCTGGAAAAAAGTCAATCTGATGATTGATTTCCCTTTGTGGAGGTAGTGTAGCTGGTGTCCCATCACATATGATGTATTTGAATTGATCCAGTAGCTATCTAACTTCTGTAGGCATAGGTGTCTGATTGGGTGTCTCTTCCTCCTTTGTTTTTACTAAGATAGCATAACCAACTCCTTCTTCCTTCACATATTTTGAGAATTCTTTTCCAGTAATTAAGAGTGTATAGGTGCCCTTCCTTTCCACTGTATCCTCCTCTATCAAGGACTGAATCTTATAAGTGACTTCATCCTTCTTGAATGAGTACCTTTTCTCCTTGCCATGGTGGAATGCTTCTTTGTCATACTTCCATGGTCTTCCAAGCAATAGATGGATAGCATCCATTGGTAAAACATCACAAAGTATCTTGTCTTGATACTTCTCTATGGTGAATTCAGCCCATACTTGTTCATTGACCAATATTTTTTTCCCCTTGTTCAACCAAGTTACTTTATAAGGGTTAGCATGGGATATCTTGTTCAATTTCAATTTCTACATGCCTCCTCTGAGATCACATTATTTGTTGACCCTAAGTCTATGATGACTCTACACACTTTGTTATGAATCTTGCACTTCACCCTAAAGAGTTCTCTCCTTTGTTTGTGTTCTTCTTTGATAGGTTCTTTCATCAAGATCCTCCTAAGCATTAGGTTCTCTCCCTTCTCTGAATCAAGACTTACCTCAGATTTTTTTGTACTATCTTCTTCTTGTACATATGCAATTTTATTTTCTCCTTGTGAAGATGATCACTTATCCGGACACCTATTTCATTGAAGCAAAATGTGAGCTTATTCCAAAACCACCATATCTACCTCTTCCACCACTATGATAACTTCTTCCTCTACCATATCCTCCTCTATTGTTTGACTCATTTGTTTGATCAATGAGCCTAGAGTCTCCTTGACCTCTGGTGTCATTGCTTCTTCCAATAGAACCTCTGCTATGTCCTCCTTTAGAGTCTCTCTACCTCTTCCTCTACCCGTAGAGCTTGAATCTTTCTTATTTCTAAGTTATTCTTCCACCTTAAGGGCCATTTGAAAACAACCATGGATAGAAGTTAAGGTAAAGAGGCTTAGTTCCTCTTGAATGTTCCACCTAAGTCCATTGAGATACCTAGCTACTTTGATGCTTTCTATCTCTTGCACTATGGACCTAAGGCATAATTTCTGGAATTCTTCAGTGTAGGCTGCCACATCTAAGTCCTTTTGTCTGAGATTATGTCTCTTTTTATGCAGTTGGATGTCATAATCCTCTGGTAGGTAATTTTATTTTATCTTAGCCACCATAGCCTTCTAATTGACTATTGGCTTTTTCCCTTCTCTTTCTCTTTCTTCTTGTAAGAAATTCCACCAAGTTAGTGCTTGTCCTCTCAATCTTTATTTAGCTATCTTCACCTTTTGTGCCTTTGTAATTCCATCACATTCAAAGTGATTCTCCATTCCTTCAACCCATTCCATCACCAATTCTGCATCCATTCAGCCAGAGAATGCATGGATACTTTCTAATGATTTTCCACTTAGTTCTTTAAGGGTTGTGAGGAAATTTTCCTCAGGTAGTGGAGGGTCTGGTTCTGGTTCCACATTCTCTTCAATCTTAGTCTTTCCTTTATCTTTATCCTCTAACTGTTCTTTCACCTTACTTGCAGTCTCTACAACTTCTGCGAATTTGTGTTTCATCTCCTCCATAGCTTCTTCTAGGAGTCTATTCTTTTCTTTCTATTCTGGAAAATCTCTTTCCAACTCTTCATTGGTCACCATGGTGCTCTCACCAATTGACTCACTCACATCTATCATGCACACTCACTTCCCAAGCCTTTCAATGGCCTTGATACCACTTTGATGGGGAGATCTAACTCACAAGAGATTTCTTGCTCTTCTCAAGGCCTTTCATATGACCTTACTAGGGTACTTCTCTCTACCCTAAGAAGAGGACACTCCTATGGTCCCTCTACTCCAACTAGATCTCTCCACCAACTTCCAACTCTCCTCAATCCTTCTCTACTCAACTATGTATCCATAGGCTCAATTCAAGTGCCTATGCTCCCAAAATGTTCTTAGCAAGAAAAATAGGTTTTCACACTATTTCACCTTTACCTTCAATCCATATTGACTCATTTGGATAGGTTCTTTCATATATTTCCCATCGAGTTCATTGTTTCCTATTTTCTAGGCCTTGTAGCCTTTTTAGCCCAATTAGGCCTCCTAAAACCACCAAACTTGGAATATCATCCAGTCCACCTTAACAACCTTCCAAACTGACCAGTATGTCTTCTTTTCTCTCACCATGTGCTCTGATGGACTCTTCTTCACTTCTCCTTTCATACACATGACCTTTTCACATGCCCCTACACTCTCCAACTCGTGATTGGCACAAACCAATCCATTAAACAAGGCTTCTTGCCTCTGCAACTGTGCAAACTCCTAACCAAATACTTGTGTACTTTCCTAGGGCCTTCTTGCATAAATATATCCCCTACATAAAATGAACCCTAAAGACATATTTATACTATATACAAAGTTCCCTTCTTGATTCCAAGTGGCCATTGATATTCAACCATGGGAACTCAAGAAGGAGCCATATTTACATGGTTGACACTGTTCAAGACATCGAACCAAAAGAACTTAAATAATTTACAAAATGAAAAAGTAATGCACCAAATTCTCAAATAAACTCCACAAATCTTAATTACATAACAATAAATAACACCTCAAAGCATTACAGTAGACTATTCAAACCATTAAGGTTGGGTGATGGCTCTAAACTAATCTTTGTATCACAAAAATAGTGCTTCCACTAAGTCTGTCCGTACAATCTAAAAACCAACCTATCAATTAGGGTTTGGGTAACCTTATATAGTCCATCCCCATGTGCTCAGACCCTAAGTTCAGGATTTGGAACCATTAAAATTCTGAATGCAACATTCTAGGAAATGTTGTCATGACAACTTTGCAAAGTTGTCATGAGCAACTTTTGTAACTTTTTGCAATTTTGTCTTACAGATACTCTAACTTGCTCAACTTGATCCACAATCATTACATTGGATCTCAAATCACCTAAAAACAAAAAAAAATAACACTTTTCCCTTCATTTTGGGATCTTGGTCATTGTTTGACCAACTTTGACTTTCCTAGTCACCTATTGCAAAACTGACTGTCTAGGACCTTCTTGGAATTAACCAAAGACAACGCTTAGCAAATCCTATTTACACACACACCTTGGGACTTTATCTTATTCCTTATTCATGGTGGTTGGCTAGAACCACCTACAAGCCAAAATTGAAACTAGGATCAAACTAAGACCCTATGGTGTTCCTGCACCACTAATTTTCATTATCTCGAAAAGTAAACAAATAGGTTAAATAAATTTCACCCAAACACTGTTATGTCCCTTTATATAACAAATCTAAGTTTTTCCCAAAAAATTAATTCCAACTCAGAATGATAATTGCATTATACTTAGAAATCTAACTTTGTCATTATCTTAAATTATAAAAGTTTATTATAATATTCAACTTTATAATTCTATTAATAATTTTGAAAATAACGGTTTTATTGGTTTTTTATGATGTCCCTTGGTGAAATATGATTTAATAATAAATAATAATAATAAAATTAAAATATAAATAAATCAATAAATAATAATATAATTACAATTTAATTAAGTTGATGAATGGTCAAGAGATACACAATGAAGAGTTGTGACTCCCTCAACATAAAGCATAAACGGGAGGAGAGTTTATTTGAAAGAGGATATAGGGGAAAGAAGAAAGAGGAGAGCATAGGAATTAAAGAATAATTAATGGAAGAAGGAAGAAATGTGAAGAAAATATGGAAGTGACAATTTCAAAGGGAAGTAATGATGAATAGTTGTAACTCTTTTAAATGATTGTAATTATGAAGGGTTGTGACTCTTCAAATGGGTTGTAATTGTGAAGGGTTGTGAATCTTTTAAAGAGGGACAATTATGAAAGATTGCGACTCTTTCCAAAAGGCACACATGATGAAGAGGTATGACCTCTTCCTCACAGTGGAAGATATAAAGGGTAAGAAGGATAAAATAGAAAGGAGGAAGAAGAGCAAGAAAAAGAAGGAAAAGAGGAAGAGGAGGATGGAGAAGATGAAGAAGAGGAGGAAGTGTAGACACCTAATCTGATTACATAATTAAGTAATATTATTTAGTTCTCTCCTAAGGAATTGATAATTAAATATCTTATATTTATTTAATCAATGTAATCTCCCTAGTTAAATAACTTAATTAATTAATTATCTAAATGAAAACCCATAGTATGATAATTAATGAAATCCCCCTTCCTCTATTAATTTAAATAAATAGCCTTATCTATTTAAATTAATTCACCTTATCCTATTATCCTACTTATGATTAAAAAAACTCTATTTAATCTATTTGAGCACATGGCTCCTAGCTTTAACCCTCACCTAACCTTTCATCATAACCTACCCCGACCACTTGACCAATGATCCTAACTCAAGCTAACCCATTCACACATACTAACCTCTCTTAATTATTTAATTAACCTTGATTAACTAATCATCCCCTCCACTCATTCTCTCTCCTCCCATCACATCCTCCTAATCCTCCCACTTGTCTACTAATCATCCTTGATCCAAGCGTAATCACCCTCTAAATATTTGCACAATCATAATCCAAGGATTGAGAAATCCAAAGCCACCCCCAAAGTCAACACAAGTCACATCGTCTCCAATCCCCAACTATATGAATTTAAGTCTTCCTTAAATGCTATTACATCCCTCTTACACACTTCATCCATAACTTACATTCTTCTCCCCTCTCACATCTCCCAAAATGGTCACATTACCCCATTCTTCCAAACCTCTCTCCTTGTGACACTTGTCACAATGAATGGAATTTGAGAAAGCACAATCCATGTGCTCTCTCTCAAAATCATCTTCACCCTTCCTCAATTTTTCATCTTGACCCTTCATTCAACCATCCTCTTCCCTATAAATTAAATCCTTCACTCCTTCATTTTCATCCACCTTTTATGCATTGTTACCATGCCCATTTGAAGAAAAAAATCATCAAACACAACCTTATAATGTCAAAATCCTTCCAAATCCACTCCTTTGAATCTTGAGAACACCTGAGCACACATCCAAACCATCTTGGAAAAATCTATTAAACAAAGGAGGCTTCTTGGGTTTTGTAGGAGGTTTGCATTAGTTGTTTATTTCATGCTTTCTTTGGTCTAATCTTATATGTTACATAGTTTTGTGTAGTTGAGTGTTTTATTAATTTATCTCATTCACTTTATAACTCACACATTTATTTGCACACATTTTGGCATGCCTAGTGAGACCCACTTCAAGGGTCATTTTCTTCATTTCCATCTGATTTCTTTGCAAAAACTAACTAAACAAAACTAATGTTTGTATCATTTGAGTGCTTTTTTACAATTATTTGTGTTGTTTGTAGGTTGGAATAGGGAAGAACTGAAGGTCGTGTTCCTAATGGAACTTTCATTTTTCACACAACAATAAAATTTGAAACTCAGCAGGATCATGGGAACCTAAGGCGAGAACGCGCTTAAAGTTGACAGGATCGTAGTCCCATAGATTGGTCTTCTATGCATGGGAGAGACCTGTCTTCTCTATCTTCTACCTTTTTATCTTCTTTCAACAGTCGGCGGGAACACAGTTTGACTACGCGGGAACATCTGCTAACATTTCTATTCCATAAGGCCTTTAATTTGTATGAACCAATAAACTGTTTAAGTTCAAATTCCTGCGTGATCTCTTTTTGAGTTGGCGGGATCACGAAAAATGTATGTGGGATTGCATTTCCCTACATAATAATTCTATGTGTTTTGCAAGTCAGCAGGATCACAGGTACTGATGGTTGGATTACTATTTAATTTTATAAAAAACAAAATTGATTCACTATGATGTGGTGCTATAAAATTTACTCACACTTAGTTTTGGTGCATTAAAACAAACAAAAGCTTTAAAAGAACCCTCAAATCAGAACACTTCAAATTGGGTTTTAAAAATCAAATCATAATCCTTGAATGCTTAAGGGTCAAATGAACAATGCAATGACAAAAACACTATAATTTGGGCTTTCAATGAACTCATACAATCTATAATGCTAAGGAAGTAAAACACATCTTGTTCTTTTTTGCAAACCATATAAATTTCCGTTTCAAAGCATTGTCATTTACTTTCCAAAAAAAAAGAAAAAGAACATTGCATGCTAATCATGAGTGTTTTATGTCATATATATGAAATAATTAGATAATTAATTATCAATTTAGAAATAATGGGTTCTTGGTGTGTTTGAAGGACTGTTTTTCAACACTTAGAGATTTTTTATTTCATTGCAAATCCTTGATAAATTAGGTGACGTACTATAACTATCTTATATTTGTATCCTCTTCCCTTGCCTTTGTGGACCTTGGGTGACAAGAAATATTAAGTTTCTTATTTTACTTCTAGAAAGGCCTATCTAGAGGGTGCATTTCCCCTTTATAGAATGACCTCAAAATGGTAATCCCTTCGACCAGTATATAAACAAGACTCTAGCCAAACCCTGGTCTTATCTTCCCAAGCTCGGGTGATGTGTGTTGATGGTAGCCCAGACTAGGTGAATATCCCTAGCATATTGGCATGGTCAACTAGGCTCTTAAGTGAGTCACATGCATACAAACCGATTGGGAGGATGCCAAGAATCTTACAAGAATCCATTAAAACTAGAAGCCTACCCAGTTCACCTCTGAAAGCTTGATAATATTTGTGCAAGGAGGATAGTAACCTCCCCAAGACACTCACCATATCGTGCCTCCTTGAGAATTTAGATTCGGCTAATATGGTATTTTTAGACCCATTGTATGGTCTTCAATGGTTGTATTTTGATTAGATATTGGATGTGTGCCTAAGTTTGTGAGCATATATTTTTGAAGCTAAGATGATTCCATAAGGTAGAAATATTTGTACTTGTTTTCGTTGTTACAAAACCTATGAAAAACACTTTCAGAACATACACATTCAAAGGTACAAGTCTTTTTCCAAAGAGATCAAATCCAAAACTGTGTTATTCTAACAAGGTTTCTTTGTACCTTGCGAGATTGCTTTCTCACTTAGCCCAAGAACAATCATATTTAAAAGTTGATCCTAGATTAGCCAGGGTAAACTTATCACAGTCACTGGCTAGTTCAAGGAATCCAAGATTTTTCATTATCACCAAACTTGTGGCTACCTAAGGTAAATGTCCAAATACCCTATGTATATAGAGAGAATAAGACCACTAATCAAGAGGCCAAAAATTATCAACACATTGTGAAGTCAATTCAACAAGAAATCCAAGAACGTGAGAAATATGACAAGATCCTCTTCAACAACAAAGTCTCACATTTTATGAGAAAGTGTCATTTGAACCACACCTTTGTCAACTTTGATATATATGACTAGTCAACACATCATAAACCTATCCATTCACTCTTCCTCATCATAAAGCTTGCATCCTCCTCATTTCATTTTTTTAGGTCATCCTTAGTCGTCCTCTTTAGGTAAGAACTATCTAGGAAATCAAACCTCCTCCAATATCCAAGTCAGTATCCCAAGAAAATAAAAAAATCTCCCACTTAGTGTCACATCCCTATGAGTTTCTTAGAACCCACAACTTATCAAACTCATCCCTTGGATGTAATCCTTGACTAAGAATTTTCTAGGATAGCCTATTTTGTCCTTATAACCTCATCACCTTAGTTTAAAAGTTGGTTTATACTGACATAAATCTTGTCCTCCCAAAGACCATCAATTTATCTTAGGTTGACTAAACACATCCATTTGAGCCTACATTAGGTAAAGAAACTCATTTTCCTTTTAATACCAAGTCATCCCTTAGGTCCCTAGGAAATCCTCATCAAGTTTGCATCACCACCTTCATCCTTAGGTATCATAATACATTTGCACAATGAATCCTAAGTCTCAGATTAACACCCAAAGAGAATCAATCCCTCATACATTTTAGATCATTAATTTCATGCCACCAAAAACTCAATCTAAGAAGAAGAAGGATATGGACTCTAATCTTTCCATTGGTTCATCTGACCCAACAATTGATCACCACCAGGCCATGGTCTCCTTTGAACCCCAAAAACAAGTACAAATCAAATATATATGGGCTGATCCAGATGAGGTCCCTACCCCCAGATCTATGGAATCTTTCATGATTCATCTCAGAGGCATGTATGGTTAGTGCTATCATAGGCCAAAATTGTAATAGCATCCTTGCTAAATTTCAACATGAAGGTACCCCTATTCCACCTGGACTCACCCAAAATAGCACGTCCATACATATCCTAGTCAATATTTTTTATCCTGTGGTGGAAGAAAATGTTTATCCACACCTAAGACCACCCCAAATATCCTCAGTTGTACCCCATTTACTCTAGCCAACCACCACCCAACCTATAGTGCACACTTCAATGCAGTCACCCCCCTTCTCCATTATGGGGGCTTCATCTTCTAATCCATCGCCACCTCCAGCATCCCAACCAACCCAACACACCTCTACCCATGCCATATAACCTCTATTACCAAATCAAATACTACCCAACCAATTTCTACACAACCACTGGGTACACAAGCCACGACTACTTCAATGATGACATCATTACATCCCCCCGTTCCTCCACCACTGCAATAGTAGCCACATTTCACAACTATAATCTCACCCACAAGAGCCTTGAATAAACCTTATTCCCTCAAGGTCCTACATTCCATTCCCAACCAGTAGTACCATCCCAAAGTTCTTTGACACCCCACCTACAACCTAACATCCAAACACAACCCAAAGCACGCACTTCCTAAAAATCTTCCCAAGCCACTCAAACCTTGAAAGAAACCACATCATTTGCTTGGCGCTATACCTAGGAAAATTTACAAGCCCTTGGAGTTCCTGCATATTCACACATCATGAACTCTTCTACCTCCCAAGTACAACAAAAAAATTTCAACCCTTTCGATCAACCAACCCAACCTCAGCAACCAACATTCACCAATTACTTGGTCATGCCGCCATCCAAAGAAACATAAAATATACCACTTCCCCCCCCCCCAAAAAAAAAAAAAAGTATTCCTGCACACATCAACTACCTTTCTCCACACTCCATAGGTATAAAACCACTGAAAACTTATCCATCCTATGGTAGTGCTAGCATGCAACCAACCTATGTGGGTCAAACCTACACTCACCCATCCTACCAAATGTCGCAACAGACACAAATATTCTACCAACAACCTTTACAACCACAAAAAACCTTACCTCCACTCTCTCAACAACATTATGGCCAACAACAACCACTACCCCCATCACAAAATTCTTATGCAGCCAATAAATATCCTTACCATACTCCTCAATATCCCACACAAAATACTTCATATTCCCTGACACCATTTGACCTATATCAAGCACCAAGATCCAATGTAATGGGGGTACCCACTCCACCGCCTATCAACTTGAAATGTGAAGAAATAAAGAATGCTCTTAAAGAGCTCTATGCAGGGACTGAAAGCAAGACCTTTAAGTTTGACAAAGTGTGCCCTTATCTATTTGACCGCTCCATCACAACAATCCCCTTCCACAAGAACTTTGAAACTCCCAAATTTGACAAATATAGGGGGAAGGGAGATCCCAGCAATCATGTCAAGGAATTCTACATAGCTTGCCAAGAATTTTCCTACAATGACAACTATCTCATGCGCCTCTTCTCAAAAAACTTGGGAAGGATGGTGCTTGAGTAGTTTTACAAGATTGCCTATGGCATAATCATGAAATTTGAAAAGTTATCCAAGATATTTGTATCACAATATGCACACAAAAATTAGAGTGAATTATCCCTCTTGGATCTATGCAATTCCAAAAAAAAAGGGGGTGAAAGCTTGGCAGATTACCTTCAAAGATGGAAAGGGCTTACTACGAGACTATCATATCAACCCCTTGAAAATCATTTGACAAATATCTTCATCGATAATATGCACCCCAAGCTATCCCATCACATGTGCATGAATTGTTTGCAAACCTACCAGGAGATTCAAGGAAAGGGAATGGACCTCAAGAAGGGCCTTCTAGATGGCGGTACCATCAAGCACTATAAGGAAATACAACATGATAGGTCCAACAATGATTGTTCATGCTATTGGAACAATAATAAAAGCACCGTAACTAATGGTGCCACAAACACAAAGCATGTCCAAATAGTTGTAGCTGGACCAAAGCCACCACAACATCTCATTTGTCAACTGATCAAAAAACAAACAAATGTTATATCAGTCACCCAGGGATAGTCTAAACCTCAGGTCAAGAATACCCAAAAGTGCACATTCACCCCTTTAGGTGAACCCAAAGATTCCATATTCCATAGAATGGATAATTCCAATCTGATTGTGTACCCACAAACTCAACCATTTGATGAGTCTACTCCCAAACCCGCTTGGTATAAAGAGAATGTAAACTCTGACTACCACTATGTTAAGGGGCAGCCCACTATAAAGTGTATGAAGCTAAAATATTACATCCAAGATCTCATAGATCAAGAGGAAATCACAATGGATCCTATAACAAAAACCTTGTCTAATGCAAACCTCTAGATATACAAAAATTATTTTCCTCAACACAACACTGGCAAGGGACCTACTAATCCTAATCCACCCCCAAACCAAAGAAAAGGTAAATAAGGGGATCATGCTGATGGAAAAGATTACACCGGTACCTATATCAACTATGATAAGTCCATCAGTTGCATCTCCCAGGATGAACTTTCTGTCAATGTGATTCATTTCAAGGGCACAGATAGTCAATGCACAATTACCACACATCAAGGAAGAATATCTATTGTAGGCACCACTACTTCTTCATCCTCTAGTACATAGTATAACCTCTTGGAACACCTTGGGAATACGCTTACACAAATCTCCATTTTGGATCTCCTGTGAACCTCATTCATCCATCAGGAGATCCTCAATAAGGCCCTATGAGAATCACATGTACCAAATGACACTAACCCCTCCCAATTACAAGCCCTTATAGGCCACTTATCAGCATCTTATGGTATCTCATTCAAACCTTATGACATGTCATCCATTGAGCCACACCACAACCTCTCATTCTATATCATTGTCATGGTCAATGAATTTTTTGTCAAACGGGTCATGATAGATAATGGTTTGGCTCTAAATTTGTGCACATTAAAATACATAAATCAAGTGGAGTACACTGAAGAAGATATAAAAAATGATGTCACAACTATCAAGGCTTATGATAATCTGGAACATACCTCTGAAGGTACTATCTCATTACCCATCAATTTGGGCCCAATAATACAAGATGAAGTATGCCATGTTGTTGATATTTACCTCCCATACAATATCCTCATTGTTCATCCATGGATCCACTCCATTAAGCCCATTCCTTCTACATTTCACCAGTGCATCAAATTTTCATATAATGGAGCTGAAGTCACCATCCATGCTAATCCCCAACCCTTCACATATTTTTGTGCTCTGGAAGCCTCATTCCCGCATTCAAATCATTTCCCAGACATTGAATTTGGCACCACCCTTGCTAGCTCCTCCATAACCCACATTGACCCAAAAACCATTATTTCCTCCACACTCTCTACTATCAAGATCAATAACAAAGATTTTAGGGAATACAACTTATCAAATGCATTCGTAGTTGGAGCCTTACCTCTTGATCCAAATACTCAAGGGTGCCCATCACACCAAGGATCACTAGATAAAAATGAACCACAACCAAGAAAAATTGGCTCCTCTACATTCTTATACCATGGGATCCTAAAAAATCAGGATATAGAACCATACATTAACAGATGGTTGTATCGGGATGATCAAACCTAGGATGACAAGCTCCTTGATTACTTTAAAGAGAATACCCCAAATATCACAAGTTGGCTATAGAATGATGAAATAACCAAGGGGGTAGTTCAAGCTAAAAAGAGAGAGGTATAAGGGCTCCCATTAAGCCTCCCCACCTACCAAGAAGCAAAGGACTAGGTTTTGGCCTAGACACGACTGGGAGAACCAATACAAATAACTATACCTACTATAGAACCCTTGACAAAATAGTTGAAATCGAAGACATCCCTGAAGAGGAAGTTAAGATATCCTTGACAATGAAACCTTCTTAGGTAATTTTGTCCTTTTCCAACTCTCCACTAACTTCATTGACCTTTCACTCATTCACCCCGAACTCATAGACTTGACCCAAAGGCATATTATGCGGAAGATATGATCTTTAACTGCAAAAATAAAAATAAAAGGGAAAAAGAAAAACATGGGTCTCCTAGTGAAAACCCCTCTGGGGCACTATCTTGCTCCAAAAAATTAAAAACAAAGGGTGTTGTAACCACCTGAATTTGGTCTGTCGCAACTATAGACCCTATTTGCCCTAAGTGTGATCATACCCTCGATTTATGTCCAAACGACCCTGTTACTGCTTGGCATAATTCTTTTAATCAATTTAATATC
>MU221502.1:147710-177994 GCA_018584345.1 Thuja plicata
AGCCCAAAAATAATCGAATAAATGACAAAGCTAGGATTTTATCAAGAATGAGCAATTGAGGATTTTAGCAAATAATTCTAGAAAGGGGCTAATAGTCTAGATGACCATTTTTAGATGATTACACATAAACACCCTTGAAATTGGCTTATTGCTTCCTGTTTGAAGTGAGTGTGATTATCATGAATGCCCATCAGATTGGACATGGAGAATCAATGACTTGACTACCCCAAAATGGAAGATTCAAATGAAAGGATGAGAAATATGCATGTACTTGCATACTTTACTCTTAAGAAATTTGAAAATGAAATGCATGAACTATCAAACTAAATGCATGGTAACCATGAATAATGAAGCTAAAATGCAAGTGTAAACTTTCAATGAAATGAGCAATGCATCTACCATTAATCTATGAAAGGAAAATAAGCTAAGAAATGAAAACACAAATGCATATGCAAAGAAACTACTATGAGAGCAAGAGCTAAGAGTGCACAATAAAACCTTAGAATGAAAATAGCATTATAAAAATACTCTCCAAATTATCTATATCTCTAGCATGTCTATTATGTCTAGCCACAAGCAAAGAGATCTATCCCTTTTATAGGAAATTCCAAGAGGTGAACGGTTGAGATTAATAGGAAAAAGGAAATGAGAAACAATGGAGATGCAAATTTCCTCAATCCATGTGAGCTTGATCCAAGCAATTTGGTTGGTCAACCTTGTGGAGAATAAGACAAAATTGATTTTTTCCCCTTTTATTTGTTTTATTTGATTTTCAATGTGATCACACATGTGTGAATGGGTTATTTTAAAAAGGGACTTTAGGACTTTTTGATTTATCCCAATTTTTTATGCAATTTAAGTATTTTAGGCTTGATGATTTGATTCAACAAGTTAGGATTAAAAATTATGCAAGTGAATTTGATTAAATGCTCTCATTATTAGGGTTTAGAGTCTAGCCTATGAATGTCTTTGAATTAAGATTTATTAAGACTAATTAATCGGAAATAGGGGCTATAGGTTTCCTAGATCAATTTTAGGTGATTACATTTTCCCCTCTTTGAATTGATGTGTGACTAGCACATTGATTTAAAGAACATCTGATGTTTGATTGGATCAGAGAATAGCTTGATATGAAGCGATGAAACTATCCCATCAATTAGAAACAATTCCAAACTTGATTAAAAGAAGATCGATTTAAATTTGAAGATATCAGCTCCAGAATTGATTGAGCGAAGACTAATAGGGAGATCCAGAAATATTATCTCTAGGCTTGATTAAGTGAAGACCGATAGAGAGACCTAGGAAATATCAGCTTCGGGCTTGATTGAGTGAAGACTGATCAAAGATTTTGAGCATTCATCTTGATGTGAAGCGATGAAACTAAATTTCCTTCCTCCAAGAAGATTTCTCTATTTTAGATTAGTTAGAATGACGAATCAACCTGATATGGTGTGATGAGACTGATTTTCATTGGATTGACTTCTTAGGATAATTGACTTGATATGGGTCCTAATGAAGCCAATTACCTAATTATCAGACTGATATGGTGCAATGAACCTAATATGCCCCTAGAGATTCAAATTACTTGATGCACAGTGATAAAAATCACTTGATTGATCTTAATTTAGGTCAAGGCATTATGCCCCTAGAGATTGAATTGTTGATGTGAATCAAATTGATAATATAGTGGTACTGCCCCCTCGGGAGAGAAATTGAAAGGAGGGGATAGCCATAAGCCTGATAGATCAAAAAGCATTGAGGAAATAAGATACAAGCTTGTTTTGAGGTCTAGTTTACCAAGTTTGACCAAGAGTTGACTAAGGATGATTTTTTGGATTGAAGTGGGAAGTGCTTGATAGAGTCAATTAAGATTAATCACAAAGTGGAATCCCATGAGGAAAGTGTCAGTGATCAACTACATTTGAGAAAATAGGTTAATATGCATTTTTTTACTAGCAAAACATTGTTGGATTTTGATTTTGGTCCTGAAAATGGATTCAGAGCCGTCCAATTAGCCAAGGGTGCAATTTTCACGTCCATTGGAGAAATTTCAAAAATTAGGTCAAAATCTATATAAGGCTTGGAGGGGTCATTTTCAAATCATTTTCACTATCCAAGTTTGAAATTCTAGAAGCCTTCTCTGAGCGAAAATGGTAGTGCTAGTAGTAGATCATTGATTTGAGTGCATGCGGAGGTACGAACAGTCGTAGGACTACCCACCTCTAGTAAGTAACTGATTAACTTCACATTTGCATTGAATTTTTTATGTTTTTCATAGATCTTTGCAATTTTTTCAATGTTTGAGGTCATAGGGTCCCAGTTCGTCGTACGAGTTGGTGAGAGGGCTTGTACGAAAAACTAATAGAAATTCTTTGTCATTTCACCTTATTAGTATCTTTGCAAGAGAAGCACCCACCTGTCGCATGAGCACATTCATACAAACTCATTTTTTTGCATGGCCTCATTAGTTTTGTCATTTCAGCCTGAATTGTCGCACATTACCAAATCCTGACTCGTACGAACCTTGATGCTAGTGAGTCTTTTGCTGTACTTTTTCATTTGGGAGATAGTAGTACTTTTTTGAAGAGGTCCTTTGTTGATTGCGCAT
This sequence comes from Thuja plicata, assembly GCA_018584345.1. Lineage (NCBI taxonomy): Eukaryota > Viridiplantae > Streptophyta > Pinopsida > Cupressales > Cupressaceae > Thuja > Thuja plicata. Next base: position 150,319 of record MU221502.1, read on the forward strand.
TTTCCTAATTTCTTAGCCTATTTGACAGCTTGTCTAACCGTCACATGTTGAATGTAGCTTGCCTTTACTCAATTACTATGTGTGTTAAATAGTGCACCTGTTATCTGCAACACGACACTTCAATAGATCATTATATTAGTAGAAAAGCATAAAAAAGCAAGGGTTTGAGGCTAAATACTAAAATCGATCTATTGCTTCCTATCTAAGAGGAGTTTGAAGAATTCCATAATCATGCCCTCAGATTATGCATAAATCAGTAACATATACAACCTAAGAATGGAAGATTTTAATGAAAAGTAATCTAAATGCTCACTTTATATGCATATTAGCTCTAAAAAGTGTGATAATAACAATGCATAATATCAAAACTACAATGGAATATGGATTTTCAATTAATCTAAACAGCATAACATGCTTTCAATCTGAAAAAATTAAGGGCATTTGAGCTCAAAAAATCATTCTATTTATAGAAGAAATGAGGAGAGAGAGGGGGACATAGGTCATTAATGGAGGTGTAAAAACCATTAATGAGGTGTAAGAGGCATTAATGCCAAAGGCATTAATGAGGCATGGGCTTGAGGAATCTCCATTAATGATGCATTAATGAGAGTAATTAAGAGGCATGGCGAGGGGTGTAAGTCCAAGCTTGAGAAGGTGGACTTAGAGGGAGTCAAGCTTGAGAAAGTTGACTTTCTCAAGTGGGTTGGATTCCTAATCACAAAATTAGGAATGTGACATCATTAGGAAGTGGGTTAGGATAGGATTAAGATTAGGATTAGACTTAGCATGGGGGGATAGGTTGGGATGGGTTTGAACCCAGGGTTAAGGTGGTTGAGATAGGTTAGGCTAGGGTTAAGGGGAATATTAATGAAATGAATTATAATTAATGTATTCATACAAAAATAGGAAAATTAATTATTTAAGCCTTTCATTGCTTTAGATAATTAATTAGGACTATAGCCAATTAATTAGATTAATTTAAGCTAGAAGATAGGGTTTTTGCAAGTGATTAGATATAATAGGGATTTATTTAATTCCTTTTAAATTAATTGCCTTAGCCATGTTTGATTTGAAATGATTTGAATTAAAATTGATTGGTTTTGATTGGCTAGGGTGATTAATAAAATTTAGTGATTAAATCACTTAGGAGATTAAATCTGATTCAAATGAATTATGCCAGCTGATTGAATAGTTGTCTGGACATAATTGGGGGTATGATCACATTTAGGTAAAATGGGGTCTATAGTCAGAGCAGACCAAATCCAGGTGGTTACATTTTTCCCTCTTTGAATAGATGTGTGAGCAACGCATTTGATTCAAAGAAAGTTTTTGATGTTGACTTTAGAAAGTTTGAGAATTTTGGTCATGATCGAACAAAATGCCTGATGAGATCAGTCTTGCACTTGATTGAAATAAAATGATAGAATTGAATTTGAACTGTGTTGTCGTACAAAGGTCAATAAAATTTTTTAAAGATACGAATCCTGAACTTGGTTGTCGTCCAAAGATTGATAATACTAATTCTGAACTTGGTTGTCATCCAAAAGTCAGTATGAAGCTACCAGGAGCTTAGTAACAATCTTTTAAAATGAGGAAACACAAGATATCCAGCTTATGAGAACCAAAGCTTTCTATCCAACAGTTCCAACTTAGTCAATAAAATTGTCATGCCCCTAGTTGTTTGATAATGAAGTCATTTTTAATGTTATTTTGAGCAAGAATTTGATTGACGATAGTGTGATCATGCCCCCTCAGGAATGAAATTGAAGGAAAGAATTGAAATCCCTATGTGGAAATGATGTATCACTTGTAGGCGTCGGTTATGTCAAGAAAGAATGGATTAGAAGAATAGAGAAATGAGGGTGTGTTTAAGAGTAAAAACATGAGAACAAAGTTAATTATGAAAAAATGTGAGTGGTGGGACTGATAAAATGATGACAAACCAAGATGTTTGATGAAATGTGCAATTTGCAGATTTTCTAAACAGATGGAGCAATTCTGCATTTTCAGGAGCTGTTGCAAAAATTTTACTCTATTGCGTAAAATGCATTAGGTACCTTTGATTTGGTTTCTGATTGATCAAAAAGAGAATAGAAATGGAGTTTTAGTTGCCTGGGAGAAGTTTTAGAACCCGTAAATAGCTCAAAAGACCAATATATTGCTCAAAAATCACCATTTTACTATTCATTTTCACTTTTACCTATAGTAAATTCTAGAGCTCTGCAGAGAAGATGGTGGTCCCTGTGCAGAAACATCATTTTGAGCTCAGTCATTGACATTAGTGCCCAACCGACTACACACCTCCGGTAAGCACTCGTAAAACTACCTTGTGAATTTATTATTTTTCATTTTCATGCTCTCTGGTAGTAGTTTTTAGTCTTTTGAATTCTGGGTCGAATCCAGGATTCTGGATCGTACCCTGTCAAACTTGCGTCGCATCTGGTGTTTCCAAGATCGCATCTGGTTGTCCCAAATTTCTGCATCGCATCCAATATTTCTTGGATTGTATCTAGTTTGCCCCATTTTTTCTTAGTTTAGAATGTGAAACTAGGTTCATGTCGTACCCTGTCTTTTAGGATTGTACCCCATTTTTGGGGTCGCATCCCAGATTTCCAGGATTGTATCTGATATTCTCCATCGCATCCTATGTTTCCAGGATTGCATCTGGGAAAAGAGATCACACCCTATTTTTCCAGGATCGCATCTCATTTTGAGACTTAGAATTTTTGTCAATTGTGAACCGTCTTCTTTCTGATAACCTTGAATCACTTAGCTGATTATATTTCTGCATTTTTGTCATAGATAGAACACTGATTTATGTTTGTTAATTGCCATCTTTGTAAAATAGGTCAATTTTGAGGTAGTATCATTTCAAGGTACATATCCAGGGCATGTGCTTGCCTTGGCCGGACTAGTGTCAGATGATGAGAAGGAGGTAGTTGTCTTTGTAGGATTATGATCATTGATTGGTTTACCCAATATTGGGGTAAATTGAGGGTTGTTTACTGCTCTTGCCAAGAGATGGCACTCAAAGCACAACACCTTCCATCTCCCAACTAGGGAGATGAAAGTCACACCCGAGGATGTGTGGCATATACTTCAAGTTCTATTTATGGGCCACGAGGTGAATTTTGAGGGGACTTATGCCATTTCCATTGGTATAGCTCGTCATTTTTTCTAGGATGACACTATTGATTGGAGATACATTTCATGGGATTATATGTGAGATCACTATGATTGGCTATTTGTATACTTGGTGGGACTGATTGGTGGCATCTTGATGCCAGATAGAGGACAACATGGATTCCTTGTAGGATGGGTGGATATGCTTGAGCAGATGGTCATCTCTAGATGGATATTTGCATGGGGTAGTTGTATTCTAACCCATATATATCAAGAGCTCCATGAGATTGTCTATTAGTATACCCGGAGCATGACTGCAGGGATCTTAATTTTGCAGATCTGGGCCTAGGAGCACATCCCAGTGACATGACCCATTGTAGACAAGCAGCAAACACTTGAGAAACCTTATGTATATATGTACACAGGTTTGATTTAGTAGCCCCATCTAGGAAAGGTAGAGTACTGGAGGCATCTTTTTGACGACATGACAGATGTAGTATGGTGACTATATTTGGATTATGAGGAGTGGACCTCTGATGGTAGACAGGTTCCATTTTTCTTCCAAAGTAGGTACCTGATTGGATGTACTAGATACATCATAGAGCATTTTTTACATACCCGTGTATTGAGATTGTTTGGTCATCGACAAGGTAGGAGCTAGGATGTGACAGTATATGCTTGGGTTCATGACGAGGAACCATTGTGGGGTGCCCAACTGAGATATGAGACTATGCATCAGGAGATTAGAGATATGGTCAGAGTTGATTGGGATCCACAGCTTAATGTTGTAGATGTAGGCTGTTCAAATGGATACATAGTAGAGATGATCCAACATCCATTTCTACAGTTTATAGTTCTTGAGGAGGTCATTCCTTGTATAGAAGACCCTGTAGATTATGATCCTAATGATCACTCAGCCAGAGGTAGCGGAGGAGCACAAAGAGATATGGGTGCTGGGGGAGGGCAAGATGGAGGTAGAGATGGTAGACAAGATGGTAGGTTCCCTCCTCCAGATGATGGGGATGATGGTGGAGATGATAGGGGAGGTGGTGTTGTGGGTTGTATGGGAGAGGTGGCCAGTGGCAGTGGAGAGGGTTGGTGCACCCTCCTTATATTTGTTTCTCCCAGGATGGATCGAAGACCTTTACTTATAGGGGAGCAGCAGAGACAACAGAGACAGCAGAGGCAACAATAGCAGCCACAAGACAAATCATAGGATAGGCCCTTGGCGCAGGATTCTGGTAGGGGTTCAGGCAGGGATGGAGATCCCTTATCTCAGTGTGAGTAGGAGTGAGAGAAGCTCAGGGCCAGGATTACTGCATTGGAGGCCACGCTGACTACAACATATGCTAGGATCATTGTAGCAGATGCCTTGCTTGCTAATAGAGATAGATAGCTGGAGAGGCTCAGAGCAGAGAGAGATACACAGGCTCAGACTGCAGTGCATCAGACGCAGAGAGAGACCTACTATTATGCCTTGTATCATGCTATGGTACCAAAGGTATAGAGAGCTATACCATTTTCATGGTTGGCACAACAATCAAAGGGGGCCATGTCCCCTCCAGAATTTCCATTTGTGCCACCTCCTCCTCATCCAGATCAGGGAGAGGGGGGAGTCAGAGTTGATGTTGTATCTTGTTACATATTTATATTGTATATCTGGATCCTTCTAAGATCATTCTTTTGTATGATGACACTTTATACATGTATACCTGAGTCTTCCTATTATTCTGATACTTTGATACCCTTTGTGTAGAATTGTGCCATATTTTTTATCTGTACCATGATTTGATACATATTTCTGATGCAGTTGTTTCTGATTCGGACATGTTTCATGCATTCTCTTTTCTTTGATAGATTTTGATGCACACACGATTAGATTTATCTTGGTCTTATAATGAGTTAGATTTGTAGATGACGACATCATTTATGCAGTTTTGAATTTATTATTGATATAAATATGTTTCAAATGATACTATGTGAATTTGCAAATGTATGTTTTTGAGTTTTTCTTATGCAAGTAAAAATGTATGGATGCACTTAGGATGTAGAAATAAATATAATGCATAAATGCTTTGTTTTTTGTATTTTTCTTCTGTCTCACTTTATGAATGCAAAATGTATGCTATGGATGTGCAACAATATGAATATCAGTAATATTGAATTGATGTAATTAACTTGTTTTTTAGAAGAAAATGGAAATCATTTTTGAGCTCAAATTCCTTATGCTTTTGCTTCTTTCAAAATGCATCATGTAATCCCTAAATGCAACTATATGCGGACTCTTAGGTCTTGTCACTGATTTGTAGATATTGTATCATTTTTATCATCATTGGGCTCTTGTTAGAATGGATACCACCTGATAGTACAACCATCACTAATACCCACTGATATTATGAAAGTATGAATACTATGTTTATTGGATGAAATGTCAGAAATAGACTTAGGCATCAAGGCATAGAAGCCAGGATAAAAAATTATTCACCTTCCTTTTATTATATCAGAAGCTATGTAAGGTAAGATATTGGAACCACAATGACCTTGAAAATTCATATCCTTGGGTACATTATACTTCATATACCTTAGTGAGAATCTAAGTTTAGAAAAAAAAAACAAGGAAATTGTTTCAACCTCACCATAGTTTACACATAAAAAAGATCGAGATATATGCGGCTATCCACTCATGGTGGCAGCTCTTACCATAAACATCCAAGTTAGGTGAAATTTATAGGATCAATTGGAACAATCACCATACGTAGAAAACCAAGAAAATATTATGCCCCTCCTCCTTATGACTCTTTCTCTTTGCACAGATGTCATGGAGTAACTCAGAATACATAACAACTATCAATTGTGAATCAATCAAAATAAAATTGATAACTTCTTAAATTCCCCTAGTTAAAACATCATTAGTGCATAAAAGATTTATAATCAAACCAAGATCAAACTATGTTTAAGTAGTATTTGAGAAATAATTTTGATTCATTTTTCAAGCATAGTAGAGATTCATCAATCAAAATTTGGCATCGTAAGCAATATGTATTCCATGTCTTTGTATAACATTGTTCCTGTTTGCAATCCAATGTAGTGTTTAGGAACACCATTTAGGTTAGTGCAATGTTTGTGCCATCCTTATTTCATGAAAGTCATAGTTTGGTGCAAGCATCGAGTAGCATAGTATCATAAGAAAAACCATTCTATGATGACCTATAAGACGTAACCTAACATGCTAGCAAAGATTCCCCCAATGCAGAATGATTTGTTCCCTAAAACAAAAATGTAGACAAATCCCAAGCAAGGATAAGATATTTGTGAGGAAACAAAGTCAAATTTTAGCACAGGTGTAATCGTGAAGGCCTAGTATCAGAAATGTATTGATAGATAGGGCATAGAATACAATTGATACCTGATTGCCAGGTTTTCACCATTTGGCAAAACTTTTTTATTCTTTTTGCTGCCAAGATGCCCATTTTACCAGGTTTTCATCAAGGCACTTTTATCTTTTTCAATTTTTTTTCAATTTTTTCTTTTTTGAATGTTTTTGTAGTATCAAGGCGCCTGTTTTCCATGTTTTCACCAAGGATACCTTTTCTTCAGGACTATTTCCATTGTTTTTGGATCTCTTCAAGATCAATTTTCTGATGTTTTTGGTATTTTCTGAGATTTCACTATACAGGCTCTGCTAGCCAAACTTTATACATAGAACTGCTTCAAATGTAGAGTATTGATAGGATCTAGAAGGACATATCCTTCAGGTGTAGCTAGTTGATAAGCTCTGGTCCCAAAATTAGCAGTAATAACATAAGGTCCCAACCAGTTAGGTTCAAACTTTCCTTTCTTCTCTCAGTTAGGCTGGTTCTTAGGATTCTCCTTTAGGAAAAGATCCCCCACTTGGAATTGTTGTGGTTTGACCTTTTTATTATACCCTTTGGACATTCATGCTTGGTACACCTTCAGATGATTGAACGCCTGTTGCCTGTGCTCATCAAGTAAGTCTAAAGAATTCACCTGATCAATGCGGTATTGCTCATCAGTAACAAGACCTTGTAAAGATATGCGCAAAGATGGGATTTCAACCTCAATAGGTAGTACTACTTCAGCGCCATAGACTAGGGAAAATGGTGTGGCTCCAGTTGGTATTCTGATGCTTGTTTTATAGGCCCATAGTGCCAGATTTAGTTGTAAATGCTAGTCTCTGCTAGACTTACTCACAGTTCTATATGGGATCTTGAGAATATTCTTGTTATATGCCTCAGCCTGTCCATTACCTTGAGGATAATAGATTGAGGAGAAATTTTGAGTGATGTGGAACTATTCACAAAGGTCATCAATGTCTTGGTTTTTAAATTGGCCCCGATTATCTGTTACAATTGAAGAGGGTATCCCATATCTATAGATAATGTAGTTCAAGATTAACATAGCCACCTATTTTCCAATGGCTTTGATTAGCGACACGGCCTCGACCCACTTTGTGAAATACTCAGTGGCCATAATGATGAACTTGTGTCCATTTGAAGAATTAGGATATATTTGTCCAACCAAGTCAAAGGCCCATTGCTGAAATCGCCAATGTGTTATGAAAGGTATGAGTTCTCTAGAAAGAGCATGGATGATATTTCCATGTGTTTGGCATTTATGACATGTTTTAGAAAATTGAATAGCATTTTTTTCCATTGTAGGTCAGTAATAGCCTACTCTGAGCAGTTTCTTTGCTAGTGAAAAGTCATTTGAATGTGATCCACATACACCCTCATGGAATTCTTTTAATGTGCGATATGACTCTTCACTTTATAAACATCTAAGAACTGTACCATCGAGACCTCATCTATATAAGTTATTAGTTATGAGAACATAACGCATTTTGTCCTAATCAAGGCTCACTTTTCATTTCTAGATAGGTCATTGGGAATAGTTTGGTCAGTTAGGTAAGCAATACTTTTAGCATACTGAGATTGGTTTTGGGCATTCAAAGCACAAATTACTTGGTATTCAAGGGTATCAAAGGCTAGATAGGATAATTCTTCCACCAAGAAATCATAGTGGAATTGATGTTCCTCCAATTGTAACATGGATGCTAGTGTAGCCATAGCATCTGCAGCTTTATTCTCTGTTCTAGGTATCTGCTGGAATGTTATGAAGATAAAGTACTTCTTTAGGTCCTCAACTAGTTACTTGTAGGGCATCAATTTCTCATCCTTCATTTGTTAATCTCCATTTACTTGATTGATAATGAGCTGGGAGTCACCATACACATGTAACTCTACAATCTTCCATTCCATAGAAATTTTAAGACTGTTTACCAATGCCTCATATTCAAAAAATTTATTTGTGCATGGAAACATCAATTTGTAGGACTTGGGTATCTTGTAGCCTTGAGGAGTTATGAATAGAACCCCTGCTCTAGAGCCTTTTTGCATGAAAGAACCATCAAAGTACATCTTCAATGGATACTCAGTGAGATTCATAATTGTTTCATCAGGGAACTCAATTCTTAAAGGTTCGTCTCTTGGAGTGGTGAATCAGCTAATTGATCTACGAGGACTTGTCCTCTAATAGCCCTCTTGTTCACATATTCAATGTCAAATTCATTCAGAATGAGGACCCACTTTGCTAGACATCATGTTAATGTTGTCTTGCTTAGGAGGTACTTAAAAGGATCTATATTTGCAATGAGCCTTACTGTATGTGATAGCATGTAATGTCTTACTTTTTGTGATGCAAAGACAATTGCTAAGCATGCTTTCACAATAATGTTGTAATTGAGTTCATAGGAGACTAGTGTTCTACTGATGTAGTAGATTTCTCTTTCTTTCTTAGTTTCATCCTCTTATGCCAGCAATACTCCTAATGATGTGGTTGTAGCTGAAATATATAGGAGTAATGGCTTTCCATGAATGGGTGCCATAAGAATGGGAGGAGTAGCCAGGTACTCATTTAATTCTCTAAAGTTGGCTTTACAATGTTCATCCCATTTGAAGGTGACCCCTTTATGTATTAATTTGGTAAAGGGTTGTGCTCTATCAGCAAGTTGTGACATGAACCTCTGGATTGATTGTAGTCTCCCTTCTAATGTCCCCATTTGACTAATGTTGTGTGGAGGAGTCATCTCTTGTATAGCTTTGACTTTTCTAGGGTCTATCTCAATTCCTTTTGCTGAGACAATAAATCCTAGGAGCTTTCCTGATTGGACCCCAAAGGCACATTTCTTTGGATGAGCCTGAGTTGAAATTTATCCATACGATCCAATATCTTTCTTAAATCATCAAGATGAGTATTCCATTCTTTGGATTTAGCTAAGGTGTCATCCACATAGTCCTCCATGTTTTTATGCCTCATATCATGGAATATAGTGGTCATTTCTCTTTGGTATGTAGCACCTGCATTCTTTAACCCAAATGGCATAACATTCCAGCAAAAGGTCCCCCATGCGCATGTAAATGTGGTCTTCTCTTGATCTTCATGAGCAATTTTAATTTGATTATATCCTGAGAAACCATCCATTAATGAATACATTTGGTATCCTGCTATGAGGTCTATGATCATATCAATATAAGGCAGTGGAAAATCATCTGTAGGACATGCCTTGTTTAAGTCCCTAAAGTTTGTACATATCCTGATAGATTTATCTAACTTAGATACTGGGACCACATTAGAAATCCATCATGCATAAGCGATGACTCTGATGAATCCATCTTTCAACAATTTCTCTAGCTCTAATTTTACTAGTAATGCAACACGAGGATGAATCTTTCTGATTTTTTGTTTCACGGGTTTGATCCCGAGAGCTATAGATAAATGGTGCATTATTAATTCAGGATCCAGTCTAGGCATATCTCTGTAAGACCATACAAAGTTGATCTTTTTCTCTTTTAAGAACTCAGTAAACTATGTCTTCTCCTCATCTGACAAAGATTGTGCTAGGTGAACTATTTGAGGATCTTCAGCTGTGCCCAAGTTAACCGGTTGCATTGGTTCTATTAGAACTGAAGACCTTTCTTGAAAGTGCTCAGGGAGGATATAAACAATCTCATCTTTTGGTGCCTCTGAGAGGTTTTCACCATCAGATACATCTTTTTTTTTTTACTATTACAACATAGTTTTCACCTTCAGTTCTCTTTTTCCTTTTATTTTTCAATTTTTCACTGAGAAACTTAATATCCTCCTATGACATGTTCACACTCTTTGCATTGGTGGAAGAAGGGTAAGTTTTACAAGCATTTAGATAGCAAGCCAAGGTGTATTCATTGGGGAAGTTGAGGATAGGATTAGGATCTGTATTAGTCCAATCAATTAGGCTTGGGTTTATCAAAGAAAAGGAATCAGACTTTGGGAAGAACAACATCGAGTTAGCATTAAGACTGTTAACTGACATGACATGTTTGGTTAGGTTAATCTCTTCAATGTTTAGATCAATAAGAGTTAGATCTTCATTATAAAAGTTGTGGTTAGTTATATGTGGACCGAACTCTAGTGACTCATCAGTGGAAATTTCATCTTCATCTCTCCGTAAAAGGAGGCTTCATGCTTGTAGCCTCTGAATTTCTTCTAGCCCTAGGAGAACACTAGTTTCTTCATCAATGATTGGGGGAAGGAATTCCTCCCTGCTTCAAGAATACTATTAGGAGGGGTGTTAGAATTCTCTTTGTGTGCCAATGGAGCTACAAACATGTGAATTACATCTATTTCAATGTCCTCTGTGGCAATAGATAGCTCATCCCACTCATAATCATGGGAGTCTATTATTTTGTCATCAGACCTGTTCAAGAATTAAACAATAGTTACCTAATGTACTCTATTAGCCAAATGTAGATCAAAGTGTGGTAAATCAAGGACATGTGAAAATGTGACTAGTTGCCCCCAGTCAGGATGTGAATCCTATTGTCGATGTGTGTCTTCAGTAGCTGTTGCAACTAATGATACTGCTGGATTATCTTATGTTGCTTCTTCTACCTCTTGAGTAGGAGTTGGTGGTAACAAAGGGATATGAGTGTCTTGTAGTACCTCAAAGCTTGGTACATAGCACTCTCCTTGATATTCAAGATTCTCTGTGCCAACATAAAACTTCAGCTTCTTCTGTTTCATCACTCCCTTTGTCAGAAACTAGATTATCGCTTGAAGTAGGGTTTTCAAATTTTTTTATTGAACCCTAGTCCTATTTTATCTTTAGTATCCCTGAATTCCATGTGTATAGGTTCAATGATTCCTTTTCCTTTGTTGCCTAAAGGTCCTTTGAGGAGATCATATCCTTTTCCATGCTTCTCCAGGGATATTTCCACATGTTTTACCTCAGCTTCCTTTGGTTCTCCCTTGTAAAGCCAGGCCAAGACTGCCTATTCTTCTGTGTTATCTATAGAGGTGGATGCCTTAACCATGCCAGTTGCTTTGTGAATTTCTGGCATTTGAGATGTAGTAGGTGTGAATTATGAGGAAGGTTTTACATAGGATCTTGGTGACACTAGGAGTTCTGTTAATGATGGGGTTATGTCTAGCTTTTATTCTCCCATGCCTATTTCTTCAAATTTTAAGGTCTTTCCAAAGATTTTCATAACCACGTGTTTGGTAGTCTTTGGAGAAATCTCATCCATATCTTCTTTGTTATGTGGAATCATACTACTTTCCTTAATATTGTTGCAATTGGCATTTGCAAGAATTGTCACTTCCACCCCATTATGTGGGAACTTGATACATTGGTGGAAGGTAGATGGTGCAGGTTGCATTTCATGGATCCAAGATCTCCCTAACAATATGTTGTAAGGCAAGGGTAGATCTAGAACTTGGCATATGACATTCCTTTCAACCGGCCTAACTCTGATGGGTAGAACAATAAGACCTTTAGAGGATCTTTCTTCCTCATCATAAGCTTTGATAGTGATTTTTCTTCTAGAATCAATGGTCTGTTCTGAGAGACCCAATTTCTTGATTAGATTAAGGGTACAAATATTCAATCCTATGCCTCCATCTATCAATATGCGTCTAACATGGGATTTATGAATGAGGACTTCAATATGACGGGGTTGATTATGTGGATGTCAATGATTTATCATCTTCCTCTAAAAAAGAGAGGTAATGTGCCGCTGAGATGTGATTGACCATTGCTTGGAGTTTGTCTATATCAAGGTCCTTTGGTACATTGGCGGTGTGTAGGGCTTGTTCAAGAATTTCCCTATGTATTGTGGAGATTTTAAGAAACTCAAAAATGGAAATTTTAGCAGAGGTTCGTTGGAATTGATCCACCAGGTTGTACTTTGCTGCAGGAGTAGTAACCGTTTGTTTTGTTACTGCTAGCTTGGGGATAGTGACAATGGGTACTTTGGAGGTTGTTTCTGGTTTTGATGAGGAATTGGGTCCTTTGATCATGATTTGTACTTGACTTTGGGTCACCACATTTGATTGGGAAGATGTGTTTTGAACACCTTTGATAGTGACCACATTAATTGATTCAGTTTTAATGTCCAGTATGTTAATCACATTATTATTTTTAGAGTAGGCATAGTTCATTTCATTTCCTTTTCCTTTAGATGCTTCCCCTTTATCGTAGTTAGGGAATGGCTTGTTAAATGTTGTATGATCTTTGTTAGTGGTGTGTCCTTCCACTTTGATCTTACTTCCTTCAATAAGGTCTTGGATAACATGTTTGAGTTTAAGATAGTTGTTAGTCTTGTGTCCTTTGTTCTTGTGAAAGACACAGTAAGAATTGTCATCCCACCACCTTGGTTTGACTTTCGGCTCCCATGGTTTGGAATCTGGGATTGTGAGGGATTTGTTGTCTAATAATGTCTTCAAAACAATTTCAAGAGGCTCCCCCAAAGGAGTGAATGTTCTTTGAGACTTGGATGTCCATGGCCGACCCTTGTTATTCTCATTGTTTTCTTTAGGTACGGAGGTTGTTACCTTGGCATCTTTTCTTTCTTGAATGCTATTTGTTAGGTTGAACACCTCAGGTTTAGGACTAACATTGGAGGCATCAACTACTCCATCATTGACAACATTTTTTTTTTCTTCCACCACTTAGTTTTTTTGTTATGGTTGTTATATTTGTTCTCACTTTGGAAAGTGATTTCTCCCCTTCTAACCATGACTTCTATGATATGGATGGCGTTCTTGATCATTCTATCAAAGCTAGGGGAATATTGCATTTGCAATGCATAGCTCAACTCAGGTACCAAGTTATTAACAAAGATTTCCATTTTCTCAGATTCGGGAATAGCTTGAGTACCGTGCAAATATTTTCCTCCATCTTTGTAGAAAGTGTGTAAAGGATTCACCAATATTTTGTTTAGTGTTGCAAAAATCCATAATAGTCACATCATGTAGTATATTATAGGAGTAATGTTGGATAAATTGTTGAATTAACTCCTCAAAATTTTTTACCTTACGTGTAAGTTTTGAGAACCACTCCATGGTGTTACCTCCTAGGGTTCCTGGAAAGAGCCTCATGAGGTATGTAGGTTCATGCATGTATTCTATGCTCAGAGCACAAAATTCTCTCATGTGGTCATGTGGATCGGTCTCTCCCATATATTTATCATATTTTGGTCTTGCCATGTTAGGAGGAAACAAAACCATAGTAATACTTTTGTCAAAAGGAAATAGAAAAATGGAGTCCAAAGGGTATTTCATCTTGGGTTTAGTCTTTTCCTGTTTGAGAGTCACAAGCTCTGTTTGCATCAAGGTTATTTTTTTGGAGAGAAAAGATATAGGAGTTGACACCTCCTTTTATTTTAGTTGTTCAACATCATAATCCTTAGGTAATTTTATGCCATTGGATGCTAGATATAGAAAGTATTTCTCTTTATCTTTTCCAATCATCTTTTCCAATGTCTTTTGGAATTTCTTACTCTATTTGAGTTTATTGTATTCTTCTTCAGTGATGTCTTCCTCACTGCCTGAATAAAAAAAAGGATGGTCAAAGCGTGGTTCTTCCTCCTCATCACTATCTTTGTGCTTTTGGTTTTTATCATTATCGTAGTACTCAAAAGCCTTACTCCATTTGTGAGTGGTTCTTTCCATTTCTGGAGAGTCTAAATCATACAGGGAACCATGAGATGTTTCTCCTCGCTGAAAGTGTAGTGATCTTGGAGGTACTTTGGATTCTTTAGAAGTGTACTTGTTGCGTCTAGTGTTAACCATGTATTGGGATCTCAACTTTGTCAAAGTTTCCCAATAGTGTCAAGTAGAATCCCAAATCGTTCAAGTGAGTGTGTCTAGGTAGAGGTTCCATTTGTGTTTTGGTGTAAGTAAATGATTCTAGCATCAAAGGGTTAGAATGCCCTGATAGTGAGCTAGGAATCAAGTTGTTGTGAAAAGCAGATAGACCACATGTATTGAGACTGATTGTGAGAAACTGATAGGACATGCAAGGTAGATGTTTGAAAAAGTGTTTTGACATAGCAATAGGGAAACCAAAAAAGACAACAGGGACATACTAAAGAGAAAAAAGGGTATCCAAATCTACTGAGGTTTTCTAAGAAACTAATCTACAAGTACCCACTGTCCTAGATGTGAGCCCCTAGATGTGAGCTAGGAAATTCAGTATGCGAGCTTCTAATGACCCAGGATGTGAGCTTTAACCCTAGATGCAATGAAGTGTTGACCAGATATGATGTAGGATACCAGATACAAGCCAAGACACCAGATATGAGCTAGGAAATCTGGGATTCAATTTTCTAGTGTTTTTGTCATATTTTGTTAGTTTTGTAAAATGTATTTTGGAAGTTCATGAAGTTTGTTTGATTGCAGATTGTGCTATGGGGTGTTCTTGTTTGTTTAAAACACATGTACTCCAAGGATTGAATTTTATCACTTGTTTTGACTGATTTATTTTGTTAGTGATCTTTCAGACACATCAAGCAGATTTGCATTGTTAGGGGAACAAACACATCCTTATGCCCTAGTTTCTAGGTAGATGATGAGAATCCTTGCTTGTTGACTTAGGTACACACTCAAATGCTAATCAGAATATGGCCATCACCAAGCACGCAATGACTCTAGTAATGATGCCATATTAGCTGACTCCAAACGCAAGTGAGAGCATGATATGATGAGTGTCTTGGGGAAATTACTTTTTGCCTTGCACAAGGATAATCACCCTTTCGGAGGTGAATCAGGTAGTTTTGTCTATGAAGTTCATTGTTTATGATGGGGAAATCCATTGGAAATCATCTCCCATAGAATTTCACAAGGAAAAATTGAGGTGTATAGCCCTATGAGTACTCAAATACATGTAGTCTTACAAGCAAGATTCAAGCGGCTTCGCTCTACACATACCCAAGCATGTTCAAGAAATGATGTCAAAATTCTGAGAACAAAACTGACTCCATCTTCCGAGGCTTTGGCCTATGAGGAAGAAATTATTTATAGTGAATTAGAATGGTTTGCGTAAAACCTGTTCTCACTTGGATCATTCCCGGGAGATTTTTTCCTCAACCGATAGGACCTCTACTGTTTAATAAATATACAAAGCATTGGCAAGCGTAGGATCTCTAGATTTCTGATTCTTCGAAAGAAGAAGAGCATACTCTCCTAGTTCATGCCATTTTCTCCCAAAATAATCAAATCAATGTTCATTCTCTCAAGCTATTTGAGCTTTCTTTAGATATTCCTAAGTTATGAAAACATAGTACTTTGAAAGAAAAGTTTGATTGTTCAGTTTCCCCAAAATTAGGTGATTTTCTTATTCAATTACTATTTTCCAAAATTTAGAAAATGAATTGGTTCAGTTATCCCA
This sequence comes from Thuja plicata, assembly GCA_018584345.1. NCBI lineage: Eukaryota > Viridiplantae > Streptophyta > Pinopsida > Cupressales > Cupressaceae > Thuja > Thuja plicata. The sequence continues at coordinate 166,169 of MU221502.1, forward strand.
CAAAATTTAATGCTTTGTGTTGTTCAATTACTTTCCCAAAATGAAGTTAAATAGTGAGTTGTTTGTCTTGTTCAGTTACTCTATTTTCTTTTCAAGCTTTAAATCAATGTTTGATTTTCTGATTTTCCTCTAAAGGAAAAGAACATACTTATCTAATCAATTTAACAAATGAGAAGAAAAGTGTTCTTAGTTTGAAAAACAAAAATGAAATGGAGGTCAAGATAAGGGGATGGCAACCTGAAAAACCACAATTTAGTATCCTTTTTCCTGCTCTTTCAGATTTGATAGCAATCTGTAAACACAAGTTAGGCTGTTCAAAAGATCAAAAACCAAACTGGTCAAAATGTTAGAGGTTAGGCAATGGAGCACACAAAATTTTTAACTAGATATGATCCTAGAAATCCAGGATGCGATGCAATATACCAGAGATGAGCTTCTATTACCAAATACAATAGAGTGTTGACCAAATGCGAGCCTGTACTAGAAATGACTCAGGAAATCCTGGTTGTGATCCTAGATTTTTGCGATGCAAGGGTGTATCTTGGATGCGAGCTTTTAAGACTAGAAATGAGCCTATACTTGAAATTTGGGAAGACAAATTAGTTAAAAACGAACTTGAAATGAGGCAAAATCTAAAATCATGCCCCACGGTGGGTGCCAGAAATGTGTGTGTTAAATAGTGCACCTATTATCTACAACACGACACTTCAATAGATCATTATATTAGTAGAAAAACATAAAAAAGCAAGGGTTTGAAGCTAAATACTAAAAATGGTCTATTGCTTCCTATCTAGAAGGAGTTTGAAGAATTCCATAATCATGCCCTCAGATTATGCACAAATCAGTGACATATACAACCTAAGAATGGAAGATTTTAATGAAAAGTAATCTAAATGCTCACTAAATATGCATATTAGCTCTAAAAAATGTGATAATAATAATGCATAATATCAAAACTACAATGCAATATAGATTTTCAATTAATCTAAACAGCATAACAATGCTTTCAATCTAAAAAATTAAGGGCATTTGAGCTCAAAAACTCATTCTATTTATAGAAGAAATGAGAAGAGAGAGGGGGGACAAGGGTCATTAATGGAGGTGTAAAAACCATTAATGAGGTGTAAGAGGCATTAATTTCAAAGGAATTAATGAGGCATGGGCTTGAGGAATCTCCATTAATGATGCATTAATAAGAGCAATTAAGAGGCATGGTGAGGGGTGTAAGTCCAAGCTTGAGAAGGTGGACTTAGAGGGACTCAAGCTTGAGAAAGTTGAGTTTCTCAAGTGGGTTAGATTCCTAATCACAAAATTAGGAATGTGACATCATTAGGAAGTGGGTTAGGATAGGATAGGATTAAGATTAGGATTAGACTTAGCATGGGGGAATGGGTTGGGATGGGTTTGAACCTAGGGTTAAGGTGGTTGAGATAGGTTAGGCTAGGGTTAAGGGGGATATTAATGAAATAAATTATAATTAATGTATTCATTCAAAAATAGGAAAATTAATTATTTAAGCCTTTTATTGCTTTAGATAATTAATTAGGACTATAGCCAATTAATTAGATTAATTTAAGCTAGAAGATAGGGTTTTTGCAAGTGATTAGATATAATAGGGATTTATTTAATTCCTTTTAAACTAATTACCTTAGCCATGTTTGATTTGAATTAAAATTGATTGGTTTTGATTGGCTAGGGTGATTAATAAAATTTAGTGATTAAATCACTTAGGAGATTAAATCTTATTCAAATGAATTATGCCAGCCAATTGAAGAGTTGTCTAGACATAATTGGGGGTATGATCACATTTAGGAAAAATAGGGTCTATATTCAGAGCATACCAAATCTAGGTGGTTACAGTTACTAATGCATTTTCACTGTTTGTCTTCTTGCAGGTGCAGTTTCTAGATTTTTAATTTTGGTCTACATATCCTCCCACCATGCGGTTGGTGAGGAACTTGTCTGATGATTAGAGAGGTCATTTGAGATATTATGGCTTTGGATGGTTGACCTAGATGCCTAACATCCAAGTGAACCAGGGGTTGTTGACAACATTAGCGGAGAGATTCCACTGTGAGTATAACACTTTTCACCTGCCAACCGGGGAGATGACCATCACTCCCGAGGATGTATATAGAATTCTTTAGATTCTGTTTGTAGGAGAGCGGGTTGACTATGATGTAGCACTGCAGGTGGGTACACATGTACTTACTGGGTGTTCCATGATCATACTATCTTAGACTAAGCCATATCTGGGGATGATATGTTGAGTCATTACGGTACCGACCATCCTCTTGCTTGTATCATAGCACGATTCATAGTTTGTTTCTTGATGGAAGATAGGAACCAGTAGGGGTTCCTTTATGGATGGGGGAAGGTTTTGGAGAGATTGATAACCCGGCCATAGTAGTTTTGTTGGGTCCAGTGCATCTTGGCACACATGTATCATGAGATGCATGAGGTTATGTATAGGGGTGACTGAGGTGTTGGTGCTCAAATCAACATATTGGATTTCCTATGGACTTTCCAATCCAATGCTGGGAAACCCAAGTGATTTGGCCAACTAACAAGGTTTCAAAAAAGACAAGGCTGAACCTTCTGCAATTCTGGCTCTATAGAACCAAGGCTGGTGGGCCTATACCTTAAACTTATCCTTAAAGCTTTAAGGATTTTTATAGAGATAAATTATAATTCAAACTTGTTTCTCTCAAAATATGGTAAGGTACTTGAAAAAAATCTTAACTGAAACTAGTATGTCATAAAATGTTAACTGAAATGCTTTAATTTATTAAGAGAATGTTTGTATATGAATATGAATTGGAAAGGAAAGATGGATAGAATATCTCAAAACTATGAACAATGAACTAGATAACCATAATCCAATATGTATATCGACCAGTGCCTTATTCTATCATGGGAAATAGAGTCACAATCATCCCAATCCTATGTACAACCTTAGAGATAATTTACAAGAAACATATCACTTCAAAGGTGTTATAAAATGTGCATATTGTTGATGGGTCTTTGTGACCGGGTTCGCCAATAGATGTAAGTTGTCACTAGGTAGCGGGGTACCAGCCAACTTCACCTGTAAAGGTTGTCCGGGGAAATGAGATTTCCTAGGCCTTCAAGAACGTGAGAGTCAGGTCTCGACAGTGCAGGGCTCAGTTGGGAGATGTGACTATTTTTTGAGGGGGATAGCTGGTTATCTTCAATTCATCAACTCCAGGGATTTAAGTGAATGGGGTTTCCTCCAAGCATGTTTTCACTTAACAAATAAACTTAAATAGATGGTGCAGAGTTAGAAATATTTCATCTACCTATAGTTATGATAAACATTCAAAATATCGACAATGCTCTGACACACTACACTAAATACTGAAGAAATATACAACCATCAGCTTATATTTTATCAGTAGCAAAGAAAGGAGGTTGTTAATCTACTTTAAGCATTAGAGCAAAGGACATGAAGAACATAAAGCATAAAATACCATCAACCTAGAAGACAGAGTACCAACAACATCATTGAGAGAACCCTTCCTTCTTCATTAACATCCTTCTAGCAAGCACTGGTGCATGGTACAATGGTAACTCCCAGGGAGCATTTAACTACTAAAAGCTTAAAACTATGGAGCTTTGAGCTCTGCAACTAGGAAATGAGAACACTACTTTGCTATTAACTGTGGACTCCAAAATCATCAATTTTGCCGACCCTTGGAATGAGGTTGGACTTATTATTTATACACATCTTTTGGCATAACCCTACCCCTAACTTATTTTACATTTTTACAATAAAATACATTATTCGGTGGCCGGTACTACCTGCACCACATTACAAAAAGCCTCAAGATGGAAAGGCCTGACATGTCAGAAGAATAAGAAAAGAAAGATGGAGTGGAAGAATCCACCTTGAGAAGAGAGCTGAGAAGGAGAAACAATCCCCTGGGGATCGAGGCTACATGCCTCATAAAAGAGAAAACAACACCCTGTCCCCGATGCGCCAGGTGTATCTCTGGAGTGGCGCCTTGGAAAGACCATCTGTCAAAAACCTCCCGTCAAGCTGACATGCCTTGTTGTAGTTCCCCATCTTCTGACAACCTTTATTACTGCCTTGAAAGTGACTAGTCAACATTGGGAACCGAGACATGGGTCAAGTAAAGAATTCAAAAATGTGGGACCCAAAACTCTAGGATCTGGGAACTTGCATTCCAAAAGAATAAAGAATACAAAATATGATGTTGGGCTAAACTCTCCCAGATCTAGAGAACTTTATTGACTTATATTTTCTCCCAAGCCTCTAAAACTTGGCTAATTCTTTCTTCATCTATGCTCTGGATGCTATCCCATCTTCTATGGATAGCCTCCATTGCCTCCTCAACCTCTCCGGCCCTGTTCTGGAATTAATTCACCATCTTGATGGTGTCATGTGACCAAATCATAGTCTTTGACAACTGGGACAACCTGCCTTGATTAAAATCTCTGCCTGGAAGATACAGGGATTCCATCCTTTTGTCGAACTTACTGAGGACATAGTCCTCCAGGGTACACGTTCCGGTGAAGAAGGGAACAACTTGTGATACCTCAACCATGAATGTTTTGAATAAATCCAATGGATATTGTGTAGCTATCAATTTTGTTTTAAGGTCTTAACCATTTCCTTGCAAACCTCAATTTTGAGGGCAAGTCTAGAGTACTGCACCTGGAGGGAATCATATGATTCTTCTCCCAAAATTCTAGACTCTATGGCAACCTCTTTGCCAATGCTACGGATCTCCTCCAACCTGACCTTCCATTTTTCATATTTTTCTAAGTCTAACTCCCATACTTGAGTGGAGCTTCTTGCATGGCTAAGGGTGAGGTCTACCTTGTAAAATTCTGGGAGGGACGCCGCTAGAAATTCTCTCATCACTATTATTTTCTCGGCTACCCACCTGTCCACTGCTTGTGCCTTTTTCTTCATCATGCGCAGTGAGTCCACATCGCCTTGTGCAAGCAGCAATCTAGAAGAAGGGGTTCTGGGGTGGACTTCGGCTAAAGGCCGTGTTAGTTCTGCCAAAAGTGCGAGGAGATTGGCATTTGTCTCTCTTTCCTCTTGAAATTTTTGGCCCTATTTTGCATACCGGGCCTCTATAGACTTGGTAGCCTCTTTTAGTAATTCAAGCTCTCCTTGCTTGTCTCTTTTCCCTAGCTTGACCTTTGTTATAGTGTATTCCTCAGGCCTCGTGGCCGCTGCATCTATATTTGTCAGGGGTGTTGCAGTGACTGCAACTCTGCCTATTGGGTTGGTCTGGATAGTATGGACCACTTGTGCCCTTTTGGGATTCTTTGTCTCAGCATTCTTGGCCATCATTTCAGGCAATGAAAAAGGAGCGCCCATAGTCACCATCAAAGCTTTTCTCTTCTTATTTTCTACCATCTATTGGGGCGGCTGGGGTGGCCTTGCTGCCAATTCTTGCTCACTAAGATTCACTTCCAAATCTGGCGGCGTATTCCCTAAGTTTATATTTTCTTCTAGCTCCTTTTCCTATTCTTGTTTTGGTCCCTTTCTTGCTTCATGCTCTCTTTCTATTTCCTGTTCTCTGGAACCTTCTATATTTTCTGCCATGCTGGCGTCTTCTATAAAATCACACAGGATCTTTTCCCCGGTCTCCATTTCTGTATTCTTAGGGACTTTGTCTCCCCTGGTGTCATCGAAAGCCACTTCATTTTCTTCTCCCGGGCCCTCCTGGTCCATTGGTTGCTGCTACTCTTGGGCATTACAGGCCTCATCTCTTTCAACATTCTCCTCCTCTATTGGTATATTCTCCAGAGGTGGGTGGGGTCACTAGCCAAAGTTTAGCAAGGTGACAGCTGTTACAACTTCACTGAAAGTGCTTCGGGGCATTTGGTCACCTAAAGTCTCTAAAGGTACCTGGAGTGTGATGGTCGAAGGTACAGTTGTTCCCTCAGGTCTGATTCCTCATTCCATCAATGGCTTGAGTGTAGGTTTCCTTGGCAAATTTGTGGTCCCTTGGACCGGTATATTTTCCTGTTCATGCCCTGTTTGAGTTTCTCCTTGAGCCTCTTGCTCTAATGCATCTTCTTCTTTAGGAATTTCCTTTTCTGCAGGGGCCTCTTCTTTATCTTGAGCCTCAATTTCTTTTACTGCAGTATTGACGCCCTATTGGATTCGCAGGAGCTCCTCTGTCGAGGTGTCATCAAAATCATAATGTGATGGAGAGGAGTCTAAGATATCCTCAAGTTTGGGATAATTTGAACTTACATCCATCGGGAGCTTCTCGGGCATACCAAGGGCGACACTTGGTGTGGTGGTCACAGCTATTTTCTTTCTTCTTATAAGAGAAGCCCCAGTGTCCAAAATGTTGGAAGACTCTGCCTTAGCACAAGTCTACTTATTCATCATAGATACCAACGAAGGGGGTCCCATTGAGTGAGCAGATGCCATTGGGGTGGTTGGGAGGCCGAAAGCCATCTACATGCTGATTTGCTGGCTGGCCAACTATTATGCCTCCATCTGGTCATGTAGCTTCCCCATTAGAAGTGTGGGAATCTGAGGGGATGCCTTGGGCATCGGGACTCCCTCCTTTTCTTTTCCTTTACTCACACTTGCTACAACGGGTGCGGAAGACAAAGAAGGTCCAGCGCCAGCTGAAGAAGGGATGGTCTTCTTGACCGCTACTTTGTTGCGAGTGCTTTTGGGGCACACTCAGGAAAAATACTTGTGGCTTGCTTCTATGATGGGGTGGCATGCCCCTTCAATCATCAAATCCTCTGTAGTGGCCCAATCCACTAGAGGGAGGTCTAATTTATCCAGCCCTATCCTTTGTATGCTGGATCCTCTAGCGGCTCGCCATCATTGAAACCTTTCAAAAAAGTCTGAAGGTCTAGCGCCTCCATGAGCCCTTTGCTCATTCTTGTATGTTGTCAGGCCCTAAGATCAAAGCTATCTTGGCAATCCACCTAGAACTCTTCAATGTCTTCTTTGTGTGGGGGGGATGCCCTAGGTAGTGTGACGAAAATATTTTCACGGGGATCATAATTCTTTCGGGCATGGTTGAATTCAACCAACCCCAATCCTTTTAACTCATTATCTGCTTCCCAGGCCGTGGCAAGGCTGCATGTGTAATCCCCAGAAGAAAAGGGGAATGGGACATTGACGACCTTCTTCACTGTGAAGAGGGCATACAGATCCATCATCTACCTGCAGAATTCCAAAAGATTAATCCTATCCCTGCAATACCGGGGAAGGAGGCAGGGCTTCCCATTGAAGCTTGTCACCCTGATGTATGTATGGCATTTGAATTGAATAAAATATTGGCCATAAGAATTGACCAGTTTCATTGCCGCCTATGAGAGGCGGTACCCAAAATGTTGGGTAAGTGTAAGAATGTTGTGGTAAATGAAGGCATCATTTACCTGGCCGAAACTCTTGAAGATGAGCTCCCACTATAATTGGGGATAATGATCCCAAGGTGTGACCTATCCTGGACCGTTCTTGAGCTCTCCAATTTTTCCTAGGAACTGAAAATCTGGCCTTTTCTCTACCAATGCCCACAACACATATGAAATCATATAGAATTGTGAATTCTGGGCGATGGTCTTCATCTATGTATCTACATGATTTGATATAATTTCCACCCAGTTGAAAGTCCTGTTGTGTGTTGTTATGTAGTATAAGAAATAATACATCCACACTGAGAATTCCCAGGCGTGGGGCCATCCAAAGATTTTGCACAGAAATATTATTCCTTCTTGAATGGGCTCCTTGAAATCCCCACGTGAAATTTCCAATTTCATCCTTTTATAGTCTCACTTTAGAGACTTCAACCAATGAATTTTGAGGTGTTGCCAAAAAATGATCTCGGCCTCACCAAATTCCTTGAGTCAGCTGGCCCTAGTGATTACCATGGACCCTTTGAACTGTGGAGTTCCCAACCTGGAAACAAAGGTGGGGGCATCCAATGTGATGATTATGGCAGGATATTGCAGTGGCCAGGAATTTGGAAGCAAGACTAAGCGAGTGGCCAGATTATATAATGTCGCTAGTTGTCAGATAAGTTCGGGTGATTGCACTGTGCATGGAAATTTTGTGGCCTTGATGATGCTAGAGGCAGATAGGCAAGTGACGATCTTATCCCCCTGTTCCTTTAACCTGTAAGTGGTCTGGATTAGAACCTGTAATTTAGTCCAAATCCCAGGGTCCAGGTCTGTTATTTCATGAACTTTGGAGTCTATCTTGGACCCCGCAATACCTCCATCTTTTAGATACTTGGAGGTTAATGGTAGCTTCACCAACATTCTTTCCATCTTTGATTTTGTGGCTACCCGGGTGAAGGTAGTTGGTAGTTCTGGGCTATCAAGAGGTGCAAAATCATTAGACATTTTGACTTAGCTTATCAACAACTTGTAAGACCGAAAAATCATCAGGACACATAAATACGAATTAAGACTCTGGGAAATTCTCTACCAACCCGTACCTGTCAAGAAAACATTAGCACCTACATTAAAAGTTTTGGAATATCTAAAAATGAACATAGCTTAAGCATTCCAGAGTATGTGGACACGGTGATGAGAAAAAGCAAAAGACAAGATCCTGTTGGGAGTCCAGAGTCTAGACAAACTAGTCATTGCTGAAGTGATTGGCAACAAACTATACTTTGGTCAACATGCGTTGGCACGTGGGAAAATGGCAGGCAGTGTAAAGACAGTTATGGAATTGATTAGGAAAAGTGGGCTGACACGAGGCAAAAATTGAATGCCAGATATGACGCATTTGAAATGCCATACATGGGAAGTTAATCCTACCATTAATGTGATGAGATGGAGGAGAGAGAAAGCAACCATGGTTCAAACCAGCAAGGTGTCAAGTTTGAACCGTGGTGACTCCATCTCATCGAGCTCTGTCTCGTCGAGTTTAAATTCATGGCAGAGCATAAAGAAATCGATGCTCTAAGGGATATATGCAGCACATATATACAAAATTTACATAAGACGTATAGGAGGGCTGAGGGAAAAGGCATATACACATGAGATTACAGAAAATATACACCATATACATCAAAAATAGTATGCAGAGCAGCTACCCTAAAACAAAGACAAAATGTACAGACATATACATTATCTTACATCTACACAAAGGGCGGACAACCCTCTGGCAGAGCTAACCCACCAATGGGTGGAAGACCAAATGACAGAAAACATAAACAAAAATGAAACAAAAAGCCAAAACAAATGTAAATGAAAAGTATAATAAACCAACATGGAACAAAAGAAGAAAATGAAGGAAAGAACTAGAAACACCAACCTGGAATCTAAAGAATGACAAAGGGGAGAAGCACTGAGACGGCTCTGTAATAGCTTTGACCTCTAATGCCCAAAACAGCTACCAAAGATTGATTCATCGTTACCCACTAAGCTTAGAGGAACTCGCACTTAATTCACACTCAAATCACATGTGAATCGCTCTGAAATCTCTAAGTGTTTTTAATTGCAGTAACTGTGAAAATGACATGTAAATCTTATTTATACCTAAGGTAAAAAGCAAGTTACCATCTCTCCATGAACTTTGGAACAGGTGAACCTCCAGACTCCGAGCCCGAGGATTCCAAACAACCATGTCTTCTTACGAGAAGAAGACATCGTGGTAAAGAATCCCAGAGTCCAGAATCCAGCTTCTGGAAAGCAAACCACCAACTCCAGGATCGGGTCCTAGAGATGTGAATGATAAAAAAAAAAAACAAACAAACCCTCCAGGAAGAAAAAAAACTCGGAGAAGGAAACAAAATAAACAAGGGAAAAGAAAACAAGACAAGAGCCAAAACCAAAAAAAAAGGGGGGGGGGGACCCAACATTTTGCACACAAAATGCAGGGACGGGTATGCAAGGCATAAAAAATGGCAACAATCTGGGATGAATGCCTTAGTGCATTTGAGAACCACAGAATCTCTGGTTAGCAAAACCATAACAAATCTTTACTTGAAGAATCATGCTTGCAAGGTGCAAAATGTCTGAGAAAATCTGGCCATACGTGATTCAATCCATGATCCTTTCATCAGTTGTGAAGTATGTGCTTTGGAAGGAAGTCAAGCTGATGACCTCTGGGAGAAGCTGAGAAGAGGCACTAAGTATATTAAACCCAAATTCATCAATTTTTCTCATTTCTCTTGGATACCAGAGTCTCGTCCCATTTTTTCTTTTGTTATCTTATTCTCTTCTGGGTGGGAGGGCGGTACTTCTTTCACTGTTGAGCTTAAGCTTAGAAAAATTCAATGGCAGTACTTCTTTCACCCTTCCACCCACCTTAATTTGCTGAATGGGGAAGGAAAACTCTGAACCTAGAAAGAATCTTTAAAATTTCAAACTTGGGTCAACCAACCAGTGCGACCAATCTACCCTCGGTGTGTCCGATTACTTGTTCCTTTAGAATTTTGTTTTAACTGATTACTGGACTTCCAGGGATAAATCTGATGAAGACTACTCATAATTTGCCACCAAACTTGCAAAATAACTCCAGAGACCGGACCAATTCCACCATGCTAACAATAGATTTTAAGTTCACCGGCATGCCAAAGGTATTCTCCTAGAGACTAGATGTTATGCAAAGCATACCAGCCTACAAAAGAGGAGCAAAACATGGGAAACCCATAAAAGAAAATGAAAGAAATAAAGGCCAAGAAAATAGAAGAAAAGGGGTGGTCCCGGAGGATGGCTAGCCAAATTATTTACAAGGCAAGGCACCCCCAAATGGGGACACCAGGAAAGAAATATTTACAAGTAAGAAGATTTACATAAAATACAACTCTGGGAAAATTTGCCTTATTCGAAGTAATGCTTGAGAAACTGTCCATTGACAGGCAATGAGATGGGTTCTCCAGTCATGGTATTAAGGTGGTAGGTATTTTCTACGTAGATCTCTGAGATCAAGTATGGTCTGAGCCAGAGCCGTTGGAACTTGGTGTGCTTTCCTTTCTTTTCTTGGGCTTTATCCCATAAAAGGACCAAGTCTGAAATCTGAAAGGCCTTGTATTGGGCTCTTCGGTCAAACCATAATTTTACCACTGCTTGGTGACGTGCAAACTTTTCAAGGGCTATGTCACGTTTTTCTTCCATCCGCACCAGATTCAAGAGCCGAACCTCCATAATATTATCCTGATTGATGAATTCCTACATGAATTGTAAAACTAGGATCTGTAAGTTAATCGGGAACACTGGATTCTAGCCATAAACCAGACGGAATGGGGATGTTTCCAGGGTGGCCTTAATTCAAATGCGATCTGCCTAGAGAGTGAATCTCAGCTTTTGGTGCCAGTCCCGGGGATTCTGTTCTAACAGGTGTTTGATCACTTCAAGAAAATTTTTGTTTGTTGATTTAGAAACACCATTCCCCTGGGGGTAATAGTTGCTGGAGACCTTCAGAGTGATCTTTTGGTCATAGTTCCATTCGAGTAGTTGTGCCAAAGAAAATTTCAAACCATTGTCACATACTATAGCAAAAGTTGTAACCACCTAATTTCGGTCTGTCGCAACTGTAGACCCTATTTGCCCTAAGTGTGATCATACCCTCGAGTTATGTCCAAACGACCCTGTTACTGCTTGGCATAATTCTTTTTAATCAATTTAATGTCCTAGGTGATTTTTATCACTGATTTATATTATCTACTATAGCCATACAATTCAAATCAATTTCGACCAATCAGATCAAATCAAAATCCAACATGGCTATAGTATTTAATTATAAAGGAATTAAATAAATCTCTAAATCAAATATCACTTGCAATCCAACCCATTCCCCTAGCCTATTAATTTAATTAAAATGGCTATAGTCCC
>MU221502.1:204781-242339 GCA_018584345.1 Thuja plicata
GAATCCTAAGAACCAGCCTAACAAAGAGCAGAAAGGAAAGTTTGAACCTAACTGGCTAGGACCTTATGTTATCACCGCTACTTTTGAGACTGGAGCTTATCAATTAGCTACACCTGAGGGAGACATTCTTCTAGGTCCCATCAACACTCTACATTTGAAGTAATTCTATGCTTAATGTTTGGCTAGCAGAGCCTGTACAACAAAAAGTTCTTGCAAAATACCAAAAACATTCAGAAAATTGATCCTGAAGAAATCCAAAAATAGTGGAAAAGGTCCTACAAAATGGGTATCCTTGGTGAAAACCTGGTAAACAGGCACCTTGATACTATAAAAAACATTCAAAAATAGCAAAAAAAAAAAATTGAAAAAGAGAAAAGTGGTTTGATGAGCACCTGGTAAAATAGGCATCTTGGTAGCAAAAAGAAAGAAAAAGATCTTGCCAAGTGGTGAAAACCTGGCAATCAGGCGTCACTTGTGTTCTGTGCTCCATCTATCAATGCACTACTGATACTAGGCCTTCGTAATTTTTCCTGTGCTCATACGCCGACTTCATTCTTCCTAAAAGACTATCTTGTCCTCACTTGGGATTTTTCTATCTTTACGTCTTAGGAATAAGTCATTCTGCACTAGGGGCATCTTTGCTGGCATATTCAGTTGTGGTTGCTAGATTTCTCTAGGGTGGTTTACCTCACGGACACAATATTTCTTGACACATGCAAAACAATGCCACTTAACGGGAGTCCTACATAGCCGTATTGGATCGCAAACAGGAATGGATTATCCTATCAATACATAGACATGGAACACCATATTTCTTATATTCTAATTTTCTGATTGATGAATCTTTACTGTGTTTGACAAACAAATGAACAAGTACTACTTAAACACATAGTTTGATAATGGTTTGATTATGATTCTTTAATGTCCTGATGATTTTTTCAACTAGGGGCATCTAAGTAATTATAAATTTTATTTAATTGATTCACAAATTGATGATTTATTATGTCTCCTTAGCTACTCAATGACATCTGTGCAAAGACAAAGAGTCGCAAGGATAGGGGGCATAATGTTTTCTTGATTTTCTGCGTATGGTGGTTGTTCTAAATGATCCTATAAATTTCACCTAACTTGGATGTTTATGGTAAGAGCTGCTACTATGGGTAGATAGTCGCATATATCTTGATCTTCGTTATGTGTAAACTACGGTGAGTTTGACACACTTCCCTTTTCTATTTTCTGATCCATATTCTCGCTAAGGTATACGAATCATAATTTACCCAAGGATATGAATTTTCAAGGTCATTGCGGGTCCAATATCTTGCCTTACTCAGAATCTGGTATATTAAAAGGAAGGTGACCACTTTGTTATCCTGGCTTCTATGCCTTGATGCCTAAGTCTATTTCTGACATTTCAATAAAACATAGTATTCATATTATCATAATATTAGTGGGTATTAGTGATGGTTGTACTATCAGATGGTATCCGTTCCAAAACTGCCCAATGATGATAAAAATATTGCCATATTTGCTAAATCAGTGACAAGTCCTAAGAGTCTGCATATAGTTGCATTTAGAGATTGCATGATGCATTTATCAACAAAAATAAAAACATAAGGATTTGAGCTCAAACTCCTTTCTATTTATAATTCATCTGAAATCCAAGTTTATTACTAATACCCATGCTTCCCGAGATCTTTCATCTATCGGGAAAAAAATTGAACTCATATTTTCAATGTGATTAACTTGGTACTTGTGTGTTTACTCTTAAACACACCCCCGCTCCTTCACTTCTACTCTATTCTTTCTTTCCCTAACTACTTCCTACAAGTCATACATTCGTTCAACTGAGGAATTTTATTCTTTTCCTTCAATTTCGTTCCCAAGGGGGCATGATCACGCTGTCATCAATTAAATTTTTGCTCGAAACAGCATTAAAATGACTTCGTTATCAAACAAACTAGGGGCATAATAGTTTCCTTGACTAAGTCAGAACTGTTGGATAGAAATATTTGGTTCTCATGAGCTGATATCTTATGTTTCCTCTTTTTTCAAAGATTTTTATCAAGCTCATGGAAGCTTCTTACTAATTTTCAAACGACAACCAAGTTCGGAATCAATATTATCAATTTTTGGACGACAACCAAGTTCAGAATTGGTATTTTTAAAATCTTTTATTGATCTTTGGATGACAACCAATTTCAAAATCAATTCAGTCAGTTTGGTTCAATCAAGTGCGAGACTGATCTCATCAACATTTCGTTCAACAACCAAGAACGAGATTCTCAATCTTTCCAAAGTTAAAATCAAAAACTTTCTTTGAATCAATGCGCTGCTCGCACATCAATTCAAAGAGGGGAAAATGTAACCACCTAAATTTGGTCTATTCTAACTATGGACCCTATTTTTCCTAAGTGTGATCATACCCTCAATTATGTGCAAACAACCCTGTTACTACTTGGCATAATTTTTCAAATCAATTTAATGTCCTAGGTGATTTTTATCACTAAATTATATTAACTATTATAGCCATATGATTTAAATCAATTCAAAGAAAAATCAAATATGGCTATAGTATTTAATTATAAAGGAATTAAATAAATCCCTAAATCAATTACCCACTTGCAAATAACCCATTCCCCTAGCCTATTTAATTTAATTAAAATGGCCATAGTCCCCTAATTATTAAAAATCAATTTCATTGTTTAAATAATTAATTCCTATATTTTTAAATGAATTAAATAAGTTTAATTCATTTATTAATATTCCCCTAAACCCCAACCTAACCTATCTCAACCACTTCTACCCTGGGTTCTAACCCTTCTCAACCCATTCACCCTTTCTAATCTAATCCTAATCCTAATTCCACCCTAACCCACCTACTAATGTTGTCACATTCCATTAAGGAATGCTTAGCAACTCAACCCACTTGAGAAAGTCCACTTTCTCAAGCTTGACTTCCTTAAAGTCCACTTTCTCAAGCCACACTCTTGCACCCTTCCCTTGCTTCTTTAAGGCTTTCATTAATGCCTTATTAATGAAGATGCCTTAAGCCTATGTCTCTTCCATGCCTTATTAATGCCTTGGACATTAATGGTTTTTACACCTCAATTAATGAGTCCTTTAACTCATTAATTCACCTTGTCCCCCCTCTCTCTCTCTCTCTCTCTCTCTCTCTCTCTCTCTCTCTCTCTCATTCTTCTATAAATAGAAGCCATTTTTGAGAGTAAAGGAGCCTTCATCTTAGATTAAAAATGCATTGTTATGCTATTGAATTAATACTAGATTAACATTTCACTTCTTAAATCATGCTTTTTCATTGTTATTACTTTCATGCTTAGAGCTAGAATGCATGTTTTCTCATCTTTTTAGCTTGTTTATAATCTAAAATCCTTCATGCTAGGTTGTATATGTCACTGATTGTAGCATAAACTGAGGGATTTTATGTTACTAATCACACTCTTCCTAGTTAGAAGGAAATAGGTCAATATTAGGTGGTTTTACATGCTTTTCTAACCATTTTGAACTAATGCAATGACTTATTGATGTGTTGTGTCTCTCTTATTAGGTACCCAAATACACATGCACAGGAGGATGATATATTTTTTTGGCCCCGAGGGTCCGAGTTGAAGATTTGTTCAAGTGCAACCATCCCCTTCGAGATGGTGTTGGTAGGTAGGTCCATGATCCCATCATCTTCATCACCCTACCCAGTGTCATCATGATCTTGTTCCTCCACTATCTGGTCTTTGAAAATGCCAACATTGCCCATGAAGGCCAAGATATGTTGATCCTCCTCAAAAACCTGAAAGTGGGTGACATTATCTGGAATGGAAGGGGTGGGGATCATCTCAACAAAAAATCTCCAGAGTCGTGAGCTATCCATGGGCTCAAGTGTGCTGGCAGAAACAACAAGGGCATCTGGGACATAATTCTGTCACCGGGGAATGAGATCAATGTCAAAGGCTTTGAAACCCTCAATAAAGCTACATGCTCTATTGCGGTATGCGGCCAGCCTCATATCATGACACGTGTATTGACTCTGGACTTATTTGACAATCAACTCTGAATCACCTAGGGTTCGAAGGTGAGTGATTCCTTTCCTTCATGCAAATAGGAGTCCAAGGACCAAGGCCTCATACTCTATAACATTGTTTGTGCAGTTGAACTATAGCCTGTAGGATGCGAGGAAGGACTTTCCTCAAGATTTTATTAATTCTACTTTGGCTCCACAGCCTTGTTTGGATCGGGACCCATCGAACCTAAGGGTCCACAAATCGTCGCTTGTCGCCTGGCACTGGGGAGGTGGAGTAGGCTTTGGATTGTTTTTGGGGAACTTAGGAGTTTCCTCCTGCACTGATGATGCATGGGTGAGGTCTCCCTCCAGAGGGATTTGGGGTTGAGATCCCCAGAGAAATGACACTAAAGAAGTGCTTCCAATAGGGGCACTGGGTTCCGGGGAATCATGTTCATGCTCTTTGTTCCAAAGGGCATCAATGCATTGGGTAGCGATGGAAAGACAAGCCTCACACTCTAGCTCTGAATGCTTCTAATAATTTACCCGCCACCAAGTGCCAAACAATAGTGTATTGGGGGTCTTCATGGCACCCTGAGAGTTAACCTCAACTCTCAATTTTTCTTCCAGGTCTTGGGTTCTCTACAGATCTATGGGATCCTCTCCCAGGGTGAAATCAAACATTAGATTTCAAGGGGTTGGTACACCCTGGGGGAAATCTCAGAGAATAAGACCTTGTTAACCCTCCTAACTTTGGTAAGGGCCTGCTTCATCCAGGGCTCACTTTCAACCCAGATCTTGTTTGATTCTCCTTCCCAAGGGAGCCATAAGTGGGAAAAGTTGGTCGAAAAGTATCCGTTCAAGGACTTAGACCAATTCTGACTTAATAACATCCCATAAGTCTCTGGGATGTCCACCACTTGGATATCGATTATGCTGGCTATTTTAGGGTCCTGGATGAGCTATATCTGGACATTCTTCAATTCACCCACCATTTTCACAGTAGTTTTATCCAACTAGATTATTGCACCATTAGATGGGGTGGGTCAAAATTCAAGCTTCTAGCATATGGATAAGGGCATGATGTTTCCTGAAGCTCTAGAATCTACTAGGCAGTTGTGTATATTTTTTCCTTATATGTTTAGGCCTAGTAGGAATGGGGAATCTTCATTATTTCCTTGGAAGAGAACCACATTGGCATCCTAAAAAGAGATAGTCTTGGGTGGGCGAGCGACAGCTCTCGGGTTTCCCAAGAGTTTTAGAAGAGACTTCTTCTGCTCGGGGCAGTTTAGCAAAACCTCCATCAAGGTCATCGAGGTGGTGTTTTGTTCTAACACCTTTGTGATGTCAAACCTTCCTCCGAGGAATTGGTTACTTCCCTTGGCTGGGTCTTTTGCTTAGTTAGAGCTAGAGCCTTTTAGAGGGCTAGGTCGGTCAGTTATACTTTCCTGGGGAGGAGTGTCCTTGGGAGGTGTTAGCGTGTAAACTAGTCCTTTACCAGCCTTGCTCCGAGTGTTGTAAAGAACCCATGGGTTGGTGAAGGCATTGGCTTCAAAGGCCAGAATTGACTCATCAAAAAATCCCTACAATTCACATTCTTCTTCATCTTCTCCAGTGGATCCGAAGAAGACGGTCTCACAAGTGAATGTACCGTGAGTTGGATCTTGCACAAGAGGTTCTGGGGGAGTAGGATCAGACAATTATTGCCTGTCCAGCTGAAAAATCATGATGACCTTCTCTAGTGTGGCATAGTTTACCTTATTGTGGGAGCCTGTGTCATGCAATCTACACCAATTGGTCATGGGCTAGAATTCTGCAACTGGCATGAAATGGGATGGTCCAATGCCATTCTGATTGGCATTTTGGTTCAAAGGTGGACCTCTAGTGTTTTTGTTGTTGTTCCATTACTGCTAGTTGGGCCGGGGCCTATTGTTGAAATTTCTTCCCCTGACATTTTTGTTTTGTTGGCCGGAGAAAATATTTCCTCTTTGGGAGTTAGAATTTTGGGGTGTGTAGGGCCCTACCTTCAGTTGACCCATGTCTATAGTCAGGGTAGACAACATTCGTTGGAGGGATTCTACCTCAGTGGTCAACTGAGTGTTTGCATCATAATGTGACGGTTGTTATTGTTGGTTCCCTGGGAAGGCAGCAAGGTTTGCCAAAGTCGAGGGCAGCAGTCCTCCAGCCGCGGACGACTAAAAGAAGGGCACTCTAGATGGTTGTGTCTGTGGTTATTGTGTCTACTACGATTGGTTCCAAGGGAAAGATTCCATACCTAGTATGGTCTGAGTCTACAATGGATATACATACTGGGTCTGCTGGTCTATTGGTGGTGGCAGGGGAGTCATGGCTATTGTGGGGGCACCCATTTCCAGATTGGGGTTATATCCCCCAGTGTAAGGGGTTCTACCAGGGATCATGTTAAATGGTGTGCATTGCCCAATCCCGCCTGGAGATTTGTTGAGGCCGCGGGATAGCTCTAAGGCTAGGTTGTAAACTTTCACCAAAGTATCCCGGTCGCCCAGGATTGTAGTTCTCCACAGGAGAGTGGCAACAAAGGGATCCATTGCATTGAGATAGGTCTGTATGGTCACTTCCGTAGATGGGATGAAGGGACCCATGTACCACTTCAGGGTATGTTGGAACCAGTGATTGAATGTTGCAAGGGGTTCATTTGGTTCCTTCTTGAAGGGAATGAACTGGCTGTGGGACAAAGCCAAGTCCACATGTACGCGAAAGGCAACTAAGAAGGCGTCTTCCATGTCCTACCAACTGTTGATGGAGTTGGTGGGAAGATTGAGGTACCAGTTCAATTTGTTATGTCCCAGGGACAGAGGGAACATCTGGGTCACAACATCTTGATGTTGAATCTGGTGTCGGTTCATGGCATCTTTATATGCCTACAGATGCTCTTCTGTGATTTGTGAGCCTAAGTGCTCATATCAGGGACAAATCTTTTCAGGGAGCGGGGGTAAATCATTGGCTGCACCTGGAAAAGTGGCCATTGGGACCCAGTATTTCCAAAATAAGCAGCCATTGGGGGAGTTGGATTTTGATTAGATTGAGTGTTAATCCCTAGGATTGTCTGGGGGGCTTGGGTATTATGTGGTATGCTTGATCCCTAGACAATGATGGCTGGTTTGACTTTTAGGGTCTGTTTCTTTCGAGCAGGGGGCTCAAGTTCAACAAACCTTCTGGGATTGGGGGCTGATCTAAGAACTTTTTCAAATCTCACTAGGGAGAAAGACCCAATCCCACTGAAGGCTTGACTGCTAAAACTATGGCTTGGGGAACCTCAGGTGGTGTAAAATTAGAATCTTGAGAGGGGGATGAGTTCATGCCCTCCTTCTAATGTTAGTTTCTGTTGACGGGTCTTTGTGATTGGGTCCGCCAACAGATGTAAGTTGTCACCGGGTACCAGAGTATTGGCCAACTTTGCCTGTAAAGGTTGTCTAGGGAAATGTGATTCCCTGGGCCTCAAAGCATGTGAGAGTTGGGTCTTGACAGTGCGGGGCTCGGTTGGGAGATGTGACTATTTTTTGAGGGGGATAGTTGGTTATCTTCAGCTCATCAACTCTAGGGATTCAGGTGAATGGGGTTTCCTCCAAGCATGTTTTCACTTAACAAATAAACTTAAAAAGATGGTGCAGAGTTAGAAATATTTCATCTACCTATAGTTATGCTAAACATTCAAAACATCAACAATGCTCTGACACACTACACTAAATATCAAAGAAATATACAACCATCAGCTTATAATTTATCAGTAGCAAAGAAAGGAGGTCATTAATCTACTTTAAGAATTAGAGAAAAGGACATGAAGAACATAAAGCATAAAATACCATCAACCCAGAAGACAGAGTACCAACATCATCATTGAGAGAACCCTTCCTTCTTCATTAACATCCTTCCAGCAAGCACTGGTGCATGGTACAATGGTAACACCCAGGGAGCATTTAAATATTGAAAGCTTAAAACTATGGAGCTTTGAGCTCTGCAACTAGGAAATGAGAAAACTACTTTGCTATTAATTGTGGACTGCAAAATCATCAATTTCGTCGACCCTTGGAATGAGGTTGGACTTATTATTTATACACATCTTTTGACATAACCCTAACCCTAACTTATTTTACATTTGTACAATCAAATACATTATCTGGTGGCCGGTACTATTTGCACCACGTTACAAAAATCCTCGAGACAAAAAGGCCTAACATGTCAGAAGAATAAGACAAGAAAGATGGAGTGGAAGAATTGGCCTTGAGAAGAGAGCCAAGAAGGAGAAAGAAGAAATCTGATCCCCCAGGGATTGAGGCTACATGCCTCATAAATGGGAAAGCGGCACCCTATCCCCGATGTGCTAGGTGTATCTCTAGAGCGATGCCTTGGGAAGACCATCTGTCAAAAACCTCCCATCGAGCTGATGTGCCTTGTTGCAGTTCCCCATCTTCTGACAACCTTTATTACTGTCTTGAAAGTGACCGGTCAGCATTGGGAACCGATACATGGGTCACGTGAAGAATTCAAAAATGTGGGACCCAAAACTCTAGGATCTGGGAACTTGCATTCAAAAAGAATAAAGAATATAAAATATGATGTTGGGCTAAACTCTCCTAGATCGGGAGAACTTTATTGACTTATATTTTCTCCCAAGCCTCTAACACTTGGCTAATGCTTTCTTCATCTATGCTTTGGATGCCATCCCATTTTCTACAGATAGCCTCCATTGCCTCCTCAACCTCTCGGGCCCCGTTCCAGAATTCGTTCACCATCTTGATGGTGTCATGTGACCAAATCATAGTCTTTGACAACTGGGATAACTTGCCTTGATCAAAATCTCCACCCAGCAGATACAGGGATTCCATCCTTTCGTCGAACTTACTGAGGACATAGTCCTCCAGGGTACACATTTCGGTGGTGAAGGGATCAACTTGTGATACCCCGACCATGAATGTTTTGAATAAATCTAAGGGATATTGTGCAGCTGTCAATTTCTCTTTTAAGGTCTTAACCAGTTCCTTGCAAACCTCAATTTTGAGGGCATGTCTGGAGTACTAGACCTGGAGGGAATCATATGAATCTTCTCCCAAAAATTCCAAACTCTATGGAAACCTCTTCACCAATGTTGCGGATCTCCTCCAACCCAGCCTTCCATTTTTCATATTTTTCTAAGTCTAACTCCCATACCTGAGTGGAGCTTCTTGTGTGGCTAAGGGTGAGGTCTACCCTATAAAATTATGGGAGGGACACTGCCGTAAATGCTCTCACTGTTGTTATTTGCTCGGCTGCCCACCCATCCACTACTTGCACCTTTTTCTTCATCATGCGCAGTGAGTCCACATCGCCCTATGCAAGCGACAATCTGGAAGAAGGGGTTTTGAGGTGGACTTCGGCTAAAGGCCGCGTTAGTTCTGTCAGAAGTGCGAGGAGATTGGCATTTGTCTCTCTTTCCTCTTGCAATTTCTAGCCCTATTTTGCATATCAGGTCTCTATAGCCTTGGTAGCCTCTTTTAATAATTCAAGCTCTCCTTTCTTGTCTCTTTTCCCCAGCTCGACCTCTGTTATAGTGTAGTCCTCAGGCCTCGTGGCCACTACATCTGTATTTGCAGGGGGTGTTGTGATGACTGCAACTATACTGCCTATTGGGTTGGTCCAGAGAGTATGGACCACCCATGCCCTTTTGGGATTCTTTGTCTTGACATTCTTCACCATCATTTTGGCTAATGACAAAGGAGCGCCCATAGTCACTGCCGGAGCTTTTCTCTTCTTAGTTTCTACCAACCATTGGGGCGGCTAGGGCGGCCTTGCTGCTAATTATTGCTCACTAAGATTCACTTCCAAATATGGTGGCACATTCCCTAAGTTTATATTTTCTTTTGGCTCCTTTTCCTATTCTTTTTTCGGTCCCTTTCTTGCTTCCTGCTCTCTTTCTGTTTCCTATTCTCCAGAACCTTCTATATTTTCCACCATGCTAGCATCTTCTGTAAAATCCCCTAGAATCTTTTCCCTGGTCTCCATTTCTATATTCTCAAGGACTTCGTCTCCCCTGGTGTCACTGGCAGCCTCTTCATTTTCTTCTCCTAGGGCCTCATGGTCCATTGGTTGCTGCTGCTCTCAGGCCTTACTGGCCTCATCTATTTCAACATTCTCCTCCTCTATTGGGATATCCTCTGGAGGTGGATGGGGTCGCTGGCCAAAGTTTAGCAAGGCAAAAGCTGTTACAACTTCACCGAAAGTGCTTCAGGACATTTGGTCACCCAAAGTCTCTAAAGGCACCTGGAGTGTGATGGTCAAAGGTACGGTTGTTCCCTGGGGTCCAGGTTCTCCTTCGATCAGTGGCTCAAGTGTAGATTGCCTTGGAAAATCTGTAGTCCCCTACACTGGTATCTTTTCCTATTCATGCCCTGTTTGAGTTTCTCCCTGAGCCTCTTGCTCTGATGCATCTTCTTCTTCAGGAATTTCCTTTTCTGCAGGGGCCTCTTCTTTATCTTGAGCCTCAATTTATTTTACTATAGTATTGACGTCATGCCAGATTTCTAGGAGCTCCTCTACTGAGAAGGTGTCATCAAAATCATCATGCAGCGGAGAGGAGCCTGAGATATCCTTAAGTTTGGGAGAATTCAAACTTACATCCACCGGGGGCTTCTCGGGCATACTAAGGGTAGCGCTTGGTGTGGGGGTCATAGCTATTTTCTTTTCTCTTATAAGAGAAGCCCTAGTGTCCAAAATTTTGGAAGACTCTACCTTAGCAAAAGTCTACTTATTCATCTTCGCTACCAATGAAGAGGGTTCCATTGAGCGAGAAGATGCCATTGGGGTGATTGGGAGGCCGATAGCCACCTACATGCTGATTTTCTGGCTGGTGAACTTTTCTACCTCCATCTGGTCATGTAGCTTCTCCATTTGAAGTGTGGGAATTTGACGGGATTCCTTGGGCATCGGGACTCCCTCCTTTTCTTTTCATTTACTCACACTTGCTTCAGCGGGTGCGACAGACAAAGAAGGTCCGGCGCCAGTTGAAGAAGGGATGGTCTTCTTGACCGCTGCTTTCTTGCGCATGCTTTGGGGCACACATAGGAAAAATACTTGTGGCTTGCTTCTATGATGGGGTGGCATACCCCTTCAATTGTCAAATCCTCTAGAGTGGCCCAATCCACTAGAGGGAGGTCCAATTTATCTAGCCCCTGTCCTTTGTATGCTAGATCCTCCAACGGCCTATCATCATTGAAACCTTTCAGGAAAGTCCAAAGGTCTAGTGCCTCCATGAGCCCTTTACTCATTCTTGTATGTTTCCAAGCCCTGAGATCAAAGCTATCCTGGCAATCCACCCAGAAGTCTTCAATGTCTTCTTCGTGCAAGGGGGATGCCCTAGGCAGTGTGACGACAATCTTTCTACGGGGATCATAATTCTTCTGGGTGTGGTTGAATTCAACCAACCCCAATCCTTTTAAATCATTATCTTATTCCTGAGCCACGGCGAGGCTACATGTGTAATCCCCACAAGAAAAGGGGAATTGGACATTGATGACCTTCTTCACTGTGAAGAGGGTGTGTAGATCCATCATCTGCCTATAGAATTCCAAAAGAATAATCCTATCCTCGCAATACCGGGGAAGGAGGTAGGGCTTCCTGTTGAAGCCTGTCACCTTGATGTATGTATTTCATTTGAATTGAATAAAATATTGGCCATAATAATTGACCAGTGTCATTGCCACCTATGAGAGGCGGTACCTGAAACCTCGGGTAAGTGTAAGAATGTTGTGGTAAATGAAGGTGTTATTTACCCCATAGAAATTCTTGAAGCTGAGCTCCCACTGCAATTGGGGATAATGATCCCAAGGTGTGACCTATCCTAGACCATTCTCAAGCTCTCCAACTATTCCTAGGCCCTAAAAATATAGCCTTTGCTGTGCCAATACCCACAGCACATATGAAGTCATATAGAATTGTGAATTCTGGGTGATGGTCTTCATCTATGTATCTACATGATTTGATATAATTGTCACCCAGTTGAAAGTCCTGTTGTGTGTTGTTATGCAGTATAAGAAATAATACATCCACGCCAAGAGTTCCTGGGTGTGGGGCCATCCAAAGATTCTACACAGAAATATTATGCCCGCTTGAATGGGCTCCTTGAAATCCCCGCGTGGAATTTCCAATTTCATTCTTTTTATAGTCTCACTTTGGAGACTTCAACTAATGACTATTGAGGTGTTGCTGGGAAATGATCTCGGCCTCACCGAATTCCTTGAGTGAGTTGGCCCTAGTGAAATGTGGACCCTTTGAACTGTGCAATTCCCAGCCCAGAAACAAAGGTGGGGGAATCCAATGTGATGATTGTGGTGGGATATTGCAGTGGCCGGGGATCTGGAAGCAAGACTGAGCAAGTGGCTAGATTATATAATGTCGCTAGCTACAAGATAAGTTTGGGTGATTGCACTGCGCATGGAAAATTTGTGGCCTTGATGATGCCAGAGGTAGCTAGGCAAGTGGTGATCTTATCGCCCTGTTCCTTTAACCTGTAAGTGGTTTGGATTAGACCCTGTAATTCAGTACAAATCCTGAGGTTCAGGTCTGTTATTTCATGAACTTTGGAGTCTATCTTGGACCCAGCAACACCTCCATCTTTCAAATACTTGGAGGTTAATGGTAGCTTCACCAACATTCTTTCCATCTTTGATTTTGTGGCTTCCCAGGTGGAGGTAGTTGGTATTTCTGGGCTATCAGGAGGTGCAAAATTGTCAGACATTTTGACTTAGC
Source organism: Thuja plicata (assembly GCA_018584345.1). Lineage (NCBI taxonomy): Eukaryota > Viridiplantae > Streptophyta > Pinopsida > Cupressales > Cupressaceae > Thuja > Thuja plicata. The sequence goes on from MU221502.1 coordinate 217,554, forward strand.
TTATCAACAACTTGCAAGACCGAAAAACTGTCAGGACACATAAATACGAATTAAGACTCTGGGAAATTCTCTACCAGCCCATACCTGTCAAGAAAACGTTAGCACCTACATCAAAAGTTCTAGAGTATCTAAAAATGAACATAGCTTAAGCATTCCTAAGTATGCGGACACTGTGATGAGAAAAAGCAGAAGACAAGATCCTGCTGGGAGTCTGGAGTCTAGACAAACTAGCCGTTGCCAAAGTGGTTGGCAACAAACCATACTTTGGTCAACGTACGCTGGCACATGGGAAAATGGTAGGTGGCATAAAGATAGTTATGGTATTGATTAGGACAAGTGGGTTGACACGGGGAAAAAATTGAATGCCAAATAGGACGTAATTTAAATGCCATACATGGGAAGTTAATCTCACCATTAATGCGATGAGACAGAGGAGAGAGAAAGCTACCATGGTTCAAACCAGTAAGGTATTGAGTTCAAACTGTGGTGAATCCATCTCATCGAGCTCTGTCTTGTCAGGTTGAAATTCACGGTAGAGCGCGAAGAACTTGATGCTCTAAGAGATATATACAACACATATATACAAAATATACATAAGACATATATGAGGGCCAAGGGCCAAAGCGGATACACATGAGATTACAGAAAATATACACCATATACATCAAAAATAGAACACAGAGCAACTACCTTAAAACAAAGCCAAAATGTAATCTACATAGAGGGCAGACAACCCTCTGGAAAAGCTAACCCACCAATGGGTGGCAGACCAAATGACAGAAAACACAAACAAAAATGAAACAAAAAACCAAAATAAATGGAAATGAAAAACACAACAAACCAACACGGAACAAAAGCAAAAAACAAAGGAAAGAACCAGAAATGCCAACCTGGAATCCAAAGAATGACAAAGGGGAGAAGCACTGAGACCGCTCTGCAACAGCTTTGACCTCCAATGCTAAGAACAACTACCAAAGATTGATTCATCGTTACCCACTAAGCTCAGAGGAACTCACACTTAATTCGCACTCAAATCGCTTGTGAATTGCTCTGAAAACTCTAAGTGTTTTTAATCGTGGTAACTGTGAAAATGAAATGTAAATCTTATTTATACCCAAGGTAAAAATCAAGTTACCTTCTATCCATGAACTTCAGAATAGGTGAACCTCCGGACTCTGGGCCCGGGGATTCCAAACAACCATGTCTTCTTATGAGAAGAAGACATCATGGTAAAGAATCCCATAGTCTGGAATCTGGCTTCTGGAAATCAAACCACCAACTCTGGGACCGGGTCCCAGAGACACAAACGAAAAAAACAAACCCTCCGGGAAGAAAAAAACCCAAAGAAGGAAACAAAAGAAACAAGGGCAAAGAAAACAAGGCAAGAGCCAAAAGCAAAAAAAAAAAAAAGGCGGGACCCAACATTTTGAACACAAAATGCAGGGACGGGTATGGAGGGCAGAACACATATAACTTAAGATAAATTCATAGTTATCTCAATTGAGTACCACTTTTCAAATGATAGACCGATTGATTGTGGCCACAATCAATTGAATTTAACCATGCAAGATGAAAAGACCAATTGATAATAGAAACTATGAACTTAATCAGGAGCATGCAACATCAAACTATCACTTTGAGGAAAGATCTATAGATTTTATCCAAGGGACTAATTGAAAATGAAAATGAGTCAATTCCCACAAATGAGAGAAAAAGAGCACTTATATTTATTGATTTTGGAAAAATGATATATTTAGGTCCATGTTACAGTTGTTGATCAAAACTATCTAATCTTACTATAGTAATAATAATAATAATGATCCCCCTGTATTGATCTTGGTATCCTTACTTATATCAAGTCCAAAGGATGTGAACAAGCTTTAGATCAATACATCTATTCATAACTAAAACCTAATCCTAGGATCAACAACTAAATAATGCAGTTACAATTACATCTTAGGAATGATGAACATCCTTGTCTGAAAATTAGTTATCGACCAGAAAGGGATCAGAATAATGGTCACTAACAAATCACTTGTGATTTATTAGAGACAATTCAAAATAATGGTTCTATGTTAAAACATTATGGTACTTCGACCATATTTCCATCTATATATTTTTTCTTTGTATAATGGATATTATCTTTTGCACATCGAATAGCTTCATCATGTCGATCAGAGATGTCTACATCATTAACCACCCTCTGATATTCCTTTATCTTCTGCATACTATCAATGGATGTTTGCATGTGATCATTTTTTAGTATTTTGCCAAGGTCGCTTTGTTCTATCGGCAGATGAATCCATGCTTTTCCACCTTTGAAAACCCTATGTCAACGTTGATGACATATCAAACAATAATCAAAACCCTAAGACAAATAAAAATAATATTAAAAAATAAAATGAAAAAATGAAATCCCAATCATAACTACCACTCGGGAACTCTATCTTTTTTATAATCAAAGACACGTGTCATAATCCCGCAATGCTTTAATCGATAAAATTCATGCATCTCCCAATGGAGGGATCAAGCCCATTGTTGATTCTTTCCATCCTTTAACTGTCACTCATATAGCTCAGACCTTGGTGGGCCCTGGACACATGTTGCTCTATCGTAATGCCTTTATGGTTAATGATCTTGCAACTCCTTCTTTGAGGCATAACGCCTGTCATTGATCTTCACCAACTTAACCATAGATCGATCTTCAAAGATTTGTTATTAGTATATCATATTTATTGCTCGGTTAAGTCACTATCGTTGATTAAACCCACGTGCTAAAAGATGATGCTTTAGTAGCTCATACTTAAACCTACCTTGTCAACTATCATGTAACCTTATCATCTCATCCATCCAATTATATAATGCCACCTATATCCTCATCGGCATACTGCCTTAGGCCTTGATGGGTCCAGAACACATGTCAACATCGCGTGTTCCCTTAAAGGTTAAAGATCTACATCTATGGCTTTAAGGGATAGCGCTAGCCATAGATCTTGTCTGAATCTTAACCATATGTCACCCTTTCTTACAACTTGGACTTTAGTGGGACCGAGACACATGTTAACATCGCGCATTGCCTTGAAGCTTAAAGATCTTCATCTTTCTGATTGAGGGAAACACCAAGCATTAATCTTTGGAAAAAGGCTAGTCATTTAAGAGGATCTACAAAAAGGGAAAACTTGTTTAAATAATGCGCGAAAACACTTACAACATCTAGTTTATGAATTCAAAAAAATGCAGACCGTGGAATGCAAGATTTTAAACATAGAAAATTTGATAGGATAAAATGCATGAATTAATAAGATGAATGCACAAGTTAGAAAATTTGTAAGTAAAAATTATAAATGAAATACATAAATAAAAAAATAAAAGGATAAATTAAAATAATGAGGGCACAGAACATACTTCCCTTAATTGTTTAAACATGTCCTTATGCTTATAAATCCTGGGTTCCACCACAAGGTATGGTTGTAGGAGTACTGATATTGCAGGTATGGGATTGAGAGCATCTCCTAATATGCAGGCTAGTAACTGAGGATCCATGAAAGAGTGGACAACCCTACACATATAGATACATAGGTTTCCTTACACAGCCCCGCCTGGGGGAGACTGACTACTAGAGACATCAATTAGATGATCTCAGCTTGGTTGTTTGGAGGCCCTACATAGGGACAGAGGCCTGGATTGACTAGAGGGGTCAGAGGAGAGATGTCTTTGTTTCCCATCCTTTTCTCAGGAGGACTTCATATGTCATTGAGCACTTTTTGGTTGGTTGAGTCCTACGGTAGTATGGTCATCCATAGAGCATACCACAGGAGTGCACTGTTTATGCTCATTAAATTGATGAGGAGTGTCAAGGGTGGTCTCCAAGACTAATTCTAGCTCTCTATGTACAAGAGTTGATAGGGTTACACAAGTCATCCTATGATTACTTGGAGGCTATTATAGATGCAGGGGTTACACCCTAGTACAAGGATCATTTTGCATGATACCCCATCCCTAGGTTCACAGATCTGAAGGAGAGAGCACCTCAGATTGATGAGGGAGATGTATCTTAGAGGGAAGGTGAATGAAGGGGTTGAGACAAAGTACCACAGAGGGGTCCTATTCCTTCTAGAGTAGGTGGTACCCCAGATCTAGTTCCAGTAGGGCACCTAGATTTGGTAGGCAATGAGAGCACAGAGAGGGAGGTACCCTAGGTTAAGTTGGTGTCAAGATACCTTCTACACATGCCATTGATGAGGAGATGAGAGGCGCACATCCAGATCTTGATCTCTATGAGGTAGTTTGATAGGTTTGTCAGTGCAGAGTTGCATAGGATGAGGAGGAGGAGGGAGTATGAAGAGATTAGAATCCATAGGATATGATCCACACACTGAGAGGGTGAGTCAAAGCATTGCAGACACAGCTAGTAGTGTCTCAGGAAAAAATAGTAGAGTGAGATCATGCCATTTCTGAGTGAGACGAGAGGATCCAGGGGTTTGCAGGTGAGTGCACCACTATCCAAAGGGACATCACCCATAAAAATAGTAGGGAAACCTACTATGTGGTAGCTTATAGTGTTACAGTTCTTGTAGTGCAAAAGGTGCTACCATATTCAAGGTATTCAACATGATCCGAGGTATAAGTACCTCCACCTAGAGAATATTCTCCTCCTCCTCCAGCCCAAGATGACACTGAGGGAGGGAGAGAGACTTGATTAACCCCTTCTTGTCTTATCCTTTCCTGATTTTTGAGACCCATGTGATTTTATATGATTCATCTGCATCAAGGATGCACATTTTTTCTCGAGATTGTTGGAGCACCCTTTTTTGTATACACTAAGACTATATTTATATATGATCATGTTTGTGCTTGATTTATTGTCTTATGCAATTACTTGGCATTATTAAATTTTGAGTATATTATCATCGCATATCTTTGCTTTGAGTAGTTCTTGGTGCATAACATAATATGTAGTAGGATCATATGTGACATGCTTGTATCCTAGTGTTCTGTTTGATGTGATGATTAATATTGTACTCTACTGCTATTGATTGTTTGTTTTACAGATAGATAACCTTAAGGAGATAAAATGTAGTTGATCACTTTAGTAAATTATTCAATGATCAGAGGGATAGCTCCCCTCTTTCTCCTCTTTGTATGTGCTTTTTTATAATGCTAGAATGAAAGCCTAGGAACGAAGTGCACCCTACACAACACGAGTAGCTAAGCCACTAATTTTGGTACTCCTTATTGATGCAAAGCTACACTGAAAGAAGCCACTTAGATGGGCCCAAGCCTCAAATTGTGAAACTATGTCTCTTCTCCAAATTCACTCTCACCACACTTGTCACTAGGTTTAATATCAAACCTCCAAATTTCCTTCACACTCTTTTCACTCTTTTGGTCCTTTGGACATCAAATCCAACTTGCATCCAATTTACCCTTTAGGGATTCTTTCCCTCACCAAGACTTCAATTAAGGAATTATTCCTTACTCAACACAACCAACCAATCTATTTATTGGAATACCTTACTTATAATCACTGAACATGAAATAAAAAATCAGTTTGATTCTTGCACACCCTTAACCTTTATATCCTTTACTGACCTAGGAATCCTACTAGGTCTATTCTTGAGGTTTTCTAAACACAACTTTTTTTTTTGAAATGAGACTTGGAAAATAAATCCCATATTTGAGGACCCTTTTAGATGTTACAACAAACCCCAAAGCTACAAAGACCAACTCTACTCCTGCACCCCTGAACACTCACAAGACACACAAACCTAATTGACCAAATTAGGCTTGGTTTGCATAGAAAGTACTAAGTGATAGGTTCAAATAGTTGATATAACCATCTAGTATTGTTCTACTACCTCAAAATACCCCAAAAAACCAATCTACCAAGTTCCACCAATCTATTCATTCATTTGCACACACATTTGCTTAATCGATTGGCTAAATACATAGGGATATTTAGCCTAGGGCATGATCATAAAAATAGAAAACAAAATAATGAAGTCCTGAGCCTTTGAAACCTTAAAATAAATGTCCCTAACATGTATTTCCCAAGTGACCAGGCAGATCCACTAGTAAAATTCCAAGTTAGGGCCCCATCTTATGCACATACCCAAATTAAGAGGGTTTCTAGACTGTCTTTACAAAAATCCTTCTAACTTCTACCAATCAACTCCAATTCAAAAAAAATGCAAATGAAATGAGATTCACAATATTACAAAATCATGTCACTGGATTTGATTAATGAGTCCGAAAAATTCTGTACACAGTCAAATTGCTCTGGCAAAACTATTTATTCTTTTCAAAATCATCAGGCTTCATACAATTTTCTGTCTAACCTTTAGAGAAGGTTTCTAAATATTCAATACCTTCATCCCAATTGTAAAACTATCCTTGGAATAGTTTTGACCATTGGGAAACCAAATGCAACTTCTCAAGCAACTTTTGAAAAGTTGCTTGAGAAACATTTTGATAGTTTTTGTAACTTTTTGCAAAATGACAACAAAATAGACTCTAATGATCTTTGAATTGATACTAAACATATAAGGACCTTGGACTAAGTTAAAAAACCTATAAAATACCAAAAACAACATCAAACACCTAAATCTATGGTCCTAGTGGTCTAAGGATACTTCAAGGTTTCTAATGCACCTTAAAGACCGTTAGCCTTACAATGTAGACCAAAAGATTCAAAAGGATGATCCAAAGGATCAAATCCCTTTATTAAATCAAAAAATTATTCTAACTCTAGAAAATGCAAGAGGTGCCCTGCACCATACTCCTCTTGACAAAATAAACTCAATTCTCTTGAGTTGGGATGTCTGCAAGTGGGATGCCAGTATGCTCAATGGCTTCAGATGTCATCCATGAAGCATCCTCCAGGGGTTGATTCTTCCACTTGACTAATTACTCATAGTAAGTTTTCCTTCTGGTTTGTTTACTCACCCTTTTGTCCATAATGTATTCAATCTCTAGAGCAAGTTTCTTGGGTAAGTCTCTCAACAACTCCTCTGATTCTTGATCTTGATTACCTGCATTAGACATATCACTAAAAACACCCTTAAAAGCATATATGTCAGCAACATTGAATATAAGAGATAAACCAATACTAGGAGGTAAGCCACTCCTGTAAGAATTGTTCCTAGATTTATTGAGAATCTTGAAAGGATCCAACTTTCTCATCATTAATTTAGTGTATTTCTCTTTAGGTTAAGGTAACCTATCCTTTTTGAGAGTAATCATCACCATATCACTGATTGCAAACTACAAATCCATTCTCTTCTTGTCTGCACATTATTTGTATTTAGCAAAGGTATGCTTCAACTTGGATTGGACCTGTTCATGAATTTCCTTCATTAATTCAACAAAATATTCTGATAGGGCACTCCTCTTGGCTAAATACTTCACATCTCTAGGTTCCAAAACACCCCTAGGATGGTTACCATACACAATTTGGAAAGGGGTAAACTGAGTGCTTCTATTCACTAAATCATTGTAGGAAAATTCTTCTTGACCCAATATAGTATCCCATGTAGCACCATGTTCTTTTCTGAGACATATTAGAAAATTCCCAAGAGACCTATTGATTACTTCAGTTTTACCATCTGATTGGGGATGGTAAGAAGATGAAAGTGACAAAGTTGTACCAAGTTTCTTCCAAATTATTCTCTAAAAATGTCCTAAAAACTTTGGATCTCTATATGAGATAATAGATAAGGGAAAACCATGGAGTCTAACAAATTCTTTGAAAAATAATACTACAATAAGAGAAGCATCATGAATGGTCTTGCAAGGAATTAAGTGAGCCATTTTTGAAAATCTTTCAACAACCACATATACACTGTCATAACCAGTCTTTGTTTTGAGTAGTCCTATAACAAAATCCATGCTGAACGAATCCCAAGGTTTAGAAGGGATGAGGAGGGATGTATACAACCCTGCATTTGAATTATGTCCTTTGGCCCTCTAACAAATCAAGAAAATATCTATGAATCTCCTTATATATGACTGCATCTTGGGCCAGAAATAGAACGTCTTAACTAGATCAAGAGTCTTGTATATTCCAAAGTGTCTTGAAAAGCTCCCACGGTGCTTTTCTTTTATAATATTCTCCCTCATTGAACATATAGGGATGAAAATTTGAATTCCTTTAAAAATTAACCCTTCTTGAATGATAAATTCTGAAAATTCAGTATGATACATGTCCTCTAACTCCATACAAACCTTATAGGCTTCCTTAAAATCCTCATCCACTAAGTAAATATCCTTCAAAGCAGAGACACCCACACTTTCCAACTCAATTTATTAAATAATTAAACTACTCCTACTAAGAACATCAACAACCTTATTAGCCACCCCTTTCTTGTGCTTGATGGTGAAAGTGATATCTTGGAGATATTTCATCCATTTCAAGTGCCCATGGTTCAAATTATCCTATCTATTCAAAAATTCAAGGCATGATTGTCAGTATAAAAAAAAAAATCCTGTGGTAATAATTAATGTCTCCATTTTATTAAGGATTAAACCATAGCATACATCTCTAAATCATAAGTAGAATACTTTTTATTTTCCTCATTGAGTTTCTCACTAAAGAATGCCATAGGTTTACCCTCTTGGCTCAAGACACCACTAATGACTCTTTTGCTTGCATCACATTCTATTGTAATAACCTTATGAAAATTAGGAAGGACTAGTATAGGTTGTTATTCAACCCTTGTTTTCAAATACTCAAAGGATTTATATGCATCATCTTTCCAAACAAAGTTACATTTTCTACCTCCCTTTATGGTATCAATCATTGGTGCACTAACCCCACTAAAATTCTTAATCAAATTCCTATAGAAACTAGCGATTCCATGAAAAATATTTACTACACTTGCAGATTTAGGAGTTGGCCAATTCAAAATGTCTTCTACTTTGGAGGGATCCATCTTTAACTTACCTTTTGAGATGAAAAAACTAAGAAAAACAATCTCTTCTTGCAGGAAACACACTTCTCCAAGTTGATCCTCAACTATCATTCACGCAACCTTTTCAACACCATATCCAAATACATTAGATTTTCATGTTCATTTTTACTGAAAATAAATATATCATCTAGATATACAACAATAAAATGATTAATGAAGGATTTACGAACCTCATTCATGAGCCTCATGAATGTACTTGGGGCATTGGAAATATCAAAAGGCATAAAAACCCATTCAAATAAACCTTCATTGGTCTTAAAAGTTGTTTTCCACTCATCTCCCTCTCTGATTCAGATATGGTGGTATCCACTTTTCAAATCAATCTTAGAATAATACCTCATCCCTCCCAAATAGTCCATTAAGTCTTCCATTCTTGGCATTGGGAGCCTATAATAGATGGTGATCCCGTTGATGGCTTTAGAGTCTATACACAGTCTCCATTTACCTTCTTTCTTGGATGCGAGGACTGCTAGAACAACACAAGGACTAATACTCTTCCTAATGAATCCCTTCTCCAATAATCCTTGAATCTATCTTGCTACTTTTGCATTTTTTTCAGGGGTTAATTTGTAGGTAGCCTTATTAAGTAAGGTGGCACCAGGTATGAGGTCAATACAATGGCTAATCTCTCTTTTTGGTGGCAAAGACTCTGCACTACTATCTATAACTATTCCCTTATATTTATCCAAAAACTCTTGTATCTCCCTAGGACCAACACTTCTTAGTTCCTCACCCTTTGGTTTCTTTAGGGATTCCTCTTTAGGATTTAAAATGGTGGAAAAACAAGCTATCTTTTCCTCCTTAAGAACTTTCATAAACTCCTTTTCACCCACCAACATTACACTATTAGTCGAATTCCTATCCTTATTATCATCTGGTAAGGGTGTTATTGTGAAACTTATACCATTCTTGACTAGGGTGTATACATTTCTCTTTCCATCATGTTTAGCACTAGTGTCATACTAAAAAGGTCTCCCTAATAGGAGATGGAAAGCATCCATGGTTACAACTTCACACAAAACCTTGTCATTATACTCCCCAATCTAAAAATCTACCCAACATTGTTCATCAACTAGGGTTTGTTGATCTTTACTCAACCAAGATACCTTATAGGGGTTTGGATGTGGTATTCTTTTTAATCCAAGGTTTTCTATCATTTCTATAGAAACCAAATTTTCAATGGAACCAGAATCAACAATGACTTTACACACCTTGCCATTTACCTTACAAGTAGTCTTGAAGAGAGATTTTCTTTGTGGAAGCTCCTTATTTATTGGCATCTTCAAGAGGGTTCCGTTGAACATGACACATTAGCCTTTTTTAGGTGATATAGGCCTTGAGGAGGTGGTGTGGTATGATTTCATAATTTGGAAATCTTCTTCTTGAGAAAGTTGCACCCTTCTTTCTCCTCCTTGGCCACTTGCACTGGTTTTTTCCTTCTATGGACACCAAAAATATTAGTGACCAATTTTATTTCAAGTGAAGCATCTACCTATGAATACATGTGAATTTCTTCCCCCAAAAATTCCTCTACCATTTCCTCTTCCACCTCTAAAATTGCTTCAAGGGTTAAAGTCTTTTTCTGGTTCTTGGTGACATGATTCTCCTTGAGGCCTTGGTGATGAACCTTTTCCTTGGAAGCTACTCCTTCCTCTAAAGTTATTTCCTCTTCCTCCTTTGTTGTTTTGATCTCCCTTCCTTCTCTATTTTTCCTCAATTCTCAATGCCATTTGGAAGCACTTCTACACTGATTCAGGATTTAACAAACTCAATTCATCTTGTATACTATACTTAAGCCCATTGAGATACCTTTTAAGTTTCTTCTTTTATTCCCAGGGACTTTGGATTTAAGGGTCATCCTATGAAATGATTCAGTGTATCCACTTACATCAATATCTTTTTGTTTCAGATTGTACAAATTTTTGTTGAGTATAACTTCATAGTCTTCTAGCACAAATTGCTTCTTGACCTCTTCTAGCATTCTTTGCCATGATGAGATAGGACTCTTCCCATCTTCAACCCTTTCATTTTGTATAAAACTCCACCAACTCAAAGTAGGACCTTTCATCTTTGGTTTAGAAATCTTGAATTTCTGACTTTCAGGAACATCATCACACTCAAAATGATTTTCCAAAGCCTCTTTCCAATCCATGCACTCCTCTAGGTTCATCTTCCCAAAGAACATATGTACATCTACCTTGTGATCTTTCCTCCCAACCCTTTCAATGGCTTCTAGTAATGGTCTTTGATCCATGGGTATCCCCAACCTTTCATGTTGTGGTACCTCCTCCTCTTCTTCTTCATAAACAGAATGGTTTTCATTGTACTTTCCTCCTCAGATACTCTTCAACCTTTCAATTTCTTCTTCCATCCTCTTATGCCTTACGATTTACTCCCTGACTATCTTTTTTAGTTCCACATTAGTGATCCTTGAAGAGATTTCCTCATCGTTATGTCATTCTATCATTTCTCCCATCCTATATCCTTTCCCAAGGTTATTTAATGGCTCTGATACCAACTAATACAGAGCTACACTGCAAGAAGCCACTTAGATGGGCCCAAGCCTCAAGTTGTGAAACTTGGTATCTTCTCCGAATTCACTCTCACCACACTTTTCACTAGGTTGAATATCAACCCTCCAACTTTCCTTCACACTCTTTTCACTCTTCTGGTCCTTTGGATATTAAATCCAACTTGCATCCAATTTACCCTTTAGGGACTCTTTCCCTCACCAAGACTTAAATTGAGGAATTCTTCCTTACTCACCACAACCAACTAATATATTGATTGGAACACCTTACTTAGACTCTCTAAACATGAAATTATACATTAGTTTGATTCTTGCACACCCTTAACCTCTATATCCTTTACTAACCTAGGAATCCTACTAGGTCTATTCTTGAGGTTTTCCAAATACAAATTTTGTTTTTGAAATGGGACTTGGAAAATAAATCACAGATTTGAGGACCCTTTTGGATGTTACAACAAACCCCAAAGTTGCAGAGACCAAATCTACTCTTGCACCCCTGAACACTCACAAGACACACATACCTAATTGGCAACATTAGGCTTGGTTTGCATAGAAAGTACTAAGGGAAGGGTTCAAAGAGTTGATATAAGAATCCAATGTTTTTCTACTACCTCAAAATACCCCAAAACACCAATCTACCAAGTCCCACCAATATGTTCATTCATCTGCAGACACATTTGCTTAATCGACTGGCTAAATACATAGGGATATTTAGCATAGAGCCTGATCATAACAATAGCAAAAAATCCAATGAATTCTTGAGCCTTTGGAATGTTAAAATGCATGTCCCTAAATTTTATTTCCCAAGTGGCCATTTAGATCCAGTGGTGAAATTCCAAGTTAGGGCCCCATCTTATGCACATACCCAAATTAAGAGGGTTTCTAGACTGTCTTTACAAAAATCCTTCTAACTTCTACCAATCAACTCCAAATTGAACAAAACCAAATGAAAATGAAATTAGATTCACAATATTAAAAATTCATGTCACTGGATTTGATCAAAGAGTTCGTACAACTCTGTACAGAGTCAAATTGCTCAAGAAAAACTATTTATTCTCTTCAAAATCATCAGGCTTCATACAATTTTTTTTCTAACCTTTGAAGAAGGTTTCTATATCTTCAAATACCTTCATCTCAATGTTAAAACTATCCTTGGAATAGTTGTGACCATTGGGAAAACAAATGCAACTTCTTGAGCAACTTTTGAAAAGTTGCTCGAGCAACATTTTGACAGTTTTGCAACTTTTTGACAATGTTGTACTTTTTTGCAAAATGACAACAAAATAGACTCTAATGATCTTTGAATTGATCCTAAACATAGGACCTTGGATTAAGGTTGAAAACCTCTAAAATACCAAAAAAAACATCAAACATCTAAATCTATGGTCCTAGTGGTCTAAGGAGACTTCAAGGTTTATAATGCACCTTAAAGACCCTTAGCCTTACAATGTAGAACAAAAGATTGACAAGGATGATCCAAAGGATCCAATCCCTTTATTACATCACAAAATGATTCTAACTTTAGAAAATGTAGGAGGTTCCCTGCACCACTTATTTTCATCATCAGGCGGTTGGGACATTGCAGCCAATACAATCCTTACTGGTACCACTGCGACCTTAATCAGATAAAATATGGGAAACAACATAAGCATCCAGGTATAAGGACTAGGATGACCTGAAATTTTTCTAAAGTTCATATTGCAAGGATGCACTAGTACTTAGGCATTCAGAGCCAAGATAACCATGAGTGTGTCCTTACGTAAACAGGAAGATTAACAAGCAAGGAGATAGTTCCAACCTCACTTTAGCATGAAAGGAAGTAGGATTGAGGGACATGAGGCTTATCCACCTGAATATGGAAGCTCTTAACACATAAACCCTACTTTCTTGACATTAAGAATCATTGGAACCACACAAACAGGTAGAAATCAAAGAAAATAACATAAAATTCATTAATAACATACATCATTCAATAAAAAAATCTTTCAGTAAACATCCAGTCTGTGCAAGGTGTTTGCGTGGGTGTTGAGAAATATCGTTGTGCTTGTGATGGGCCAAGTTTTTTATTGTTTTATCTGAGGTGTTTTGAAAAAAAAAGATGTGTCCAAATTGGTATTGTTAAGAAACACTTGTTGATTAAGGTGTTGAAAAACATCAGTGATGTCAGTGGAAAACTATCTGGTGACTAGAAGAACCAAGTAGCTAATGGTGATGATTAGGTAAAATGACAAGGTATGCTGATTTGAGAACCAAGAGACGACCCTAAGATTCAAGAGGTCGATCGGTTCCAAACTTAAGATGCCAACTTCACTACTTGCACAAAGTCAGAATAGTCAAGCAACACGTTGATAGATGGAGTGTGGATTATAAGTGACGCCTATTGCCAGGTTTTCACCACTTGGCAGAATTTCTATTTTTTCTACCAAGGCGTTTGTTTCCAGGTTTTCACTAAGGCACATTTTCTCTTTTTAATTTTTTAATTTTTTAATTTTTTTTGTATTTTGTATTTTTTTTAGTTTTTTGTTGATCCATCAAGATGCATGTTTGCCAGGTTTTCACCAGGATGACCATTTTTTTAGGACTTTTTCCAAAAAAATTTGGCTTTTCTTCTTTTTGATGTTTTTTTAATTTTTCCAGCATCATTTTCTCTGTACAGGTACTACTTAGAATGTCTAGCTGTAGAAATTCTTCAGGTGGAGCACATTGATGGGGTTAGTAAAATTTTCCCCTTATGGAATTGAAAGTTGATAGGCCCCAGAGCCAAATGCTGCAGTGATCACAAAGGGACCCATCCATTTGGGTTCAAACTTTCCCTTTTTCTCACGATGTTGTTGATTCTTTGGATTTTATTTGAGTACAAGGTCTCCAACCTGGAATTCTTGATGTCTTACTTTCTTATTGTAACCTATAGAAATTCTTTTCTAATAGATCCTTAGGTGTTTGAATGCTTCTCTTCTTCTTTCATCAAGTAACTCAGGCTCCTGGATTCTATAAATCTGATAGTCTTAATCAATTATGAGTCCATGCAAGGAGACTCAGAGTGATGGTATCTATACTTCAATGGGCAGTATAGCTTTTGTGCCATATACCAAGGAAAATGGCGTCGCCCCTGTTAGTGCCAAAAAATGATAGATTTTCTTTTGGCCAACTCACAGGTAGAATGGTGATGCACCACTTGATACCTGTGCAATTTTGTCTTAATCAAGCCAAGGCTGGTAGACCTAATCGATCAACTGCACGCAAAAAAATAAAAGTTCCTCCAAAGGTGGTAAACAATCCCTTGGAGAAAAAGAAAAAACAATCTTATGATAATCTCTATATAGAACTTAACTAATCTCATAATCACTAAGATCCTAATTGTAAGGCTTTGAAATAAATGATTTAATGATCTACAAACTACAAATCATGACCTAATAAATAATTTTGAAATAATGATTAGATCAATGCCTTCTAAAACTTGGGCTATGGAGTCAAATAAATTTCAATCTTACGTACGATCAGAGACAATTTTTAAAAACTTGCTTTAATAAGACAAGAACATCATCTCAAGGGCTTCCACTCAAAATATAACTCAAACTAGATTACACAGTTAGTCTTATCAAATTTAACTCTTTTCAAGAGACCGACAAAAACAAAGGAAGATTCATAGATCTTTTAGTTGATATTCAAACTGTATATTGATTTTGAGTTATAACATTAAGGTAATTTAACACAATGAAACACTCTATAAAATAAAATATCCAAAAGACTAATTGAAAACATATAACTTATAACCACAAATAAAAATAAGAGTACTTATCTTTATTGATATTGAAAAAATGGTACATAAAAGTTCAAGGTTGCAGTCATGAATTCCATCCCTATCAAGAGTTTCAAAATAATTTCTAATTGTATCGCCTTTTGAATTTCAAATAACCCAATATTTATATCTGTTTTGAAAATTTTCTGTGAAAGGTCATACCCTTTCATAAATACCTAATCCTACAACTACCCCTAAATAATTACAATATTTTAACCATATATATGGTTTAAGGGAATAAAACATTTCCCATATTTACAAATGTTCAAGTAGGTATTTTTCAAATCCTTGGATAATTTGTTTGGTTGCCATCACCTGTTTCGGGTATACATCTCCTTGTTATAATGTCCTTTCATTTGGGTGATTGTACCTACACATTAATCAAATATTAGCGATGAATTTACCTACCATGAAGCCCTCAGTAAAATTGATAGCATAAGGTAAAATAAAATAAGATAACATGTTTAGCTTTTGTTATCAAAACACCCAATTGTGAAAGCATAAATTAATAAATCTTCAAATAAAGTTTTCCTCAATATCATATTAACATAATTTAAAAATATATATCCATTTAGAAATAATATCATTTGGCATAAATCATACAACCATTCTTGAAAATCAATTTGATCATATGGATATGTATTTTATGAGATAAAACCAACATTCGACATAATGATTATCTAATTTATTTTCTAATATAAGAAAAAACATTATAACAAAATGTATAAAGATTATAACCCTAAGAACATTATCAATCATATGTCACAGGGTAAAATAAAAATTGCATTTATTATTGAAGAAATCATGATATTAAAAACATAATGCATTTTCACACTTCAAAAATTGTATTAATTTACCCAAAGTTAAATTCTTACCCACATTATTTTACCCTTAACAAATGATTTAAATTTAACATTAGGGTAAAAGTATTTTAAATAGATTCTTTCACCTTAGCCAATATTTTCAAGGAATAAAATAGGACAAACGATAGAAAGGGAATGGGTAGATAGTTAGGAAAAAGGGCTGGCTTGAAAGGTCGATTGTTCAACTCCCTCTAACCACCCTTTTTCTCTATTTGTTTTATCTCAAGTTATTTTCCATTTTCGAAAACATAAAAGCACTTTAAAATTTATAAGAAGATATTTTGATTTTTACCACGTAATTTACTAAATGCTAGTATTTAAAATTTGCATACATGGATTTATCATTAGGTGTTTTTCAAATAACATGTATTATCAAATGGGAAAGGAAGAAAATACAATGGTAAAGTGCACTTCCCTATTAAATTTGGGTTTCGCAAAATTAGGTGTCAACAGTGGATCCAATTAGGGATGTGCATTCATGCCTGGATGTAGCGAGAGTCCAGTTATCTCTGGAAGAAGCATACCATAGTAAGAAAAGAATCACGAAACTAGGATAAAACAAAAATAATGTACAAGTTTAGAGAATACTTCCTGTTTCAAGAGAAGAAAGGTTTCAAATACTGACCATGGGTTGGGAACTCCTAAATAGTTTCATCAGTGTCTTGTAAATGGTCAGAATTTCACCTACTTTTGAGATGATCATGTAAGATCCTAACCATAATGCATCAAACTTACCATACTTTCCTTTACCCTGGTCTTTTGAATTCCATTTCAGTACCCAATCAACTTCTCTAAAAGACCTGTTTGACACTTTCTTGTCACGAAGGGTATTAATCTACCGTTGTTGAAGATTTCTTTGTTGTTCTTTTCTTCTCATCTCATCTAACTCTGCCAATTGGCTCAACCTGCCCTCCATAAAATTTATGTCTTCAAGCTCTTCTTCTTGAATGAATCTATAAACTGACAATAGATTATTTAATGGTAACCTTTCTTGTTTCCCATAAACCAATTCATAAGGAGAAAAACTTGTCGATCTTTTTATTGTCACCCTATCTTCCCCTAAAGCCAAGTTTAATTTTGAGTCTCATGCCATCTTATTATTGCTCAACATTCATCCTTATTATATTCTTATTGCTTGATTCTGCTTGACCATTCCCTTGCGGATGGTATGGGGAAGAGTATGATAGGTTGATACCATATTTATTACAAAATTCAGAAAATTCCTTACATTTGAAACACATACCATTATCACAAAGGATATTGCAAGGTACTCCAAATCTGGTAAGTATGTTTTCTATCAAAAACTTGATGACCACCTTACTTGTATCTTTTGTCTTGTAGGTATAGCTTCAACCCATTTTGTAAAATAATCTGTTGCAATCAATATCCATTTATGACCTCCACTTGAAACATCTAAAATTTCCCCAATAAAGTCTATTCCCCATATTTTGAAAGGTTCTTTAGTTTGTAAAGGAATAAGGGGTAATGCACTATTGTATTTCAGTTTTCTAAAGAACTTCTGACAGCATTCACACTTCTTAACATATTGATAACAATCCTTAAATACATGAGGCCAATAATACCCAGCTTGCAATATCTTATGAGTTGTTGTCTTAGCTGAAAAGTGACCACCACATACCCCATCGTGTAATTCTTTTGTAACTAACTTAGCCTAACAGGTGTCTAGACAAAATAAAAGGATAACATCATTGTTTTTCCAATACAGATCTCCTTGAATCAGTACATACCTTGATGCTTGCAACTTTATAGTTCTTTTTTTATTATCACTGAAACCTTCTTGACACTTCATATGTTTTAAGAAGTAAACTATGCTCGTGTACCATGGACAATGTTCAATGTTGGCACCTGAATTCTCCAAATCCACTTGGTTTATTTGGGTTGCATCTAAACTTGTTTCTTCCACAAGTCTAGCCAACCCTTTTCCTCTAACTAAATTAGTTATTTGAATCTCAATATCAAATTATTGAACCTGGTTAATCCATCAAAATCTTCTACCTGTGACTTCTAATTGCCTTAATATGTCTTTAGTTGATGCATTAGGTATGTATGCCACAATATTAACTCTGACTAGATAAGGTCTAAATGAATTTACTACTTTTACTAATGCATAAGCCTGATGCTCATGTATATCATAGTTTAGCTCAGAAGATTCTAAGGTTTTACTGAAGAAGTCTATTGGTTTCCCATGTCCTTCATCATTTTTTTGTATCAAGACAGCTACAATGGTGTGAAAAGAAGCAAAAGAGAACAATTGAAATGGTTTTGAGAAATCAGGAGATTTCAAAACTGGAGCTTCCTTGATTGCTTTCTTAATTTTAGAAAAATCCTCTAAGGCCTCATCTATCCAATTTAGAACTGCATTCTTCTTTAGCATCTTTGTAATAGGTTTAACAATTTTTAAAAAAATTGAGACAAACCTCCTCAAAAAGTTGATTTGTCCAAAAGAAAGATTGAATCCCCTTAACTTTTCTAGTAATCTGAATCTTATCAATTGATTCAATCCTTTCTAGGTCTATTTTTACTCCATCTCTAGACACAATATGTCCAAGAAGTTTACCTTCAGTTACCCCAAAATGATATTTCTTTGCGTTCAAGGATATCCCATACTCAAGAGCTCTTTTGAAAATTTGTTCTAAATGCTTACAATGGTCTTCTTCCCTTTTGGAATAAGTTGTGATGTCATCCTAATATATTACCATAATAACATCAATGAAATCCTCAAAAGCCACATCCATGGCTCTTTGAAATGTAGCCCTGACATTTGTAAGTCCAAATGGCATCCTAGCATAAATGTATGTACCCCATGGTGTGGTGAATGTTGTTTTATACTGTTCTTCCTCTTGAACCTTCACCTAATTATACCCAGAGAACCCATCCATCATGGATAACAACTCATTCCCAGTAACTTTTTGTAATAATGCCTCCATGTTAGGTAGTGCATAATTGTCCTTTAATGAAGATATGTTTAAGTTCCTAAAATCTACACAAAGTCTGATATCTCCATTTTTATTTGTAATAGGTACTAAGTTTGAAACCCAAGTAGAGTGCCTAATTGGATTTATGATACCGACATCCCTCATCTTGATTAGTTTCTCCTTCATCTTAGCAACCAAAGTTTGATTTATTGGTCTTTGCCTTTGTCTAAAGGGCTTTGCATCTGGTTTTAGAGGTATCTCATGTTGGAATAAGTCCTCCCTATATGCTTTGAGGTCATCATAAGACCAAGCAGATACATGTCTATACTTTCTAAGTAAACCAATAATTTCTCATCTAATTTTTGGAGTAAGTTTCTTACCAATAAGGACTTCTTTGGGAGTATGTTCATTTCCCATATTTATCTTTTCTACTTCCTCTGTAGTAGTATGTCCTGTCTTTATCTCATTCTTAGAGTCCTTAGTATCAAACATTCTTTCTAATGCCACAAGGCCCTTTGGGATTTTATTAGTCTTAAGTTGAATTACCTCTTTCCCAAATAAAGTTTATTTTCCTTCTATTGTTTCAATATAACCATTCAAATCAATAAACTGATTTTCATACCTTTCTTCACATGCAAGGAATTTTATGATATCTCCATCATCCTCAAAAACTTGCTAATTATGAATGTTATCAGATACTATTGGTCTTGATTTGATCTCTACATATGTAATATCTTCACAAGGAATATCATTATGCTTAACTGGTAGGTTATCCATAAAATTTGCAAGAATATTCTCAGACCTATCTATCCAAATTATTGAAAAAGCATCAAAACATTCTATGGAATCCCAAACCTCATTTTTGTACTTTTTTTTAAATTTTGATTCTTAGTAACAAACTTATCCCGAACTTGAGATATAACTAATTCAGAGTCCCCATAAATAGAAAGAATTTTAATACCATGCTTACCTACTATTCTTAAGCCTAGTAAGAGGGCTTCATATTATGCAGTATTGTTAGTACAATCAAAATCTAACAAAAAAGAATATTTAAAGTACTTCCCATTTGGAGAGATGAAAACAACACTTGCTCCATTACCATTTTTACTACATGACCCATCAAAAAACATTTTCCAAATGAGATTACTACTTTCCTTAGCATGTATTTCAATATGATTAGTATTTTGAACAACACTTTTATGAATACTTACCTAGAAATTCTCCACATATGTATGGAAAAAGCATGTAGTCTGACTTGGATCAACTTCGTCAATGATATAGGAAGACCTTGGTTCCCTATTAATCCTCACAATCCTGTCATTTACTAGGATAGAAGCATAAGATAGATCTAATTGGACATTACCACCTACCAAATTAGACCATTGTCTAGATAATAGCATCCCATAACTAGGTGGTACCTCTACAACAGTAATATCAATTTTATAAGATTTTTCAGGACAAGAAGGAAACTTGAATTCAACATTTTTCATTATTCCAATAACTGGGACATATCTATTATCCATAGCATAGCACTTGCCATAAGTAGTATCTACATTCATTCCTAATTCCTTCATAACTTCATGAGGCATAATATTAATTGCTGCTCCAGAGTCCAACATAAAATTTTTAACTAATTTATTGTTTATCAACAAAGTCAAAAAGAAAGGGTCTACTTAAGTAGGATATTCAGTAATAGATGTCCCTAGATAAATAACTGGTAATTCTTCATTATATTTTTGTTCTTTAGAATCATTTCTAACAACATCAATTATTATTTTGAGCGTCTCATTCCTACAATTACTTAATTTCATCATTTCCATTAGAGGGATAGAAAGTTTTACTTGAGATAATGCTTGAGACGTGAATGAAGTATAGTTAGAAATTTGATTACCATTGCTTTGCTTGTCAACCGGTTTTCTTATCTTTAATGTTTGATCAACTTGCCTCTTAGGGGCCTCCACCTTTCCTTTCTTTGCCTCGCCACTCTTGTTTGAAATTTTAAACATTCTCACCACTTGTTCGTGGCCCGAATTAACAATTTTGTTCCTTAAGTGATAGTTTCTATGAACCTGTTCCAGTGCTGCCATAGTGTATGCCTCTTTTTCTTCTTTTGTTGACACTCTAATTTCAAGATTCTAATCATTGTTCGAAAAAATTTGTTTCTCTTGTTGGTATCCCAACCTCCTATAATCTTCATTTTGCACATAATCTTCTTCAAAATCATCACTATCCTCTGCCCAAAATGGGTTGATGGCATAGATTTTATCATGGGTTGTTCTTCATCTCTCTGATCATTTTATTCTAAAAATTCATGCGCTATAAGACACCTCTCATGTAGATGAGGTAATTTGCATACATCACACCAAGGCTCATCTTCTATAAAATGATTATTCCTCTTAAGTGGGTATGGAGTGTCCATTTGTTTTTTCAAAGGTTTTCCATCCTTGCAGTCAGTGTGATAAGGCATGTCTTGCAACCTGTACCTGTCATTTCTATTAAAATTTCTATCATTTATATTTGCCTAAGAATGACCCTTATTTAGTTGTAAATTTTTTGTCATCCCCCATAATTCATCTATTCTATCCTTCTTCTCATTCTACCTAGGGGCTGTGGGGTTGAAAATACTAGGGTCATTTCTCTTATCCATTCTCCCAGTAGCTATCCTATTACTTTCAATGGTTAGAGCAGTTTTAAATGCTTGTTGTAAGGATTATGGGTTATAAGATCTTATCTCATAATTTGTCTTAACATCAAAAGTTGTCAGATAGAATGTTATTAAAAATGAATCAACAGGGCAAATATCTCTTGAAATTTTATTCAAAACCCTGTTGAACCTGTTGTTGAACTCCTTCACTGTCTCATTTGCATTTTTTTATGCTAGCTAACTCATGAGATGCAAAAGATGGATCTCTATGATCTGCAAATTCTTCTAACAAATGATTAACAAAATCATTCCAACTACTAATAGAGCCTTCAGGAAAAAATTTGTACAATTCATTTGCACCATCTTTTAGGGATTGCACAAAAATTTTCATGGATACATCCTCATAATTGTTTTCAAACTCATCCATTGTATTTTTTAAGTCAATCACATGTTCTGCTGATTTAACTTCATCATCATTAAATTTGGGAATGATAGACTTCAATTCATTTGGTATCGGGTTAGGAGAGCTTATAATATTTGCAAAATTCAACTGTCTATATCTTTCATTTACTATTGGAAATCTGACATTTGTTGGATTTCCAATCTGATTAGTATTTTGAAAAACTTCATTTTGTAAAACAGGGTTATGTTAGTAATAACTGAGAGGGGGGGTGAATCAGTGGCCTCAAAAACTTATCCTTAATCTAACCACCAATCAAATAAACCTCAGATTATTATGTTCCTAAAAGATGCATGCCATGAAATACTTATAATGATTAACTGTCTGTCGGTTTTCCTTGTCTGTCCTTATTCTCCTTGATTACCGATAGGCAGTATAACTATTTACCGAAATATAGTAAATATGCAGAGCCGATAAATCTAGTGTTAACTATGTCAGATACAAAACAATAAAGAAATGAATCATACACAAATAACACATGAATTTTTAACGTGGAAACCCTGTTAAGGGAAAAAACCACTGGGATCAGTACCTCAAATTTTCACTCTTCTGAAGTGAGCCCTGTTAAGAGCCAACCCTGTTAAAGGTTACAAACATACTGTTAGGTGTGACCTTGTTAGAGGATTTTACACATATAGGTTATCACTTAGTATCGGGCATCTAATGTTGCCATCCTTGAATCATTCTCTCTCTTAGACCGTCAATAGGCATCGGGCATATCCAATGCTACTTTCATGAATTAACCTTTTTGGCACTCCTTGGGATGTACCTCAATATATAGAAGACTGTTAAGTCCTGCTCTGTTAAGAGACTTAATGTTTCAATGGTTAAACTAAAAAAAAATGACATGTTTCTAATGCAACTTGAATTACAGATTTTTAGATCTATTTAAGAACATTACCTCTCTTATCAATGTATCAATTCAATTCTTTTGTGCTCCATACTTTCTGCTCTGTGATGATGTGCTCATTGTTCGTCGGTGTCTGCAGAATTCTTTAGCTCTCCTTCAGCTTGATTGATCAGTACTGCATGAAGTTGTTCTTCATCAATTTCTCTTTAGCATCCTCTTTCTATTCACTCCCCTTAATCCCTTTTCATGTGATGTCAAAAATGAATTAATCTTGTCTCTTATATAGACATGATATTCATTGTTTCTTGATTCTTGATTCTTGGCGTGAAAAATAATCCAGCCAATTTGATTTAAAGTATAACTCCTGATTTGTCTCATAGTTATCTTCATGCCAGTTGTACAAATCTTCTTTAAATCAATCACTTAACTCTGGTCGAATAAAACAAATAAAACAACCAGTTAAGTCTATCTTTAGCTCTTGCCAGCTAGATATTTTGTCATTTTCTGAACCCTTTGTTCCATCGGTCAACTCTTTAGTTAGTCGTCGGTTACAACTGTCAGTTCTGTTGGTGTGACTCTAGTTAGCTTTGGGATCTCCGTCCATCAGGCAACTCTATTTTCAGCTCGTCGGGTATCACTGTGGTTTGCTTCATCGGGAAACACTATCTTTTTCTCATTGGGTATCACTGTGACTTTTCTTCTTTGCCTTTACCGATGGTGTGCACTCTTTCGATGTTATCTGTCACTTAGTGAATACTTGACTTTTATGCATTGCTGAAAACATAACCTTTGTTCCACTGATTCTTTGAAGTATTTGGCATTTTATACATGATCGTATAGATGATATCAATTTGACATCAATGACAATACAAATCATCAACTAATTTAATGCCTTGCATTATCTTCAACTTAACATTATCAAACATTTAATTAGTTACATGTCATCAATCTCTCCCTTTGGTATTGATGGAAACAAACTTATATTATCATACTATACTATTTCTAATACAATATGAAATAGGATTTTTGAGATTCATCAAACTACCAAACAATTTGTTTTGATAACTGATAAAAATGTCTGACCATGTTAGGAACCTGTGTGTTCCTTCTGTTTATTTGGTTAGTGTAGTGTTGTTGGACGCATATGCTTTGTAAGTCGTCCCGTGAGTATATTTTATTATCCCGCATGCATAGGTAGTATTACTTTTCTAGATCGTACTTAGTATATAAGAGTAGATTGAGGCCTTTGCTGGTTACCGACGAATTTATTGTATTGAGCTTGCTCAAAGGAGGTTACCCCCTCAAAGTGGCCCACGATCAATAGATTCATTTTGCATTCTGCTATTGCTCTATATTCTGTGATTTCGTGCATTCTCACCATATTGCTGGAAGGAGGTTCCTCACATCTGGTATCAGAGCGCTTTCTTGGGCTCGCTGGGTGGAAATTACGTCTAAATTTTTTCCGTCGTGGCCTTCAGGTTCCTTTCAATTCTATTATCTCTTGTTATTGCAATACCTCCTTTCTGTTATTCCGTATTTGAGTAATTTTTCCTAAGTCTATTGTCAAAAAAAAAAAAAAAAAAAATTTCCTGAGTAAATTTTTTTCAATTTTTTAGCCATAGCTTCCTTGCTTTCCTTTCGTTTTCTGTCACACTTCCTCAGAACGCATAAAATACTGTTTCACATACTTCCTTCCTTGACGACCCAACCCCAAATTCTGCATATCGAAGCCCTA
>MU221502.1:246872-259048 GCA_018584345.1 Thuja plicata
TAGTGTTGTTGGACGCATATGCTTTGTAAGTCGTCCCGTGAGTATATTTTATTATCCCACATGCATAGGTAGTATTACTTTTCTAGATCGTACTTAGTATATAAGAGTAGATTGAGGCCTTTGCTGGTTACCGACGAATTTATTGTATTGAGCTTGCTCAAAGGAGGTTACCCCCTCGAAGTGGCCCACGATCAATAGATTCATTTTGCATTCTGCTATTGCTCTATATTCTGTGATTTCGTGCATTCTCACCATATTGCTGTAAGGAGGTTCCTCACAGACCATCGGTAAGCTCTGTTTTAGCTTAGATTTGATTCTTGTAGCTTTCTGTTTACTGATGTGTTGAATCTTCTTCTTGTGTCAATTTCTCTCCTTTGATTGTTCTTCACATTTGATGTCTTTCTCTCTTGTCAGCAACTCTTCTTTTGTATTAACTCCTTCATACAAATTCTCTCCCTATGGATATGATCTCTCCCTATTGGAGTAATCTGATAATGGATAATTTTTCTTCTTTTTTTTAAAGACTGTGATAAAATAATATGGATAAAATCTCTCCCTTTGACAATAACGCCAAACAAATATCTTATAGATATCTGACATTAATGTCAAGTGACCTTTTCTTTCCATCCATAATATATTCCTTGAATTTTCCTTATCCATCAGCAATACATCAATATGTTCTCGTGCTCGGTTCTGATATATACCTATTGTATATAGATGTAGCTTTGAATTTCATCCTTTTTGCTTGCATCAACATGAATGATATTCTGAGAATATGTAGGCTGATGCAGCCTTCAATCATTTTACTAACTGGTAGACAAGGGCTTGACTGTTAGGAATAAGGTGTCTAAACCTTGTATATTTCCTTACATTTGCGTTGGCTAATAGATTTGTTCTCCCTAAATCTTGATGTTCACTTTACAACTCTATGCCCTTGAAAACAAATCCTTAAACAATAGTTGGGTAAGCATTTACTTTTCTTCCCTCTGAATTTTACAAAGGTACAGCTCCCTTTCAAAGATTTTCAACGAATGGATACTTACAATTTAAACATACAAGCTTTTAACTAAAAAGCAAGAAAAAGATCTCCCAACTGTTCTTGGACAAATGAGGTATAGCATTGAAACTTGAAAAACCTTGAAAGAATTGGAAACTGATTTGTAGAAAGAGGCTTAAACTAACTTAATAACCATGAGACTCAGAACTATTAAGTATTCATCTACAGAGATCTAAAACTTATAAATCTACAATTAAATGATTGAAAAGGAATAACGCATGCAAAGATCCAATATATAACTCTCACAAAGTAGGAATATATATTACTATCTGATTTTCAAAAATCAAAATTCATCTCAGCATGAGCATTCAGGTACAACTAGCTCAAAGTCTAGATATTATCAGCCACTTAAACTCTTGAAAAGACAAAACCTTTTATGCTACTCTAAATTCTATCCCTCTCTATTCTATTCTAACCCCTTTAAGAGTTTTAAGCTCCAGCTTATATAGTTCAGTAGTCCGTGAAAGCCTCCCAAAAAACCTGGCTTCTCAGACACAAACATAGAAAGAAATAGTTACCACTTATAACAGAGTTCTCAAAATAATGTTTTAACAGGAAGATAATTTAAGAAAAAAAAACTGAATCGGGTTTAGTTTTCTTTGGTATCTTCTGACGTGGCCATCTTCACTAGCTTCCACGACCAAAAGACACGAAGCAGTTCCTGTGTAGGTGGGGCGTGCAGATTCTTTAGTGCAGCTAACTTGGCATGCATCGCGTTCTTTTCCCATTGCATTTTCTAGATTTTTTTAGCTTGCTTCGGCAGTTGTCCTCGATTCAAGATTAACATAGCTTCGATGTTGCCAGTTCTGGTGAGGTCGTGAACTATTGGCACCTCATTTTCTTTGAAGGCGTTCATTACATCAACAAAAGACTTAACCATCGCATCAACATCTTGATTTCCATCATCAAATTGTAAGATGCCAAAGGGGTTCACTACTTTTATATCCTTTAAGGTATCAAAGTGAATTTCCTGTACTTCTTTTTCCATAGCTTTCATCTGAGAAATAGCCGCTTTAAACAATGCGTTCTTCTAGCCAAAGTTTTTCTTTAAGACGAACATCATACAAGGATCAACCAATTTCATGGGATTTTCAGTTAAAAACTACTCTACTCCATAATCCTCAATCTCTTGTACTCGCATCACAATGTCTGCACATTTTTCTGCCTCATTTTCCCATGTTGGGATTCAGGTCTGAATTTCCTCTAAGAGTAATTTTCCATCCACGCAGGTGCTCATGAACTCCTGTATGAATATGTTCCCTTCTGCTATTATGCCATCAATCCATGCCTTGATCATTTATGTCCAAGTTCTTCCTTGTTGTACCTGTTTGACCAATTTTTGGTTCTCCGCTGAGTTGGGGTCAAATCCTTGGGAAGCCTGTGCCATAGGTAGTACACCATCTTCAGCCAGTGATGAGAGAAATTCTACCATTGTTGAAACTATTTTCTTTAATTCATGTTTCTCCCTACCATCTTTCTGTGACTGCCCCAACATATGGTCAGCAGAAAATTTGAAGATGTGATCACGAGAATCCCTGTTGAGAACTCCCAATTCCATTTTTGTTATTTCATAATCTTCAGGTTCAGGATCCTGCGCTTCTTCCATAGGCTTTAGTGTGGCAATTTCAGCAATAATCTTCCCTGTTGACAAATCTGTGGTTAGCCTTGTGTCACTTTTCATTCTCTTAGCCTTTGGGGTGTGGGCAGCATACCTTGTGACAATTTCTTTGACTGGCAAAGCGAGCGGTTTGAAACTTTTTCTCTTACTAACAGATTTAGTGAGCCATGGTGGAATCAAACTAGGCACAATTCGATTATCAGGAGTCTTTACCGGTGTGTTTGCAACCTAGGATAGCTCTTGACTCTGCGTGAGAACCTCTTGAACCTTCTCTTGATGATTAGGGGTGAATGAGAGGTCTTCTTCGTTGAGCTCAACATCAAAATCTAAATAGTCAGGTTCTCTTGAAGCCATCTGTTTCTTCTTTTCTAACCTCGTCCTTGCCCTTGATCTTGGTGTTGTAAGATGTCTTACTGAAGTTGTTTTCTCCTTTAATGATGTTATTTCACCTGCAGTTGGTAACAAGGGAGAAACATTAGCGTGAACTTGCTTAACACTTTCAATAGGTGATTCTGTATCAAGGCATGTGTTGATAGGGAGTTGAACTCCTTTCTTCTTTGCTGTAATCCAACTCTCAGTCACTTCTAAAATATGGCGGGCTCTGAGCTTAATATCGTTGGATTCTCTCCTGCCCCAATCGATAATTGGGACACTTTCTACTTCTGAACAGATGGTGGTTGGGCATAGAATCTCTGCACTATTCTCTTCCACACCTCTGATATCGAACCTCAACCACAATAACTTGATCTAAGACAAAGTGAGTCTGGTTCGATCCCGCTCCCAGACCATTTTCTCATTACTAAGATTTTCCCATAAATCTTCAAGATGATAACTTGGGGAGGGGCATTTTCTCAGCCCTAGAGTCTGCCTGGAAAAACCCTTACTATCAAACCCTATCCTTGATTCATAAAAGGTCATGTG
The DNA here is from genome assembly GCA_018584345.1 of Thuja plicata. Taxonomy (NCBI): domain Eukaryota; kingdom Viridiplantae; phylum Streptophyta; class Pinopsida; order Cupressales; family Cupressaceae; genus Thuja; species Thuja plicata. The sequence continues at coordinate 250,469 of MU221502.1, forward strand.
GAAATTTAGCAAATTACTCCCAATAATGGATGCATCCAACATACTATTGCAGACCAAATTCCCTAGCTTCACCAGGAACAAAGAATTCCACTTGTCTTCAGGGAGAGCACTTTTAATAACAACAAATAACTGTCTACAAACCTCCGCTAGTACAAAACAATCAAAAGCATACCGAGGCAACTTCAGGGGTTCCTTTTCAAATCCACCTACCCGAATATATGTGAAGCGAGGAAATTGAATGTAGAAACTACCAAATATCTGGACCAATTTCTGAGCATTCTTTGAAATTCTATGGTTCGGCTCGCCTGCAAGTTCTTGTCGTAGTCTCCCCCAAAACACATCGTGTACTTTCCTATAGTCTTCTAAAACTTTATCTTTTCTTAACAAGGGGCAATATTCATAAATAAACAAACTTTCACTCCAAGGAATTTTCTGAATAGGGGATAAGTTTTGAGTGCAGGCCAAGCAATACATTAAGTATGAGGACATATAGAATTCTTCTTTGGTCATTTGAGTTTGTTTGAGTTGATCCCTAAGGGATATAGCTATGGTCTCGGCCCAGTCTATGTGCTGACTTCCCTCTAGAACAATTTCCACAAAATAGAACATCCATTCTTCAAAGTACAAAGATTGTCCTGAATCCTTTAAACGGTGTAGAAGGACAACAATATCATGTACCAGAGGGTTCATGTGATCTTTAGTAAGTGACTTTGGTAGCTACGACCACCTTTGTAGTTGGTTTTGGTCCATTTTCTTGCTATATGGCTTCTGATCTTATCAATATTTTCTCTAAATTGAGCCAAAGACTGGGTAGGGGTGAAGTTAACTAAACCCTCATCAGGTATCTTAAAAACTGCTGCAATGGTTCCACAATTTACTGGTATTAGGGTTTGACCTTCTGCATTTAAAATACACTTTGATTTGACATCATATCTGTTAATGCACTCCTATATTAACTCTGGGAAAACGGCCAAAGGTGGGAATGCGGCTGGTTCTAGTAAGCCACTGGCTAAAAGTTCTACAACAGACTCTTCATCAACATGAGAAGAGAGCTTCGAAGCTATGATGTCAACTAAAACCCCTAATAAATCTGTGTCCGCTATGATAGGAGCCCTACATTCTAAGTTCTTTACATTTCCAAAGAAGTGCATAATAGACTTCATATTTGCACAAGGAAATGAAGAGTTTACCAGCTCACTGCTCGAAATATTAAACTTTAAGCAACAACCAAAAATGAGGAGCAGAGCTTGAAAAAGCTACCTGTAAGAGCTGAATCTGAACAAACCGCCTTCCCAGCGCCGAGAGTCCACAAATGCATAACAAGAGAAAAATAACTTACAAAGCTTCTTTTATTTGCAGTTTGAAGTGCGGAAGAGACAGCTTCATGTGGGCATTAATCAAGCCTTCAATGCCGAGTGACATGGAAATGAATGCTTTCAAATCAAAATATATCCTCAAGACCCACCACCTTCCCCAAGCATTATTATTTACTCCCAAATCAAATATTTTCATCCGTGTAAGTGATTTCCCTGATTTTCGTACACTGACTTAGCAAATAGAATCATGCCATCTCAATCATCCTATCTTATCAGACGTCTCGTCATTAATAATCCTGCCTACATACCTTTCTAAACTACTTTGAACCTAGGTTCAAAAGGGTTCAAAGAGGTTCAACACATCCCAAAAGGGAAATGTCACGTACTTTCCTGCAGGAACACATCATTAGCGACAAAAAGACTTGGACCGCTATTGAACTACTTTGAACTACTTTGAACTGGAGTTCAAAGAGGTTCAAAGAGGTTCAAATGAATTGAAAGCCTGAGTGACCAACTTTTAACAGACCGGAATTGAACCTGATGATGCCAAAGGCTTAGATTTGACAGACTCGAACGAAAAAAAGGCTTTGGAGGAAACAACAAGGTAGGAAATTGAACGGAATTAAACTTTGACTATCTTGAACAAGTGAACTTATAAAGTTCAAATATAGGCGACTCTTAACCCCCTAACATTGGCTCTGACTGGGGACTGCAGATTGCCCAATATGCAGAGAACTCAAAATACTGGTTTTGCAGACCGAACTAAACAAAAGGAAAAGAAAAGAAAAGAGAGGCACCACCAAAACTGAAAACACTGAAAACTGACTAATATATACAAAGGGAACAGACTTTGATGCCTAGAGCTTGCACAGTTTCAGATCCTGCCCATTGTAAGTAAATGGCAGGTGGACACCATCCAGATAGGCCATTTTATAAGCATTCAAACCCAGAGCTTTTGAGATAATGAATGGACCTTTCCACAGAGATTCAAACTTCCCATGCAATCCCTTTGATGCCCTTCTTTTGTCCCATAGCAGAACTTCATCGCCCTTCATAAAACCACGAGGTCTAGCTCACATATCAAATATCTACTTCACCTTCATCTGATGCTCAGTGATATGATCGACCATGCTTTCTCTGTCTTCTTCCAATTTTCTTAAGTGCATTATACGCCTTTCTAAAGGATCTTTGAAATACTCATCTTCAATGACTGCTTGGATTTTTTCCAAGGATAGTTCAAGAGGTATTGAACCATGAGCGCCAATTCCATATACTATTTCAAAGGATGACATGCCAATAGCTTGCTTCAAAGTGGTTCAATCTACCCACAGTGCCTCATGGAGTTTCTTGTGCCATTCTCAGGGGCTATCATCCATTAATTTTTTCATTATGGCTATTAGGTTTTTATTGCTGGATTCCGCTTGGCCATTTTCCTGCGGGAAATAATCTGAGGAATGGGCCAACGTTACTCCATGCTCATAGAAAAAGGTTGATATCTCTCCTAAAGAAAAATATCTAGCATTATCTGCTACAATTTTGATTGGCACACTGAATCTTACAAAAATAAAGTTCAGCAAAAATTTGCACACCACCTGAGAGTTCGCCTTATTCGTGGGTATTGCTTCCACCCACTTTGTAAAATAATCGATGGCCGTAAGAATATAGATATCCCCAGAACTAGATGGTGGATTCAATGGTTTGATGAAATTGATTCCCCATTGTCTAAATGGTTCTTCCACAATAACTGGCTTGAGGGGTAGCGCCGTCAGATAAGGTCTTCCAGCAAATAGTTGACATTTGTCACAGTTTCTGACATACTAATATGCATCCTTGAACATTCCTGGCTAGTATAACTAATTTTGAAGAATCTTATAGGCTATTACAGTTGAAGAGTAATGTCCTCCGCATGCTTCATCATGGAATGCTTTCAACAATTCTTTCCGTTGTTCTTCATCAACGCACCTGAGAAAAGTTCCATCGACACCCTTTTTGAATAGAGTTCCCTGGGAGATCACATATTTATTAGCTTTTAATCTCAGATTGTGCCTTTCCTTTTGGTTCAAATGACCTGGACATTCTCCGTATGTGAGGAAGTAAGTGATGTCAGAGAACCAAGGGTCGATTAAACCAACTAATAATGTCATAGGGACTTCATCAATTTCTTCTCATATTTCATTGTTCTCTGCAATTAATTTACATAAACCCTTTCCTCTTACCAAGTTTGTGGGTTTGATTGTCAAATCATATTCTTGAATCTTTGCAATCCATATGGCTCTGTTATTCATGCCAATTTCCTTCTGAATCAAGATGCTCTTGACAACAGTTTCTGGCACATATACAGTGCTATGTGAGTGAAGAATGTAATACCTGAAATGCTTCACCACCTTTACTACCGCATAAGCATGTTTTTTTATTTGAGAGTATTTGATTTCGTGCTTCTTCAGGGGTACGCTCATAAAGGCTATGGGTGCTTCCTGTCCTTCTTTGTCTTTCTGAGTGAGGATGCTTGAAAGGGTGTGTTGAGAAGCGTGGCAGTACATAATGAAATATTTTTTAAAATTTGGACTCCTCAATGTTGGCGCCTGAGATATGGTAGTTTTGATATCTTCAAAAGATTTTCATCCATCATTATTCCATTTAAAAGGGATTTTCTCACTCATCATTTCAATCATATGTCTTGTTACTTCAGAGAATTTAGGAATAAAAGCTCACAGAAAATTAATTTGACTGAAGAATGACTTCAGACCAGTTCTGCTAGCAGGTAGGCTGAGTTGCTGAATTGCTTTAACTCATTCAGGATCTATTTTGATGCCCTCCTTTGATACTATATGGCCAAGTAACTTTCCTTCCTCTACAAAGAATACTGACTTTTTGGGGTTTAAAGAGATACCATGGTTTTTGCAATGCTGCAAAACTCGTTCAAGGTCATTCAAGTGCTAATTCCTCCTCTTTAAAAATACTATAAGGTCATCCAGATAGATCACTATAATTTTATTTCTGAGATCTTCGAAGGAAGAGTTCATTGCCCGTTGGAAAGTTGCACCCACGTTTACTAATCCAAAAGGCATGTGGTTGTAGGCATAAGTGCCCCATGGTGTGATGAAGGCTGTCTTGTGTTGGTCAACCTTTGCTACACCTATTTGATTGTAACCTGAATAGCCATCTAACATCGACATGGCTTCAGAAATAGAGACCGCCTGCAAAATGTGCACCATGACAGGCAAAGCATAATTATCTTTCAAACTTGCTTGGTTCAAGTTCTGAAAGTCAACACAAATTCAAACTTCATCATTTTTCTTCCTCACGGGCATGATGTTAGCTATCCATGTTGAATGGTGAATAGGATAGATGATTCAGGCCTGCAACATCTTTTTAACTTCCCTCAGTATAGCTTCCGATACTTTAGGGTTATAGTTCCTTAACTTCTGGCGAAAAGGAACAACTCCAGGTTTCAAGGGAATTTGGTGTTCAAATTACCCATTTCTAAAAACTTTCAAATCTTCATAGTCCCAGGTGAAAACATCCCTATACTCCTTCAATAACCTTTTCAAGTCTTCCTTTTCAGATTCAATATAATTTTGACCAATAGAAATCCACCTAGGGGAACCCTGGTCACCTATATCAATTTTGTCATATTCCTTTGAATTTGGAACATGTGAGACCTTTTCCTTTACTGTGCTGTCATCTCTCCTTCTGAACAGATGCTCCAAAGAAACTAGGCCCTTAGGAATTTTATTACTTTTCAGCTGAATCACCCCTGCACTACCAGCCTCATCTTGATAAATTTCTTTACATTCATTTTTTGAACCTTCAAAATATACTTCAGTAAATCCAGCAGCACACTCCAAAAATTCTTTAAGCTGTATATCATCATCAAACACTTGCTAGGTCTGAACATTGTCTGGTACCCTCGGCTTGTATATCATTTCAATCTGGTATTTTTGAGTTTTAAAATCAGGATGTGGAAAAAGTAAGGAGGCCGATACAGCCAAAGCATCTGCTCTAGTATTCTGATTTCTAAGAATATACTAAATGGAGAAGGCATCAAAAAATTCTATGTCATCCCACACTAGATTTCTATAATGCTTTAATTTCTCGTTCTTTACAGAAAACTGCCCCCGAACCTGTTTCACAATCAATTCGGCATCTCATTTCACAATCAGCTTTTTGACTCCTCTAAACCTGCATTCCTCCAGGCCTAACAACAAAGCTTCATATTCTGCAATGTTGTTAGTGTTTTTGAACTCTAATTTGAAAGAAAAGGGAGTACACTCTCCATGGGGGGAAAAAGGACCACTCCGGCACCTGAACCTGAGTTGGAACAGCTTCCGTCAAATTCCACTTTCCAAATGTCTTCTTCTTTCTGAGGGTTGATTTGGATATCTTTATTTGAATCAGTTAGGATGACATAATTCCCAAAGTTACATTCCTCGTACAAGATTTGGGCTCTGGGTTCATCTGAGGGTATCACGGTATACTTATTCTTAGGCTCAGGTTCTAGCTTTACTTTCTTTTTGCCCACAGGAATTGTGGCTTCAGACCAATCCATTTTTATATCCCCACCTAAGTCCTTATAGAAGGTTCTGCTGAGTAACATACTGTAACAAGCTAGAATATCAGCTACTAAAATAGTGAGTTGTAATCATTTGTCAGGGTATGCGGCTAGGACAGCTTGACAATCTTTGATCTGACCCTTTAATGGTACCTCCTTACCATCCATAGAGTAACAATGACCAAAAGTTCTGGTTATGGGTAAGTCTAAAGCCTTAGCTACGGGGGCGGGAATTATGTTGTCTGAGGCACCAGAATCAATAATACAATTACTCAATTTTTGACCATTCAATAGCAGAGAGACATAAAACGGGTTTGGATTTTTCTCTTCGTACTCATTTTCAGTGGAATTTACAGAATGATATTCTTCCGGAGTTTGAGGAGTATCTTGAGGGTGGAAAACAAAAGGTTCTTGAATAGTGGTGGTTTCTCCTATAAAGGGTTTATCTACTTGAGGACTTGTATAGGTTTCCCCTTTAACATGTTTCACCAACTAATCGAGCTCTCTAGGGTTCATCTTCAAGAAATCCAGAGAAGAGATAGAAACTTTTGAAGACTTACAGAACTCAACAAAATCAAAAGGAGATGGAGGAGTAGTTGTATTTCTAGAAATAATTTTTACCTTCGTACCTCTTGAACTTGTGGGTGTTTCTACGCTGACAGCTTCCTTTCTTTTGGTGTCTACGCTTGTAGTAGTTGTACCTAGAATGAACTTCTGAGTTCATTGATTTCTTGTTAAGATAGCACAGGCTGGGTCTTGTAGGGTTGCTAATACACTTCCGCCTTGCTCTGCACCCGGTACATATTCTGAGTAGAAAGAACCTAATGAACCAATGTCTGGCGAATTCTTTTCCTCATGAAGTTGTTTTTTACTCATCTCATCTCTGGCTACATTGAGTTGTAAGCATCTTAACTAGTCAATACACGTATCCCCATCATGGTCAGTGGTCATGTGGAATGAGCACATAGTTTTCTTGGGTGCAAACTCTATTTGCAACCTCTGTTGAGGGTCGAGTAACTATTGAGCTTTAATTTGCTGTTGGGGAAATTGCCTTCGACTTATGTCTTGATAAGAGGGTTGATAGGAAGTGGTGGCCCTGTTCTGCTGCCTTTTTAGCATGGCTATGTCATTCATAAGCCTCTGCATCATTGGATCTGTAGTTGTAGCTGCCGAAGAGCTACTTGGGACTTGTGCTTCTCTTTTCCACTTGTCGGCAGTTATGAGGGTGTCTTCAAGTTCAATCGCTCTGGTTTGGGCGTCTTCAAGATTTGGCACCTCGTCTTTCAACAAATGGAAGCTTATGTCTGGTGGGACTGCATTAAGAAAGAAAATCTTTTTGTTTTCGTCACTCGGGGTGGCGGTTGCAGGAATTCTTTGCAGAGTTCTATTAAATTTGGCAACAAACTCTCTCATTGGTTTGTGGATCTCTTTTTTTAACTGACTGAGTTGTAATAATAAAGAGACTTCATTATCAGGGGTTTTGAACCTTTTTTCAAAAGCCCGCTTCATAGTATCCCAATTTGTAATGGATCCATTTGGCAAATGACTGAACCAATCGGCGGCAGCATCTACAAGAGTCCTAATAAAAATTCTTACCGCCACATCTTTGGTAGCAACACTCATGATCCCACAAGCGGTTTGGAAAGCATTGAGATGATCATCAGAAGAGATCTTGTTGTCTCCACTGAAATTGGGTAGAATTTGATTGGGTCCTTTGGGTAAATCGGCAGGTTGGTTAACTCCCAGGTTCAGAGGTCCAATGTGTTCGCCCCAAGGCTGGTTTCTGGCCATGGTTGGAAATTGGAGATTCAAAGGTTGAATATTTAAAATAGTGGGAATTACAGTGCCCGAAAAAATGATGGCTTGAACAGTCAATGGAACAGCTGGGCTTCACGGGGGAGATGAGGGTCGGCTGACAGTTTGAGCCTTTCTTTTTCGGTGAAGATTTAAATCTGGTTTGAAATTTAGGCTTTCCAATAGTTCAAAATCCTCATCCACCAATCCTTTGCTATGCTCCCCCCTTGTGTACCTTCTGGTTTCCAATTCAAGTGTCTATTCAAACCTTAGTTCTATTGTTGACCTTGTGCAAGTCTGTTAACTATGACAGCTTCTCTAGCAACAGGAATACCTCTTAGACGTTCACTAATTTCTTCCTCTCTCTCAAGTATTTCTTGAACCCAATGGAACTCCTGGTTGCTTCGTCTGAACCTCCAACGAGCTAAAGCAAGATCTGAGATTAAAACCTCCTGCGTGTCTTCAAAACCCAAATTTGGTTGGAGCACGGGGAACATGTTATTGGGCAATACCATTATGTGGCATTGTAACGAGAATAAGACTAGAGCACTTGACTAGTCTTTCCTGTTAGAACTGATTAACATCAATACAACCAAGATCACCTGCATGCAAAGACTATTACAAAGAAGAAGAAGCAGACAGAAGAGAGAAGGATTGAGAATGCTATGGCGGCCGATAGGCCAGAGACAGGAAAACCATGTTGACGAAAATGATTTCTATATTCAACAATAATGATTTACAAAACTATCTCCTTACGAAATACAAAGAGGTGATTCCTTATAAAGGATTACTGAAACCCTAAAAGGGAAACTCTAACAAAAATAGAAACTGCCTAAGGTTAGCTGAAGCAAACTAGAGTGAATAGGGAAGTTACTAATTAGATCATAATGATTTAAATTAGTAACCCCGATAGACTAT
>MU221502.1:271890-283163 GCA_018584345.1 Thuja plicata
AGTTGACAATGATCGCCTTCTTATTATTGCATTATATGTTGATGATATGTTGTTGATTGGGAAGGGTATGGGTATGATTTCTGATTTGAAGTCTCAGTTGTCAGCATAGTTTGAGATGAAAGATCTATGGGTAGCCAAGTATAATTTGGGTATGGAAATCAGCAAAGATAGGTCTAACAGAAAACTTTGGTCAAGTTAGAGTAAGTATGTGAAGTCTATTTTGGATAGGTTTAGCATGGTAGATTGCAGACCATTGTGTGTTCCTATTTCTATGGGAAAAAAGTTATCTGTGGATGATTGTCCAAAATATCCTAGTGACGTGGAGGACATGAGATAAGTACCTTATGTGAGTGCAATTGGCAGCCTTATGTATGCTATGGTCTATACTAGACCAGACATTGCCCAAGCAGTGGGAGTCCTAAGTCAGTTTATGGATAAACCTGGATGGGTACATTGGGATGCAGTTAAGAGAGTGTTTAGATATTTGAAGGGTACATTAGAGTATTCCATATGCTATCATGGAAAATCTTCTGGAGCTCCGCATTCAGTTTGTATTCATGGGTTTGTGGACTCAAATTGGGTAGGTGACATTGACAGTAGGAGATCCACCAATGCCTATGTGTTCACTATGTTTGGTGGTGCCATTAGTTGGATGAGTAAGCGAAAACCTATGGTCACTTTGTCCATGATAGAAGCAGAGTACATGGCAGCTACTCATGCTTGTAAGGAAGCCATTTGGCTTAGGATTCTGTGTTTGGATGTTGGTGTTGATGCATGATAGATTACAATTTGTTGCGATAGTCAGAGTTCTATTTGCCTTGCAAATAATCCAACTTTCCATGCCAGAACAAAGCACATTGATGTGCAGTTTCACTTTGTGAGAGACATGGTAGAGGATGGAAAGGTAAGTTTGGAGAAGGTAGATATAGTAAATAATGTTGTGGATGCATTGACAAAACCTATGGGCACAACGAAGTTCAGATGGTGTTTGGAGTATATGGGCCTCTCAACCTATAGCAATTAAATGTTGTTATTTCCTTTGGCTCTTACAAGGTGTTTGAAAAGTGGGAGAATGTTAGGAATAAGGTGTCTCAACCTTGTATATTTGCTTACATTTGATATTTTCCAAATGTCAGCACTTTGGACAATGTGCAAGGTAATCATGACTGAAACAGTTATGATGGATTCCTATGACGGTCATTAATATTTGTAAGAGATAATTGTGGAAGATTTGATGATGGGTGAAGACATGCAAGACATGTGCCAACTGATCATGCTAAGTATTGTACACTCTTCTACAACTGTGGGGTAAAACCTATTTTTGGGTTCCTATTTTCTCAGAGAATGGTAAAACCCTAATACAGCTGTCTTTGTAAGTTACCCTAAAAAGGGAAGTGCATGATATAAGCATTTTTTAGGGTTGAAAATCTGAGTGAGAAGTTAGTGTATTGTTGGAACATTTTTATGCTGTCAAATTTGTCTTCAAGTGTTGATTATCTCCTAAAAGAACTTGCATTGCAAGTGTATTGTAAACAATAATAGTTTTGATTAATACATTGTGCAAGTTTTGGAGTGCTGGGGTTTTTTACCGAAAGGTTTTCCCTAGGGTAAATCATTGTGTCATTCTCATTTTTCTATGTATGCATGTTATTGTATTATCATTCTATAATTTCTAAGGGTTATATATGAATTTGCACGATCCTCTTCTCGGGAGTTTAGCATAGGGAACTATTTTATGCACACTTAGTTTCCTTTCATTAACCCCTAGTCTCTTTCTCAAGTACTCAAACGTATCCTTTGGTAGTGGCTTGGTGAAGATATCAGCCAATTGTTCTTTGGATTGCACATATTCAAGTATCACCTCTTTTTCTTGAACTTGTTCTCTTAAGTAATGATACTTGATGGAAATGTGTTTAGTTTTTGCATGCATGACTGGATTCTTGGAAATGTTTATTGCACTAGTGTTATCATAATAGATAGTCACTAGTTCTAAGATCTTCATATGCATACCTTCTAGCAACTGTTTGATCCATGCAATATTTGAGCAATTTGCAGCAGCAACAACGTACTCTACTTCTACAGAAGACTGAGAGATGCATCCTTGCTTCTTGCTAATCCATGTGACAAGTCTGTCACCTATAAAGAATGCTCCTCCAGTTGTGCTCTTTCGGTCATCAATATTTCCAGCCCAATTAGCATCGGTAAACACCTTAAGTTCAAATTTGCCTTCTCTTCTATAACACAAGCCAAATTCCTCAGTATTCTTCAGATATCTTAGAATTCTTTTTATAGCAGTCATATGTGATTCCCTGGGGTTAGCAAAAAATTTAGAAACAATTCCCACTGCATGTGCAATATCTGGTCTAGTGTGTACAACATACATGAGTTTTCCAATCATTGATCTGTACAAAGTTTGATTTACCTCAATTGTCTTGTCCTCCTTTATCAACTTACATCCAGTAGCCATTGGTGTTCCAACTGGTTTGGATTCTTCCATCTTGAATATTTTTAGGACCTCTTTGATGTATTAAGATGATCTTCAATAGAAATTTTTCCATCACCATAAAATTTAGGCAATAGTTCTCTAGCTCCTTTATGCAGAGAATGATTTCTAGCTAGATTAAGAGGTCCAGTGGCATTACCCCCAAGTTTGAGCCATGACTGAGGGTGGATAAATTGTCTGAAGGGGAGGTGCTTGAATTCCAAAAAGTGTCAAGGCTTGCCACTGATGAGAGGATGAGGATGCACTAGGACTTGACTTTTTAGGAGAAGGAGGTTTACTTTTAGCCTTCTTCTTTGGGGTATAACTAGTTGGAAATTGAAGATTTTGAAGTTCTTGGAAAAAACTATCAAAGATACCTTCCCTTGCTTGGGACCTAGTAAAAGGATGGGAATCTAGATTTGTGAAGAACTCTAAGGCCTTTGCACATCTCTATCTACTATGGCGGCTTCTTGGACAATTGGAAGACCTCTCAACCATTCGCCAATTTCTTCTTCCTCTTCTAACACAAAATGATCATGTTGATAATGTTGGTCACTTTTCCTTACAATCCAGGCTACTGAATGAAGATCAGAGATTATGTCTTCCTGGGTGTTTAAAAAGTATAAGTTAGGTTAGATAACTAGGGGAACTTCTTCCTGACCTGGAATTATGAGAGCAGGCAACACCATGGTTGCTTCATTTAATGGGATTAACTACTGATACTTTGTGTATCGACTCCCCAGTAGAGTCACCAAAAATCTGTTAGCATATAGATTTTTCTTTTCTTAAAAATTATAAATTACTCACTCTAAACCTAGGTAAAGACATAATCTCAAACTAACAGTTGAATCATAATTCTTAGCTTTACAATTCTCTGAATTAAGGTACAACTCCCTATTTGATCTTCAATGAATTCTAGAAATCGCATATAGCTTTCGCAACCATTCACTTTTAACCAGAAAGTGAGTAAGGCTTTTGCAACATTTCCATACATCAAAATGCAATGAAAATGGAAAGCAAGATAGATAATCAAACACTTAAATGAAGCTCACAGACTTCATAATCAGAAATAATCCACTGAAAATACAACTATGCTAAAATAAGCTACAGAAAATTCTACTTGAAAATAAACTCCAGATACTCAGGAAATATCCCAACAGAGATAAATATGCTATTATAAACCAACAGATTTATATATATCATAAATTTTTGTTCCATTCATATCAAAATATACTTTCAAGTTTCTTCCTCGAAAACAAACTAACTGAAAATCCTAAAAACTATCAAGTCTTGCCTTACTCAACCAAAATTACCATCATTCTTATACAAATTATCCTGGCTATATAAATAGCCACCATTATTTAGAGAATAAACACTAACATCCTGAGATACTCTCTACGGGATTCAGTATAACTGTTTACGGAAATGCCCAAATTCAAAGAAAGCATAACTAATAAAAACTACCACTACTCTGTGATCTATGAAGCAGGATCACAGAGTGGTGGATGAGCTGGATCCCTTGGATTGATCCTATGGAGTGTCCATAATGTGAGAGCTCCTCCATTCCTTATGCGCCTTTATAATGTTGATGATCATGGATTGATGTGGCAAGGCAATGTGAATTACCCTTTGCTTCAGAAACTTCTTGTCTTTATGGACCTGGGCAATTTTCTGCATATGCGCCTCAAAGTGATCTGTGCATACTACCAGCATAGATTCCATGTTAGCAAGGGCTATGAAATCATCTGGGTTGAAATCTTTAGTATCTCTTATGGTAGTAACCTCACGCTCAAATTCTAGCATCAATTCCTATGTTCCCTCAACACCCTGAGTATCTTCTTTTATGAGAGAAATGTTCAGACATTTGAGGTCCTTTTGCATGGTATCCATTAACCCCTTCGATTCACTAAATAGGTAGGTGGTCCTCTCATGACTAGATTTGATAATATATTTTCTCCACTTGATGCTTTTGATGGAGACATAAAGAGTATCTTCATCCAATCCTAGCATGAATTTCTCAGTTAGGAATTTATTCACTCCATACTTCTCTATTTCATATAGCTGATTCATCACCTTTAGCCACTTCTTTTTCTTTTTCCCACTTTGTCATTTCCACCAGAATTTCAGTCACAATTGAATTAACTACCTCACAAGTCTTAACCAACTAATTGATATACTTACTCCCCTTTTGTATCATGGTTTGGATCCACTTAGTGTAGGCGTCTACAATCAACTTATTCTTTTGAATTTGGTCCAGGGTCTTCCTCACATCCAGTGAATGTGGGTCAAATGACTGTGGAGCTACAGTTAAAAGGAGAGGACTAGGATATCGAACTTCTTGAATGAATTTAGCCATCCTCTTAATTTTTGCTTTCATCTCATTTTGTCCTTCTCGTCCTTAAAAGACATATGAATGATCTTTTTTGTAGACTTTTCCAGATGCTTTACATCATCTACTCTAGTTTCATACCAAAGATCTATCTTTTCAATTGTAAAATCATCTGCAGTAGCTTAGAAAGTTCTTTATCATTCCTGGGAACTGCACGCTCGACAAACCAATGTCCTATTTTTTCATCGACATCCACTCTAGATTCTAGTTTGATCCTTTTTGGTTTCTCTGAGGAACCCAAACATTTACTCACCATATCTTCAATCAGAAATGTTATGGAAAGACATTCCTTTTCCTATTGATAGATGTCTCTAACCATTTCAAGGTGGGAACTGACATCTGTTGAGAGTCTTCCATTACCCGGGTTGCAGTGGTAGGTGATGATATTGCAGAATATTTTACTCCCTTCTGATCATCCTTTTCTAGATCAAATTATTCTTAAACAGAGTGCTATGATTTTACATCTCCCATTAAAGTATCCATTCCTTCCAGATCGATCATTTCTTTCTTCTCAATTGTCTCGACCTCTTTTTTGATAGCCCTACTTCTAGAAGTTCTTGCAGATGAATCTGGATGAGGAGACTTCTATTTCTTGACCTTAGATTCAGCAGCTTTTTTATTTTTAGATTTAGATTTACCTACAACAAAAACATCTTGATTATAAATTGGGATAGACTTTTCAATACAAGCATTAAGATCTAATCCTCTAGTATTGTGCTTTCTGTAAAGAGGTGGCTTTTTACTGGCAACCCATTTTTCGGTTCTTTTTATCACACTGAGAGTCTTAATGGGGATAATCTCTCTTTCTTCTATGTTCCAATCAATCCCAGGAAGTGGCAGCCCCTGAATTTTCTCCACATAGTGTTTATCAAGTATCTCTTCATCTTTCTCCTCTTCTATTCACGTGGCATTAATGCATGCCTTCAACTCAACTATTTGATTCAATGTAAATTGGCACCATGACCTTCTTCTAACCTCAAAATCATCTACACAATTATCCCATAAGTCTTCTATCTGAGGAACATGGCAGAATTCAGAAGGTAGGTTAAAATTTCAAGCAACATATGTCATGATATCAAAATCTCCCCTAGCCTGGAAAGTTTGCAATTTTAATTTTTTCAATTCTTTCTCTAAATTAAGGGCATCAGAGGAATTCCTACAAGTATAAATACCAAGTTGTATAGGAAAATAGGATTTAGCCCTTCCCTTTCTCTCTTTTAGGTCTTTGTGTACATGTGCCAACTAGCGACTAACTTCTGTTATAACATGCAAGTCTAAGGCATACCTAGGCAGTTTGAATGGTTTCCCTTCAAACCCGCCAACCCTTAGGTAAGTAAATCTTCTAAACTATAATAAAAATCTCCCAAAGGTGTTAACAAAATTCTTAGCCTCCTCTGACATTCTCTACTCAATATTCCCTTGTAGCTCAAAAATCAACCTTCCTAAGAAAATACCATTAACTTTCATATAGCCATCAACATGAAGATCCTTCTGTAGATGGGGATAATAATCATATACCTTCATATTGGGAACAAGAAATTCATGATACAAACCATCCCATTTTCTAGTACAGGCCAGCACATAAAATAGATAGGAAGACATATAAAAACCACTAGCCTTTTCTGAATAATTTTCCAGTTGATGATGAAGTTCATTAGCAATACAATCTGACCAATCAATATACTCTTCCCCTCCCAAGGTTATTTGAATAAGGAAATACATCCAATCATGCCAGTAATAGGCGTGACTATTACCTTTTATCCTATTCAACATAATGACCAACTCTGCTACTTCAGGTTTGAAATGATCTATTGTAAGGGGTTTGGGCAGCCGTGACCCTCCTCTTCTTTGGTTCCAATAGCCATTGTTTAGCAATTTCATTTCTATAAATATGTTTCTTTGTTGAGAAAATAGAGTAGGAGGAAGCAATTGTCCATCCTTCATAGGGATCCTTCTCGGGAATACCCATTGCTATAAGGATGACATCGCAGTTTATGAAAGTAAGAGGGCTTCCATCAATTTTCTTGATACATCTCTCCTCTCTATAATATCTTCTGACACACTCTAACACTAGTTCTGGACAAGGGGATACCATGGGAAACACTGCTGCATCAACTAAACAACTTAACATCACCTTCTCAATTATAGAACTAGGAACAAGGCTTTTACTCTTATTGTGAATCTCCTCTAAGGCACCCATCTTTATGATTGTGTCATCACACTCAGGCAATGAACAAACCAAAGGAGAGGTTCATCCAAAATTTGGGAGTGGGGGCTTCATATTTCTTAAGAAGGATATCTATAAAAGACTGAGAATGTAGAAGAGAAAAATAGAGCCTTTCAATATCAAACTTTCAAATGTCTTCAATTTCAAACAGGAGCTCTAGGGGAGAAAAACACTAACCTGAAGATTGCGCACACCCTAAGCTTCTCAGGATCAAAGTATACCTTCCGCTTGCTTTACCAACTTGATCACTTAAGAAAAACTTCACTACATGAGTGACAGCATGAACTCTCATTTATAACTAATTTTCAACAAAATACGCAAGATTTAAATTTAATGATGAAGTGGGCTTCAATTAAATGTGACAAGAGGTTTGGCTTAATGCGATCATTAAATATTGATCTCTTTGAATGGTTGAAATGACATATAAGTTTCACATCCAATAATGATTATATCCGTGGCATGCACGGGCATATTTATCCTCTGCTAGCTATCCTTTCAGTCACATCATCATTGTCTTTTCACTTTTTCAATACCCAAGTTCTGGTTGAACTATGAACATTGAAAAAGGCTATTTCAAAGAAGTGAGTTCAATCACGTAATAAGACATGACTTCCCTTTGGTTTGTTTTTAAAAAGAATACGTAAGCAGTGAAAAATACTAAACTCGACAATGCTTAATGCAAGACGAGGACTACAATTGAACCTTGAACCTTGAACTAGGCAAGTTTAAGATTCATAGTTCAACAGAAGAAGGGAAATTTCAAACCGCGACGCTCATTTTCACAAAAAAGCGAAGAAAGGCAACACACACCGCAGGGCAACTTTGAACCTTGAACCTTGAACTAGACAAGTTCAAGGTTCAAGTTCAACTGGCAGGGGCGAAATGCAAACTTAGACCAAAAGGTGTTTATTGAAATGAGACAGTAAACTCTTGATTTTAGGAGATAATCAAACAAAGGGTATGAGTAAAAAAATAGGGGTAATAAGTAATTATCCCTTCCATCAAATATGAGTGTAGTAAAATCATTCTTTGTCCAGATAATTTTTCTCAGAAAGTTTGTACCAAATTTTGCGGAGACTACCAGACCTATGTTGAACCTCATGAGTGAGAAGCAAATGTTTAAATGGAATAATGAAGGAATCGTAGCTTTTGAAGCTATGAAGGAAGCTTATATTGCACCATCTCCAACATTAGTTCACCCAAATTTTAAGGACTTTATTATTTATTGAAATTCTTTAGAGCACATGATATCCTGCATTTCATTGCAAAGGAATGAAGCAGGAGAAGAAGTCTCGATATCTTTTATGAGTGTACCTTTGAAAAATCACAAACTGAACTACTCTCTCACAAAAAAAAAGCCTTTGTGATAGTTAAGGTTGTTAAACATTTCAGCTATTACATCTTACACTCCCATTCCAAAGTGTGTGCCAAGAACATCTATGAAGAGTATCTTAACTCAATGGGAGGTAGGAGTGAATAACAAAGCCACGTGGATATCGAAAATACAATAATTTGATATTGATATTAAGCCAACAAAGTTGGTCCGAGGACAAGGTTTTTGTCAGTTGATTTTTAAAATAAATAAGAAATAGATGAACTCCCTCTTACACTTCTAGTTGGGCTTAAGGATCCATGGTTCTCTACTATTTCCCACTTCTTGACATATGGCGAATGCCCTAGGTACATGACTGGAAAGGATAGAATAAATATGAGGATAAAATCAATAGGAGAAATTGTTGAAAGCCTTCCATACTGAATCCTATGGTGGTCATTTTTCTTCAATAGTAACAACATTTAAAATTTTGAGAAACCTTTATTATTGGACAAGTATGTTCAAGGATGCTTATCAATGAGTTTCCAAGTGTTAAGAAAGTAAACTTTTTGCTGGAAAACTCCAACTAGCGGCACTACCGTTGAGACCCGTTGTCATTGATGAGCCTTTTAAACATCGGGGTTTGGATTTTATTGGCCCTTTGAATCCCCCTTCTACTGTTGGACACACATACATTCTTTCTGCAACAGACTATTTTACTAAATGGGCGGAGGCGATTCCAGTAAGAAAGACAACCTCAACAGTAGTCTGTGACTTTATGAAAGAATACATCTTGGTGAGGTTTGGAGTGCCACTGAAAATTGTAGCTGATAACACCACAAACTTATCCTCATAGGAATTGAAAATGTTCTACTATGATCACAATATACTTCTCTCTCATTCCTCTGATTAATATCCATAGGAAAATGAGCAGGCTGAATCAAGAAATAAAAACATTATTGATATTATGAGGAAATTGGTGAGCAATAATGCAAAATATTGGCACAGAAGACTATATGAAGTATTATGGGTAGACAAGACTTCTCCAAAAATATCAATAGGAATTACACATTTTGAACTTGTATATGTTGGAAAGTTGAATATACTAAAGTATATGACTCTATTTAGTGTTTTCATTATGGCAACAAAGTCATATGAAGTTTTGGAGTCAGCACACATTATTAGAAGATCATAAATTGGCTAAGTACATAAAACAAGACAGAGCAAGGAACAAACTGTTATAGTTTTGATTAGCGTGTGTTAATTTGTTATCCAAATGATATGTGCCTTTGAAGATAATCTTATGAATATGTTTACATGCTAATTCTAAGAGAGAATGATAAGATCTGCAAGTATGAAGAAGATACAGCCAGTTGAAGAGGTACAGCCAGTGAATGCCAAAACATGACAGAGATCATGGAAAGAGCCGACAGAGATTTTTTTGGCATGGAAGTTGCACTCACCCTCAGGAATTTCACCTTTGGATTATTAATTTTTAGTGACCTAAAAATATATGGTCAAAAGTACATGACTTGATTCATCCGGGATAATTAGTTAGAGCTAATTTGGTGGAGCGGACTGTGTGAAAAGACGTGTCTGTTCGGGTTGAGTAAAGTAGTTATAATTAATGTTAAGACAACTTAATGAAGGGTTATGTGGTTATGTAAGTGATCAAGATACATGTTAAAAGGTTTCCTAAATCTGACATGTTCATTTCCTTTGAGGAAGTACTTATAGAAGGTCATTTGTGATGGGAAAATTTGCGGAAGCCAGAGATAAGAAAAGTAGAGCAGAGTGTAAAAGAAGAAAAGATATATATATCATATGTTGATGATATAGATACTAAAGTAGAAGCTTTTAGAGTGAATATAAGATTTTTTTAGTTATTTACAAGAGGTTAAAGCATCAACGCACAAAAGGAACTGATCAGACAAGTAGTGTCACAGCAGCAGTTCACCTTGCAGATAGAGTGTGTATCAAAGATCCAGAAGGTTGTAGCCTTCACCACTTGAGCAGTGTGCTCTTGGAAAATGAGTCCACCACCACTAACAAGGTTATTGTAAAAGACTCCTAACAGGGTCCTACCCTTAACAAGGTCACTGTACTTCATGTATTGCAAAGACAACTCCTAACAGGGTTAAGGATCTTCTAACAAAGATCATAAGACACTAGTACAAAATATTTTTGGGTACTAATTACCACTGGGGTTTTCACCTACATTGGGTTTCCCCATAATCATATATGGTGTTATGTGTTGTGTATATTTATCTTGCTTTCATTGATATTCAAGTTCAGTACATAAGCATTAAGTAAAGATTCATATAATAAGAAAAAGTATTAATTGATAGATCACTGATTCACCCCCCCCCCCCTCTCTCAGTGATCCTAATCTTAACAATTGGTATTAGAGCTCTGGTCCTTATCAAATAATTTTAACCACTTCAAGAGATCATGGATAAGGAAGAAATGAAGCACCTGAAAAAGAATCTTGAAGCAGCCCTTGAAGAACTTGACTCGTATGAAAAAGAAAAAGAAGATCTAAAACTAAAAGTTGAAGGCATGCAAATAATTATCAAGAAACTGAAAAAAGAATTAAGGAATTGTTCTTCAAATGATTTGGGGAAAGTAGTCAAAAAGTTGAATGAAGAAAATTTGTCTCTGACAGGTTAGATTGAAGAATTGGATGAAAAGCTATATAACAATCAAGAAGCCTATGATGATTAAGTCAAAGCAAAAAAGCAGTTAGATGAAGAACTGAGACAAGCAAACATGGAAATCTTGGAGCTAAGAAACAACAAAGATAAGATGGAATCTGAATTGATTGCAGCAAAGAATCATATTGACAAGTTACACACAAGCAAGG
>MU221502.1:287308-305574 GCA_018584345.1 Thuja plicata
CTGATTCCCCCCCCCCCCCCCTCTCAGTGATCCTAATCTTAATAGTATATGGCACAGATGCTCAATTATCTCTACCCCTAGAGCTTGCTACTAATAAATTGGAAAAAGTGATAGAATATGGCAGTTTTCAAAATGCATTAGAAAAAGGAACATGTATCTGTCTAAGATTGAGGAGTAACATGAGAATCTTGTTGATCATATCACACAACATCAAGCTCAAGTGAAATTTTTTTTTTATTGTAAGGCTAGACTGAGGAAATTCATGAAAGGCGATTAGGTTTTTCTCTAGGATAGGCGTAGAGAACCTAAAGGAGCCCATGGTAAATTTGAGTCCTTATGGAAGGGGGCATTTGTGATTTATCAAGTGTTGGGGTTGAATTCATTTGTGTTGATGTATCTTGATGGAACTCCTCTTCCCCTGTCCTTTAATAGGCAGGATTTGAAATTGTATCATATGTAATTTCCCCCCCTTCCCTTTTATATAGAGTGTTTTTTGTGCTTAGTCTTATAGTAGTTTTGTTGTGAAAATTTGGCCTTCTCGACTCTATAGTCTAATTTCATAACCAGAGATCCTAGGGTTAATCCCTTGTCCTTTGCAGTCTAGGTCTCCAGTTAGAGCCAATGTTACCCCACCAATTTTTGCTAGTGTCAAAGTGTATATTTATGTATATTTTTCACCACTAAGTAATGTATTAAGCCCCTTTTAAACTTATAATTCAAACCAAGTCTCAGTCAAAATTCTTGAGTTCATTCTCCACTTGCGTGTCTCTTGTTATTACGACTTCATTTTGGCTAAGTCATTCTGTAGGTGGTCTCCCTAGTTTGAACTTGAACCTTGAACCTCTTAAAGTTCAAAGTTCAAACTGGAAGTCCTTGTGTCTTAAATGATTGAAGAAGCCATTGTTTTTTTGTGAGTCATGTGTCTATTCCATTTCTTCCAATTTAAACTTGAACCTTGAACCTATTTTGGTTTGAAGTTCCAAGTTTAAATTTCGGCGTTTACATATAATGAAGTTGGAGTTTTGGATGGTCGAATAAGGAAATAAGCAGAGTACAGATGGGGAATATTCTAGGAACTTCAAATTTTAAAAGTTTTCTTTTGGAAAAGGTAAACATTAAACATTGAGCCTGAGTGGTTTGAAATGACCATTAATTAATGAGGTGTTAGACTCAATGTCAATTCATCATTAATCTACATGGGGATTGTAAATGTTCAAGCGTGCCAAAAATTTAGGAAAATCTTCCACTTTCTATTAATAAAGGATAGAATCTCTCTACTTTGGCTATGTCATTTCAATCCAATGGATAAAAAAACTGGTGAAGATAATTTCAGTGGTGCAACGGAGTAGAAAATTTGATGAACTCTGGTGAATCTGTTAAAACCTTGACCTTGCTAATTTAGAAATTTGTTGAAGTGTAGTAAGTTGAAGTTCCCTACTCAGATTCCTTAATTTTATTTTCTAGAATTGTATGGTTAGTAAAATGAAGTATAGTAGGCCCTCCATACCAAAATTAGAGTGTTATTCTATCCTTTTAAGTTCAATTCTAGAAATGGGAGATACGACCCTTTTACGGGTAATTGTAGAAGAAATTTTAGAAAGGCTCAAAAATCCTAAGGAAGGCTCAATTGCAGATATGGTGAACTGAAGTGGTTTAATTGAGGAAACAAATTTTCCCATTGTAGCCCCTTTCCCTAATCTATTGCTAGAATGTATGAATAGGTATGACAAAGATGAGAGATGCATCTGTACTATTTCTAGGGAAGTCTTGGTAAGGATAGATAGAGGAACCATAATGGACGCCATGGGAATTCCTGAAAAAGAGCCTTATGGATCATAGACCATAGGAAAATCCCATTCATTTTTATCAGAAAAGAAGAGTGGGTATAGAAGTATAATTCCAAGAAGTTGGCTTCTAAACATACAAAAAGGTGGTTCATGACTCCCCTGTCCCCTCACCCGTGATCATTTCATACTGGAAGTTCAAGATTTGGTGATTCTGTTGAATAGGGTGAAGGGAAGTCAACATACATTTCATTGTGAGGATTGGATATTCTTCTACATCAGGTGTTGTTGAATGGGCATAAATTGTTAGACTGGGGTGAGCTTATAGCAAAGAGATTACATGAAGGGTTAGTGAACTTTGCTAGGATGCGGGACTTTTATATGTCCTCTTTTATTTTCTATCTCTTGGCTTATACCAGGGAATGGGTTTGCTTACCCCATGAACTTTGGTTCTAGAGCTGAAAATTTATGAGTACTATCCACTCCTACGTCTACATAAGAGCTCAAAGAAATTTAACAGAGTGAATGATGTGTTCTTTTCCCGATTATTCTTCAAACTACAAGGAAGACTGAACAAGAGGATATCTGAAGAAGCGGTTAAATTTATTAGTACCTATGGTAGCTACTTTATAAAATTTAATAGGTTCATGCATATAAGGCTAGGAGGATTTGAAGGAGAACCCTTAAAGCTACCTATGTATGTGTTGGATAATCTAGTTCTCATGGAAGTATGTAGTCAATTGGCACACATCGATAAATTCTTAAAAGGAAAGAATCTTTCAAGAGTAACATTTCCCAAATTTGGGAGCAGATATTAAGACATTGAATTTCAAAACTTATGTTGCTCGACCCAAATTCAATAGTAAGGGCTTTCCACAATCTTATCTGGGTATGAAGGAAGGTTTCACTCATATTCCTCAGCTAGAAGACTATAGGGAAGATTGTGAAAATGAGTTTGAGGTGCGAAGAAGATTATGGTCTCATTTTAGCTTGAAATAGATTATTAGTATGAGGCTTCCCCTTAATACAAAAGGTGTTAAGGAAAAATATTGAGAGGAAGTTTTGGATCCAAAATTCCTAGAAAGAGTGCAGGCAAAAATCTTTCCCAAAATAGATTGGTGCAGGAAGGAGGAAGACAGTATACAACCCAAAATATTCAATTTAATAAGGAGAACAAAGACGTGGTTGTGAGAGTTTAGATTGGGAAAACTAGAGATGAGAGAGGTCAACGCTTCTATAGAGCCACAAGGTACACTTGTTCTCTAGGTTAAAAATATTTTTTCTGACACCCCTATTAATATTGATCTTGTAGGTGCAGTTAAGTCTAAAAGGAGCCTATCTAAGAAGGTCAAACCAACAACCATAGTTTCCACCCTTGCAAGACATACGTGTTCAAGAAACAAAAGAATAAATAAAGCTTTGGTTAGAAAACAATTTGTGGATTTGGATTCAACCAAAGAGGTCCTTGAAATGATGGAAAATCAAGCACTTGATATCTTGGATACTGACAATGTTGAATCAGGAGGGAAAGAACCAAAAAATGTTCACTCTGTTGATAACACTCTAGAATTTGACTTAACCATTTTGAAAACACCTCATGTTAAGAACACATCGAGCACACCAAAATGGATCAAAACCTCTATCTATAGAAAATAAAGTGTGGTTTCAATCTCACTACCAGATAGTGATATGGTAAGAAAGTGCCTAGGGCAGGAAGTAAAAGCCAAGAAAGCCAAAGTAGAGGCAATGATTGATACAGATGTCAAGGCGGGGCAATGGTTTGCAGAAGTGGTGATTCAAACAACTGATAAGGATTGTGATGAGGTGAAAACCAATGAATTAAAAATAGAAAGGGTGGACCTTGGGGTGGCCACTCGAGCTGCTGATGTCAAGCATCTGGAGTCCTCCACAAAAACAAAATTCATGAGAACTTGGAAAGACAAAAAGACAAGAGGGAAATGAAATAATCTCTTAAAAATATGGCAGATTATATCCATTCCATCAGTAATCCTAATCTCGTGCTCATCCCTTATATTTCCCTAACATTTGATCCTAAATCATCTAATAAATAGAAAATGAAAGATCAAATCCATCGTAATAGAGTAATTATTGAGGCCTATGTTGATTGGTTGGATTCAATGGTCAAGCCAGGAACAAAGTATATTGATGCTCTGGGTAAAATTTATGAAGAAGCTACTACCACTAGAGATAACATGGAAGCATAAATAGCCTCGTGGGACAAAGAGAAATCCCAGTCGATAGCGTTGATGGCTCAAATGGTGGAGGTTTAGAAGTATGGGATAGTGAAATTTTTAGCTGAAAATCCTATTCAAGGGTTTGATGATGAAGTCCTTTATGTTTCACAAGAGCATTTGGGATGGAGAAACTCGAATATAGAACAAGGAATAGAGGAGACTACCAAGATTTTGTAGGATCTTGTTGCCTTAGGTGGAGTGATGTGTGACGACCTCATGTATATCGAGGTTCAACTATTTAAGGAAGATGGGCAAAAAGTACAGAAGCTAGAGGGAATGGTCAAGTCCTTGAGAGAGAGAGAGTTCAAGCAATTAAAAAGGTGAAAACTCTGACAGCAAAAGAATGATCTAAAATGGCCAAAATAGAATCTATGATGATAATCTTCCTTGATCACCTAGAGATGCATAAAGATAAAGTCACACAAGTATGAAAGGAGAACAAAGTATGGAAGAAGAGGATTGCACACATTGGAGTTCCCAGTCACCAGATCGTGGTGAACTTCTTGACTAAACACATGGAGTGGAGAAAAAAATGTAGCACACCCTCAACATAGAGAAATTCCTTGTCATCCACAACCCCACCACATCCTTGAATGTGGTCCTGAGATATTAGCTACAACATAACCATTTGTGGTTGTTTTTTTACTTAAGTTGTTGTTGTTAGTCAAAACTTTTACTTTTACTCCTTAATGGAGTTAGTTTCAAAAAATTAATCTCTTTGACAGTTATGCCCGTAGGGCTATATATTTGGCTTATTATGAATTAGTAAGGGTCGGCCAAATTTTGATAAATTGGTAGTTAGCAAGTTATTTTGTTTTTTTCTGAAAAGACACTTAAAATTTTTCTAGGTGTGAAACATGTTTTAATCTGGTGGTTAATCAAATAATGTTATAGCTATAAATGTGTTCATTTAGAGTGTATGAATGTTTCATTTGTTGGAGTTCATTTGTCATTGTAATGGTTCTTTGTTGTGTTTAAGTGGAAAATCTGCATAGTTCATCATTTTGAAACAATTGTGATAAGTTTGTTGGCTTGATCAAATTACTATCTATTGAATGTATATCTATTTATGGGTTCATATCACGTTTATAGATGAATTCCAATGCCTTATGATAATTTCTGGTCAAAATTATTATTCACACTTACATTGTTGAGTTTAACGCATTGAATTGATAAATCATTTTAGAGGGAGTTGTACCTTTATGCAGAGGATAAAGCCTTATGGTTTTCTCAACTGTTGATTAGCAGATTCATTCCCTAATAAAAAGGGTTACACAGACTCAAATAAATTAAAATATTATTAAATTTGAAAGGGAAAAATCTATTAACCAACACTAATAAAGTTTTCAAAGAAGAAAATTACGCTGCATATATGAGTCGACCAGACACTAATTCCATTAATGACAATCATAAACATATTTTATGACATACAATAAATTTGTATGAGATGACATACCAATGAATAATTTTTGGAGATGAATAAGTACTTGAAATTGAGGATATGAGAGTTTGAAAAGATGGAAATATTGATTAGATAATTACATCGTTGGAGTTATACAATTAAAAACACTAAACACATGTTAGCATGTGGACAAAAGACCACTCATCTAATCAGATTCCTTGAATTGCATAGCCATATTTGCGTGTGATCATTTCACAAATTTGTCATTACATATTTTGAAGCACAAAAACTATAAATTCAAGTGAAATTTATAATCTCTCATAGTACCAATGAGATAGATTGAGACTAGATATTAGATAGAATTGTCATAAACTTTTAATTTGGAAAATATAAATATCCTCAATCCTCATCTCTCCCACCAAAGTGAAAATTTGATATTTTATAGACTCTCAATGAATCCAAGTCTAAGATAATGGATAAATCAATTATACTAACCTACAAAAGAAGACAAATGTCTTTTGTGGGTGAAATCAAAGAGAAAAAGGTTGAAGAGAGTTGTAAGGTGGGTGAAATAGGGTACACTAGCCTATGCATACAAATGAACAATCTTAGGGCTATTTCACCCTTATATTCAAAGAAGAATGATCCACCTGGCTCAAGATATTTGGGCAAAAAGTACTTCAATGGTGCTTCATTGTGAGTTGAAGATGATTATGCAATTATGAAAGAGAAATGTAAAATCTACTATAAAGTATAGTAAAATGATAGTTTCCAGCATATATAGCATAATTGAGATCATATTTGCATATTTTAGTAGTAGATCAAAAGACTATGGAAAAAGAGGAACTTGCTACCAAAATCTAGGCAAAATTTTGAGGGACATTGGTGAGTGAGGCAACAATGTATCAGCCTTTTTCAAATCAGTGAAACAAGATTTTGTAGGTATTTTGATGCTCAATATAAACCTAGATCCATGCCTCTATAACTTTCCACTTGCACACAGAAAATAGAGAAATATTAGATTGAATAAGGTTTGCCTAAGTCAAGCCCCAGTTTAAGAATTAAATTTAAAATTCAAATAATTGAGATGGAAATTAAAGTGTGTTGATTTGTAACAAAGGATAGATCTAAGAATTTAAATATCTTATACATTATTGATGCAAATTCTCTTTGAATGTGATCAAAAGTGTTGAATACAATAGCACAAATCCACAATAACTAAGAGGAAAACCAATCATGAATACATACTTGCATGAAGGTTGTTGAAGCTTTCCACAATTCTAGATCTAAAGAAGAATGTCTTGAATGCTTGATCTTGATGTAAATGTTGATAGCATTATGAAGAATTTTGGAGGTGAAATGATGAGTTTAAGTTTGTCATTGATGAAGCTTATTAACTCTATTAGTTTTAGTGAATAGGTAATCCTGACCGATTGGCAAGAAGAATAGGTGAAGCAGATATGCTAAGTGTTTTGATCGGCGAGCAGGAAGATAGTAACAATTTTGAGTTTTGAGTAGCACTCAAGATGGCGAGCACATTGAGAGTTGCAATCACTACCAGAGTCTTATTATGGTAAGAATAGTATAAATGTACGACCGCAATAATTAACTCAACATTTTATGAAAGTTAGTATTTTGATGAGTATTTTATATGAACTGGTAGAGTTACCAATTGGTTCCTGATAGTTAGATGGTTAAGGCGGTTAATTTAATATCGATATTTTATATCAAATATTTTGGGACGACATGTTAAGGCATATTGATGCAAATTTTTATGAGTTAAGTCATGTTGAGGGCTCACTTGTGGATTGTTTTTAATGTTTAAATGACTTAAGAACATCTATTTTAAGAAATTCTAAATCAAAGATTTAGGGTTGTTGATCATGTTTTTTGGTTGTTGTGATCAGAGATAGAGGTCGAGTATTGCATCAAGGGTTCAAAGAAGTAATTGGATCTTTCAGGAAAGTAGTTCCATTCCATATCAACAATTTGAGTTCATTGGTAAAGGATAACTCTAATAGGTTAGCAAGGTTAAATCTACTGGAGTTGATGAAAACTATCAACCCACAGCTCCCAAGAATCACATGCGTGTAAACCTATCATAGAAAGAGAGAAGCAAAAAGCTATGGAAGCCAAAAATAATAGATATGTAAAGGGTAAATTTGGATGGTCTTCTAAATAGGATTTGCACAATGGAGATTTGCATATAAAAGAGACCCTATGCCATATTCAACCATTTACATTTAATTTTTATGATAAGGAATGTAAATCTTGGAAACACTTGCAAAGAATAATGGAGTAAAATACCTACCTCACATCATAGAAGATCTAGAAATACCCTTTTTCTGATGCTTGTGTTTCATTTCTAGAAAATCTGCAACCAAATTTGGAATAGAAACGCAGAGACAGACAAAACCCAGAAATCATTTTTCGATCTGGCTCAGTTCTGATTTTGACCCTCAAGTCAATGTCACCATTGACCCAAAATTTTTGATTCTGACCTAGGATAGAATTGACCTCTAAAATCTCTGACAGAAAATCTATTTCTAGATCCTGATAGTTTTCTAAAAAGGGTATCTGAATCTACACTCCAACTCGATGTTCCAAACATGTAACTCTTGAAACAACACCTGTAAATATCTGAAAAGGAGTGTTTTGGGTGGATATATAGGGTTTTTCCTTAGTCAATCCCCCATTTTGGTGGTTTCCACCTCTACTAATATCCAAATATAGTAGAATTTATGTGTGTGTGTTGCTCTTAAAAAGAGCTTTGAATGTGTAATGCCAAGATCTAATCTTCTAGGTTAAAACCCTAACATGAATTAAAAATGAGAAAATAATGCATAGATTTGAATATGATAAAGAAAGCATACCAAGCCCCCAATGCTAAATTCTTAATACCAAACTCATAATCCATAGTTTCTACCCCATGATAGTATCTTTTGAATGCTTGAATGTTGAAAATGGTGGATCCAAGAAGAAGGAAGGAAGGAAGAACTCATTCTTGCTCCAAAGAAGATCCACAAAATGCTTGTATGTATTAAGGCATCTTCATATATTTTCCTTCTATATCATCCTATTTCTTTCTTGCATCATCATCATGTCATAATCGTAATTGCATCATATCATCTTACGATTTCCTCTCATGAAAGAATGAAGGCAAAAGAGTGTTTATATAGAGATCTCAATATAGGCCTCCTAGGGCAATGCAAGGGACCCAAATTCAAATTTTGCCTTGAATTATGGTCCAATTACAATCACCAACCAAGGAGGGGATGTATTAATTCAAATATCAGAGAAAACACTTTTGCATCCGGACCTGGGGACCTATTTTTAAGTTTAGAACCCTGATAAGCTTCAGATCTAAAAGTGGGGATCAACACCTGACAGAGGTCAAAGTTGACATTGACCTTGACCTAGGTCAAGGTCAACCTTGATTTTGACCTAGGTCAAGGTTGACCTTGATTCTAACCTAGGTCAGAATTGACTTCAACCCTGACCTGAGGTTTCAGGTGGGTCACCTTGAGAAATCTACAGGATTCCGAGGTCAACCGGGGACCTAGGAAGGTGAGAAAACACACCCGAGTGCTAAGAAGAGGCACAAAGTCCATAAAGGAGGTATAATGAAGATTAGGAGAGCCAATACATAGGTTCTACCTATAAATAAAGCAATAGAGATGGAAATTAAGGATGATCCATAGGATCCTAACCCTAGTTTCACCTAAAAATGCAGAATCAAGTGCAGATGCATCCTAAATGCAATTCTAATATTCAAGTGTACTAAATGAGGGTGCTAAATATACCAAAATGGAAGTGCTTCCATTTTAAGACAATACAAGATTGATGAAAGAGGAAACATATTGTGAAAACAATGGAGAAAAACCCTCAATGCAATATCATCCTCAATTAATTAATAATTTACAAAGAGGGAATCCTTATAAAAGGATACTGAAACCCTAAAAGGGAAACCCTAAAGGGGAATATATAGGTTGCATAATAATAGTTAATAAAAGACTTAATTTTTATATGCCTAAATTTTAGCTTGAGTAAAAGAGAGATAATAAGTGACTTAATAATTAAATCAAAATGATTTAATTAATAAGTGAAATAACTTATTACTCTTACAAAATCCCTTAACAGGGTGGAATTTAACCTATTTTGTTGTTTAAATCCACTAAAAAGGTGACTTCTAAGGAGTTCTAAATCCTCTAGTGAGGTAGATCTTAACAGATTTCTTTGTACTTCTAACAAGGTACTAGTCACTCTTAACCAGGTGAGCCCTTCACATGGTATTGTAAGCTCCTAATAGAGAAACTCTTTTAACTATAGTGAAGAGATTTGTATGTGTCATCCCCATTGTAGTTTTCTCCCTCTTACAAGGGTTTCCATGATAAAAATAGTGGTGCTATGGTTTATGCTTTGTGGTTGATTAAATTACTTTACTTTTATTGCATAGTTATAGTTGCTTGTTTGGTTTTTTGGGAGATACTTAAAAGAATATTCAGATTTTTTCTTGAATTAGTACATGTTATGTTCACACTGATTCGCTCCCCTCTTAGTGCTTTTATATATCAAAAATTGGTATCAGAGCATAGTGCCCTTGAAGAAGTCTAACATCTTGGGTGAGATCCTTAAGGGAGACATGGAGTTTTATAGAAGACAACTTGTTGAGGCCGAGGACATGGTTGAGAAACTTAAAGACTATTTGAACATATCAAGGGGTAAGAGAGAGGAGATTCTCCAAAAATTGAATGAAAGACAATATCTTATTGAACACCTTTCTAAGCAAAGTGGATTTGATGAATTTGGAGTTGAAGCTATAACCTTGGAGAATGAGCAATTTTCCAAGGATAACAAGGACATGCACAAGATGCTTGACAAGATGAATCAAGAAAATAAAAACATGCAAAAGGAGTTGTAATTTTTTTTAATAAGAATGGGTGAAGAGATAGAAGCAAGGAGGGCTGCAGACAAAGCTAAAAAAGCTTTTGAGGATGCCCTAAAATCCATAGATGAAAGCCTAGTAGCAAAGGTGGATAAACTTTTTCAAATATGGGAAAGAAATTGCTACATTTAGGGAACACCTACATGAGACTAATAGAGAAAATGTCAATGCCATAAGTGAGAATGAACATCTAAGAGATGAGAATACAAAGCTGGAAGAAAATTTGAAGAGTTCTAATGACCTGTTGGACAATTTCAACAAGAGTTCGGCTAAACTGGATGAACAATTCTCAAGACAAAGGAGAAATGGTGAAAGACAAGGAATAGGGTTTTCCAAATTTGAATTTGGTGAGTCATCTAGTACTAAGGAGACTCATGCAGAAGAGAAGATTGTACCTAAGGTGAAGAAAAAAAAACTTGGTAAGAGGAATTATAGACCGGTATGTTTCAATTATCACAAGGAAGGACATACAGCTAATGTTTTTTAGTCTAAACCTAATCCATCTGCTCCTAGGTTTACAAAATATTTTGGTAGATCAGTTGGTTACAATGTTATATCAAATAATTTTCAATGTAATTGTTATTACTATAAAAAGTATGGTCATAAGGCTAATGAGTGCAGGGCTAGAATCAATAGTGTAAGGCCATCTGTGAATCAGGGAATCCCTTACCAAAGGGAGAGACAATTCAATGTTACATGTTCTGTTTGTCACAACTTTGGACACACAATAGTAAATTGTAGGATGAGAACTGACAGAGGTAATGTTGGACCTTGGAGACAAACTAGTATGACATGTTTCAATTGCAATAATATTGGACATATTTCTAGATATTTTAGAGCGAAGATGAACAAAACGAGAGGTCAACTGGTGAATAGGTTTGATAATGATAAAGGAAAGAAGGTTGCAGATGTTGAAGGAATCAAGAAGCAGATGAAGGATACATTGGTGAAGAAAGGAGAATTAAAGTCTTCTAAAATGTCAGAGAACTCCACTACATTGGTTAATGTGGAGACTTCATCATCTAAATAAGTCAAATCTATTGTCTTAGGGGGAGTAAACCAAGTAAGATCTATAACCTTTCCCCTAATTTTTTCTGCACGGTAAGATTTATTAGCATATTTAGATTCCTAATGATGTCATGTAAGAATCTCATAAGGTATATTGTATTACATGAGATTCTATGTGATCTCATAATGTTTTTTATTATGACATAGTGAATCTTATGTTTCTAACCGTTATGACTGGTTAATGTTACTATTTTATCGTTTGCATTTATTGCTTGGAATTGAGATGTTATAAAAGAAAAAGTGAAGTTTATTTGTCACTTTACATTCTATGAGCCAAGAAGTGCATTTGCGAATATATGAAAAGTGATTTCTAAGTGTTTTCAAATTGATTATGGATAGGAGATTATAGATTGGAAATTGTGCATTCATGGTTGAAGTGAAGTGGTGTTTGAAGAACTCTAGTAATAATATAAAGTGGTATCTCTGAGTTGCATAGGTTCTCTTGTGAGGATATCATTGTTATCTTTATAGAAACACATGTGTTGGTTGAGATCACTGATGAGCCAAGACCTATTTTCAAGTTACATCCATTGAAGGCGACAGAGAATGATCCAACTGGTGCCCTATCTTCAATACCTCATGGCGTGATGTTAACTGAAGATGTGAGATCCTTTATTCATTGAAACATTAAATATCTGGGTTATAGTTCTATATTCAATGCATTTTCTAGACTATGTGATGGTGCTAAATTGAAGGATGGGCATAAGCATTTTACCGATAAGGGTTTTGCATATGTTTTTGACCTACCTGATGATTTTGAAACCAATTGGATTATATATGTACTGAGTCATATCCACAATCAATTTCTATGGCTGGATAGAATGCACAAGATTACCAAGGAGATTATCCATGCGATCACTAGATTGTGTGCGACCAGTAATGTACCTGTTCTAAGAACTATTCTAGCTGGTGAGGTCACTCATCTTACGAAGTCTAAGCAAGATCAACATGCTATGAATATCAATAAAATTGAAGATTCTGAAGTGAAATTTGTTTCAATAGTGATCAGTTATAGCTTTTATCAGTTGAGCCAATTGAACAGTGTGACTGGTGGATAAATTCATGCAACTTATCGAATGGTTAAGGAAAATGCTCGATACAACTTGTGTGAGGTCATGAGAGGCCATTTCTTTATGAACATGGAAAGAATCAAGAAAGATAAGAAAAAATCATTCAAGTATGGTTCACTATTTTTATGCATATTCTTCTATTTACAGAATCATTTTCTTGGTATTGGTTAGATTCAGTGGTCAACTGATAGACCTGCAATTGTGCAAATTAAACAATGCATAAGGTTGTTAGGAAATAACTTCAATAGTATTGTGTGGGGTTATTTTAAGGATTTTCAGACTTGTATGCATGAGAGGGAACGTATTTGAACTGATATAGTGGAAAAATATAAAAATGATATATGTTTCACTGTAGGTACTGATACATGTATGTTGCAGGTGCTACAACCAAGAACTTATTGGGATTTACCAATGGGTTATGAAGTTGATGGTGATATTGTGTCACTTCATGTTGATGAGTTATTATCCAAACCAATTGATTTTAATACTCCTAGGTTTGGTGCCTATGAAGAAACCTATTTGAAAATTCATTCACAGTTGATTGCACCTGTGATAGAGAAGGGTAAAGAAAAAGGTTGATGACTTAGCCAAACAAAGTGGCATTACAAAAGAGATGATGAGGAAGACTAGGAAGAAATTTGAGACTGAAAAGGTAGGAAATTTTTTTATTGCAATAGAGAAATATTATGTAGATGTTGTAACTCCTATAAATGGTAAGGTAAGAGGTAGAACTACTAGGATTTCCACATTGGTTAAGGAGAAAGAGAAGGAGAAGGAAGCAGAGAAGACACCTTAGATAGTGCAAAGGATCTATAAGATGAAGAAAGGAATGACTCAAGGTTACAAAGAGTCTAAGAGAACAAGCAAAAAGAAGCTTACTGCTGAAGAAAATGAACCTAAAATTGATTCAAACAAAGATCAAGAAGAGTTGAAGGCTAGTGGGAAGAAATCTAAAGTAGTTGGAATGACAATTGAGAAGTCAGTTAATCCTAAGACTTTCATAATTTTGACAAAAAATATTATTGCAGAGAGAATTAGGGATTATGGTGGGTCAATTGATGCAAACTGATGTTATGAGAACTTTGATGATGCAGATAAACAAAATATTGAAGATGATATTGTTTTGAGTTTGCATAAGTTTTATAGAGGACTTAGTGAATTACATTAGACTATACCTAATTCACTATATAAGAAGGTTTAGGTGAGATGGAGAGATAGCATATAGGGTTCCAGGCATAATTCAGTTACCCCAAATACTCCTAAGAACACTAAAGACTCTTAGAAAGACAAGGCACCTTGGATGCCATGACCCAAGCACAATTTTACTCCTCTTGGAGGACCTTTGGAAGATGCATTGAAAACATTGGTTGCTAACAAGATCATCACAATTCCCAACTCGAAACCATGGGAACCTGAGGTAAAACCTAAATGGTAGAATGAGAACCACTACTGTGAGTTTTATACAAACAAAGGACACTTGATGAACAATTGTATGAAGTTAAAACATGTGATACAGGATCTAATCGATAATAAAACTATCACAGTTGGTACTCATGGGTCAATCGATGATCATAAATCCTTCAAGAAACCATTTCCATCTTATGAGAAAGGAGAATACTCAAAAGCCCTGGGAACCATGGTAAATCACACCTATACCAACAATGATAATGTATCATGCTCGAACCTTCTAACAGGTCAATCAATGTCATCATTATTAAGGATAAGGAAACCGATTCTGCCAACGTGGTCACTAGAGGTCAATCTAAGGTCACTCTTAAAGGGGTGACATCTGCACCTAATCAAACCATTGCATGAATAGACAAGCCTTCATCATCAAAGCAAGTTACTGTGAGTTACAATTTGGTCGATCAGTTACAATGAACTCCTGCTCAAATCTCTATACTAGAATTGCTAAAATTGTCACCATCGCATAAGGAAATTCTTGAAACTGCACTTGTGGAAACTAATGTCCCCAAAGACCTTGATGTTGGTTGATTCTAGACCATGGTAAATAATTTGACATCCCCTCATTATCTATCTTTATTAGAATAAGATGACAAAGCCATTAGTCACTCACACAATCAACCTTTGCACATGTCTTGATTCACAAAAGTCAAGTTAAGCGCATTTTGATAGATGGAGGCATTGATTTGAATATTTGCACTCTCAAGCTAGTCATAGCACTAGGATTTTATGAACATATCATTGATCCTCGAAAGAAGATCATTATTAAAGCATATGATGAGGAGGAGATATCATCAAAAGGACTCGTGGTGCTGCCTATCAGAGTAGGCCCTATTGAAATAAATGTCACCTGTCAATTTCTTTACTTTCCTCTTGCATATAACATATTTGTAGGTAGACCATGAATCCATGACATGTAGGCTATCCCCTCCACTTATCATCAATGTGTGAAATTTCTATACAATGGGGTAGAAGTGTCTATTCCAGCTGACAGTGTCTACTCTTGTAGCACTCTGAAACAAGCTGAAAGTATGATTCCACACAACAAGGAGGCATCCCAAACCTTTGAAATAACTCAAAAGTCACTAATGAAAAGCTTCGAGGAAAAACTCAAGATCATTAACACAAGCATGGTAGAATACCAGTTAACTTCTCTTCCTACGTCTCCTAGATCTCATGGGATGCCATCCTCATCGTTCCCACCTTCAAATGGTCAACAATTAGAAATACATGAGGGAATGAGAATGGAAAAGGAATTCATGTCTCTTTTAGAAGAGAATGAAGAGAAGGATATTCTTGCATGGTTGTACAAGGATGAAGAGCAAGATAACAAAGTAAAAAATGTGGAAATCTGCCCACATAAATATGGGAAGGGATATCAAATCATGAAACAAATGGGATATAAAGGGAAAGGACCCTTGGGAAAAGACAAAGGTCTTAAAGAACCCCTTCATGATGAATTTTGAAGTCCCACAGAAAGGACTAGATTGGGGTACCATGAGAAGAAGATCCATCCTTCTCTTAATAATGACCATCCTAGTAGCTCTCACACAAATGCATATGATACAGATACTGAAAATGAGAATGAGAATACTCCTCTCCCTTTTGAACAATTGATGCATGGCACCATGGAAAATACAGCTTACCAAGGGGAACCTTACGTTCCATCATTTCACAGAGCTTCCTTTGAACCAAAGAGGTCTAGTGCCTCAACAAATGTTACAGAGATATCAACTCAAGAATCAGACATGCAGATAGAAATAGAAGATGTACATCCTAACTGGGGGAAGCTTGTCTTCACCTCCCATTTCCTTGACTTACCAAATTTCTCAACTGATGGGGTGCATGTTGTTGAGGAGGATTCTCCTCATTACTATCAAAAGTTAGAGGATGATTCTACTCAGTGTGGAATGAATCAGCAACATGAACACAACAGCTATCTCAGTATCCCAAGGACTCTCTCTCACTATTTGGAAAATAGAGATCATGCTCCTATCCAATTTGATTATGAATAAGATAATACTTTAAAAGAACAACATCCTAACTAGGGGAAAACTATGGCTTCTACGCATGTGTTATACTTACCACACTTGATTGAAATAGACTCCAACGAGTATGAGTGGGAGTCCTTCTCTGACGCTACCATGGATATTGAAGTGGATGTAGTTCACAAATTTTTCTAAGGCCTCCAATAAAAAAATATTGAAAATCTTTTATCAAACAATGAGTACAAGTGGGAAGGAATAGCACCTTCAACTCAATCCATCCTTATGGGCTTACAAAACTAGTATCAGAACACCTACAGGGGAAACACCATTGATAGGGAGCCTCCTCGGTAACCTTCTAAGTTTGCTTGAAACTCTTAATAGATCTCTCTCAGGACCTCTAGAAATTCCTCAATCCACCCTTCAACACTTGGAAGAATCAGTTCTTCCTCTCCAACCAAGGAAACTGCCTATCATGTTAAAAACACCATTCTTGTGTTCCACAAGAACCTTTCACTCAGGCCACTCCAAGCCCTACACTTAAGTTTGGATTTGCAGGAGGGTTAGGGATTCAACATACTCCATTTCTGAATTCCAACCTAGGTCTGAAACCACCAAGTTGATCCATATTGCCATCAGGTTCTAGTTTCCTACTTACTAGGCCTTGTAGCCTTTTTGCACAATTAGCCCTCCTAGTTTTTAGGAAACCTTAAAAATAGAAAAAATCTCTCAAAGGACCCATTGATATTTTGTGGTAGTATTTAGGTAAGGAAAAAACTCACAAGGATTTTCTAGTTCCCTTAGTCTGGAACTATCTGTACACCCTGTTATCAGAATATGGCATATTTCTTGTGTTTAGACCAGTTTTGTGTCTTGGGCTTCAAAACTTGTCTTTTTGGAGCCTTGGGCACTCCTCCACCTTGGTGAACACCTACACAACATCATGAAACACACCCATGGCATTCTTGGCTCATGAGAACACCCCCTACAACTTTTAAACCAACTGTCACTTGCTTCCTCTAACTGGGCTATGAGTTTAGCTCGCCTAGGGAAAGTGCTTAAAAATACATGCCAACACTTTGAGAGATCCTCCTTCCATATAATGGTAGCTCCATGGACTTAGTTCCCATTTCTAGATGTCCATACAGAACCAATGGTGGGAAGTGGAGTTAGGTCCACATCTTTGTCCCTTGCTCCAAATCAGGACAACAAACAGTCCAAAACCAAGAAATTTACAAAAAACAACTAAAAAACAATTACAAAGCAAAATAATTACGGGAAAAGCTTGGTAACATGTACATTCATGTATTACAAGAGTTACAATTTTAATTTCAATCCATTCAATACAAAAACAACACAAAATTCTTCAATCTGCTGTCCCTTCAATAAAACTCTCTTTGCTCTAGAATACCAGTCCGTACAGAATGAACTTCCAACCTCACAATTAGGTTTTTTCCACCTTATATCACTTAGACACACATGTTCCCACCCTTCTATGGGTTCAAAACACTTAAAACATTGAATTCCTCTAGACAAAAAAATGTTGTCAGCAACTTTGAAAAGTTGCTAATGTTGCATAGCAACATTTTTCATTTTTTA
Source organism: Thuja plicata (assembly GCA_018584345.1). Lineage (NCBI taxonomy): Eukaryota > Viridiplantae > Streptophyta > Pinopsida > Cupressales > Cupressaceae > Thuja > Thuja plicata. The sequence continues at coordinate 304,881 of MU221502.1, forward strand.
GCCAATAACACTTTTTAAGTGTTTCCTTCACCAATCTACCTTAGATAACTTTAGATAGACTACCTAGGGTACCTAAGGACGCTAAAAAATTCTATGACATCATCCTAAAATTTTATGACATCATCAAGTACACCACATTAAATGGAGCCAAAAAGAGCTATTTACACTAGAAAAGAAGCACAAAATGAAAACTACCCAAACAACTCTTGGTCAAAATGACCTTATATAATTACATTGCCCTAATAGAGGGTATTACACACACTAGCACACCAAAATGATAAGAGACTACCATATTTTCTTGGCATCTCCAGGGTGCTCCTGCACCATACTACCAAGGTTAAGAACTTATGTCACCTCTGTATCTGTTGGTATAGGTCCCTTATACTGGACCAAATCTTGCACATTGAAAACATGAGAGATTGCCAAATCTGTTGGCAAGTCAAGTTTATAGGCATTTTTCCCATACTTTGCAATAATCTTGCAAGGACCAATCATCCTCATCTGCAGCTTGGTGGGGACTCCCTTCTACAATCTAGAATTGTTGAGATGAACCATCACAAGGTCACGCACAGAAAACTGAAGATCTCTCCTTCCTTCATCAACTCTAGCTTTCAACTTTTGTGTAGCCTCTTGGAGCTGCTTCTTTACTTGCTCATGAACCTCTTTCATGGATTGAGAAAAATCATCTGCATAT
>MU221502.1:327545-338388 GCA_018584345.1 Thuja plicata
AAATATACATACATACATATATATATATATATATATATATATATATATATGCATACACACACACACATATATATATATATGCATATATACACATATATGTATATATACATGCATATATACACATATACATGCATATATACACATATATATGCATATATACATATATACATGCATACATACAACCAATATATATTAAAAACAATATACATGTAGATATACAAATAATATATATTAAAAAACAATAAAAAAATGCAAATAGAAATGTAAAATACCTGTTTGCAAGACGTTTGAAAAAATGGAAGCCCCACAGTGCAATCACTTTCAACCCAGTCGAAATAATGAAAATGATTATTTCGGGGTGCTAAAAACAGCCAAAAAAAAAACCTAGCCTACTTTCGATCGAAAGTAGGTAAGTACTTTCGATCTAGAGTACTTACCTACTTTCGATTGAAAGTAAGAAAGTACTTTCAATCTAAAGTAACTTACGATCAAAAGTACCCATTTTTGGTACTTTTGATCGTAAGTTACTCACTTCCGATCGAAAGTTCAGGCTTATTCTGATCGAAAGTAAGATTTTTTTTTCATGGTCCACACTTTTAGGGGTGAATTCCTTCCTCCCAAAAAGTGTAACCCACTATTGTGGGATCACCCTACATCATCTAGCACTAGGTTAGGCTGTGCATCTGGTATATCCTCCTCAGCAGCGTCTGTGGTAGGGACCTGTCCTCCGATGGATCCTAGGGTGCCCATCTCCCCGCGATCTCTCTGTTGTCTTGACCTTGGTGTTGTGCTCATGCTAGGACCAACCTTTTCTCATGCTCTCATCTGAGTAGGATTCCTCTATGGTGGTCTCTAATGTGATCATTGTGGTGCTCTCTATGGAGCCATCAGTGCATCTACCACAGGTGCCTACTCTGGGGCACCCTCATCGATACTAGGAACTCTCTCTGCCAGATCTGTAAATCTAGGAAAAGGATACCTAGACAGATGGTCCTGATACTCTGGAGTAACCCCCACATCTACCACTCCCTCTAGATACTCTCACGTCAGTCAATTGAGCTCAATCAATTATTGAGTACACAACACCAGAGAACCTGTAAAATGAAATTTCAAATGCTCAGTTTATGATCTACAAACTCTAAGATATCTACAAAAAACAATTGAAGAAGAAGAACATGCAAAGTACAATCATACTTGCGAGACCAGCCTCTGCGCTCCTCATCTAGAAACTGAGCATAGGAAGTGTACTCCGTGGGGACACTCTAAATATGACCATACTGGATCAACACTCGAGACTACACAAATCTCTCTATCGCTAATGATGTCTTTCCCAACAGTGGGCATGAGACAAAGAAATCTCTCTGAACTATCCTTCACTCAGCCCAAACCTCTACCTCTAAATAAGGTCACCATGTAACCAAGCTCAAATCATCAAGCTGGTGCCTCCAGTAAATTTTCTTTCCCAGAAAGGGCTATGTGATGAAACCCAAATACCTATAAACATAGGGTTGGCCGCTATGCCGTGTATCCATTATGACAGGTCTACAAAATGGGAGATGCTCCAAAGCCCACATCTACAAAATGACAACTCCTACAACCATGCCTCAGATCCCCCTATAGGTCACCTTGTGCATCTCATGATACATCTGTGCCAGGAGGCACTAACCCCAACCAAGCTTCTCTGGATGTGTCACCAATCTCTCCAAAATCTGAGCCCAACCGCACAAGAACCCCTTTTGTGATTAATCGACCATGAGGAAACAACAAATGAAACTAGAAAGAACACACTCCAAAGGCCACTTCTCTCCATAGCTCTCTACCAGTGTATCCCAAGAGATGGATCGATCTATAATCAACAGATTATGAAAGACTCAAGCTAGTGCCTATACCTCAACTAAAGGTGTGGAATCATAATCCACACGCACTCCAGCAAAAGGAGTCCAAAGAATCCTATAGATGTCCTTGGGAGTAATGGTCATCTCCCCCATCAATAAATGAAATGTTTTGTCCTCATTATGGAATATCTCCACTAGCGCGGTCAACATCCCATGGTTCACCCAAATATCAGGCATCTGCAATAACCAAGAAAGACCACAAGCTCAGACATGTGCCCTCTGATCATCTGACAAACCTCGGACTAACTGCATAGTGGAGGGATAAGTGGATCTAAATTGTGTATCAAGCAACTGCACCTGCATAAAGATAAACAAAGGAAACAACATCAATATCAACATCAAATCAAAGTGAAATCATTACAACATAATCAAAAAAGCTCGCAAACAGGCTACTAAGGAAAGTGAACACGTAAGTAGATGATAAAATCATGAGACAAATGCCTCTATTCCCATTCGACAAAAGGAAAAAAAGACCAAAATTGGCCCCAAGGTTCATACGGCAAATGATTAAAGGCCAGATGAAAAATCAGTATCATACAACAAATAAAATGGCCTCATGCAAAAAAAGGGGCAATGATGAATATTTTCATGCAACGGGTGGGTCAGTCTCATGCAACAAATCTAATGTCTTCATAAAACAAAATAATTTTTAGCAGATTGTCATATGAGCCCTTTCATAGGACCGTACGACAAACCGCGGATGGGTGCCAAAAACATGAAAAATTGACCAAAACAGGAAAAATTTACATGCAAGAATGAATTTTATCAATTACTTACAGGTGGTGTGTAATCTTTGGGCCATCTATGCCTCCGCATGCACTCAAAATGATGAGTAGACACTAGGACCACCATTCTCACTTAGAGAAGCTTCTTGAAAACTCAAAAGGTGGACAGTGAAAATGATTTGAAAATGAACCCTCCGGGCCTTATATAGAGATTTGACCTAATTTTCAAAATGCTCCTATGGACACAAAAATTGTACTCTTGGCTAATCAACCTGCTCTGAATCCATTTTCAGGACCGAAATCAAAATCCGATGATGTTTTGATCCTTAAAAATGTAATTTAACCTATTTTTAATAAATGTAGTTGATTGTTGACGCTATCCTCATAGGATTCTGATTCAAGATTCCTTTTGATCAAATTTCTTGCGCATTTCCCTCCTCAATTCAAAAAATTCAACTTAAGTCAATTTTGGTCAAACTTGGTCAACTAGACCTCAAATAGGCTCGTATCTCACATTTCTCAATGCTTTTTTGATCTATCAGGCTTGTGCCTCCCCTCCTTTTGATTTCCTTTTCGAGGGGGTAGTACCACTATATCAACAATTTGATTCACATCAACAAGTTCAATCTCTAGGGGCATCAAGCCCTGACTCAAATCAAGACCTAATCAAGTGATTCTCATCACTGCACATCAAAATCTCAAGCTCTAGGGACATATCAGGTTCATCACACCATATCAATCTGAGAACTCCCCTCAATCTAGTAATTGACTTCATCAGGATCTATATCAAGTCAATTATCCAATTAATAAATCAAATGGAAATCAGTCTCATCGCACCATATTAGATTGGCTCGTCTTTCAAAAATTAATCTTAAATCGGGAAATTTGCTTGGAGGATAGACATTCAATTTCATCGCTTCACATCAAGCTAAACGCTCAAACTCTTTTATCAGTCTTCACTAAGTCAAGCCCGAAGTTGATATATTCAGATCTCTCTACCAATCTTTTCTCAATCAAGTCCGGAGCTGATATCTTCAAATCTTCAATCGATCTTCGTTAGATCAAGTTCAGAATTGGTTCTTATATGTGGGATAGTTTCATTGCTTCACATCAAGATATTTACAAATTCAATCAAGATTCAAAAGTTCTTTGATCCAATGTGTTCCTAGATCTATCACACATTAGTCAAAGAGGGGCAAATGTAATCACCTAAAAATGGTCTAGCAAAACCTGTTGGAATTAATGGGAAGTGTGTACTGAGAGGGGAGGGGTGAATCAATACCTCTAAAACTTTTGTATCCTTTAATAAATTAACCTTTGTGTCATCAATTATTTATCCAACCATCTAATCTATACTATCTTGTTGCAAGTTATATCAATTCATAAGCTTAACATACATGTGAACATTCATAGAAAAATTCATGAAAGTAATTGACACATAACACAATATATGATATCGCAGAAAACTCTTGTTAGGAAGTAAAACTATGGTGGGGATGGCACCCACAAAATCTTCACTATCTGCAGATTGGAAGGGGCCAGTTAAGGCTTACAATTTGATCTCTTCTGATGATTTACCCGGTTAAGAGTATCTGTGGAGACCTATTAAAGTCTACCCAGTTAAGAGCTTTAGCAACACTATTGAGTGTGCACTCGGTTAAGAGATTTATAGTTGGACTGTTAAATCCACCTTCCTTGAAAGGATTTTTACACTTTGCTTCACTTGTTAGAATGATAGAAAATTACAATTTGACCTGGTAAATGAAATCTCCTACTTTTGATACAGATCCATTTAAGTTTATATGAATAATATTATCACCTAATGTGATTAATAATACCTCTGATTCTTGGTAGCCTCTGTTCTTGGTTCTTGCTAACCAAATTCACCTTTTGTTGTTCTAGTTCTTGAAAATTTCAATCTAATCCATAGATGTGTGCGTAGGCTTCATTCATCCTCTCTTCCATATTCACACATGTATAATGAACGATTGCATCATCTATTTATAAGATAGATTGACATCATCAAGTTTCATGAAAAACAATGTTAACTCTAAGATCATGTTTACAACTTTACCTTGATCTCCTAGTCTATGTGTTTTAAATTAGTTAGGCTGATTAAAGCACTTACATTCATTTTTCTTGTCCCTGAAGAAATGGTTTTTAATAAAAATCAAGATTCTATAAATAGAATGAGACTATTTTATCTGACGTGGAAGTCAGATCCACTTTTTGCGGGCTGCAACTGACTTTCAGTTTCTGACGGTCAGTTATGCTTTGAAGCCAGTTGACTGTCTTTTAGGTTCCTTGCTTGAACTATTCTCTTAGTTTTATCTTTGACTGTCTCTTGGGTTGCATTATATCCTGCATTTCAGGTTCCTCCCTATCCTTCTGACTTTGCATTTTTGGTGTACATACAAAATTGTGTCATCAGTTTTCTTCGTACTTAGCCATTTTTGGTGATCTCTAGTATCTTCATTTTTGGTTTTCTCATTGTCCTTTCTTTTGGTGTATGCTTACCAAAAGTTTTGTTTGCATACTAATGGAAAATTAATGTCATCAATCTCTCCCTTTGCAATTAGTATCAAAAAATGATATGTGCAAAATACTAACAAAATGTTAAGTATGTACGACATATATAATCCTTAGTCACTTCATGAATCCCCCTATGTATATGTTGGTATATCACCTTTTTTGGTAGTACTATATAGTTTCCTACCTATCTGTACATATCATATCTTTCCCTCTGTAAAATACATATACATATCATTTTCCCATCTGAATACATATCATTTTCCCCCTTTTTTGATATTAAGGGCAAAGGTATATACCTTATAGCTTATCAAAAATGTGAGAGTGTGAAGACTTCATGTCTTCCATCATCTTCTCCCATTGTTCCTTTAATTTCTCTAGCCATGTGCTAGAGTGTGATCTTGGAATGCATATCATAGATGTTGTCTGCTACAGACATCTTGGGGGTTGCTATCAGTTGCCTTGCTGAACTGATGTGTTGTTGAAGCAGTGTAAGATTTGGTAGAAGTTGAGCTTGGCGCTTCGTGACTTCTTCTCTGAAGTGTGTCTCTGCTTCCCATAGTTCCTGCCTTAACCTTTTTATTTCAATGATTTTCTCATAATGCAGTTTTAGTGCATTTTCATTGGTGGTTAAGCTGTTAGCATTGTTAGCTAGATCAAAATCTAACTGTGCTATGTTTTCACTATTCTCTTTAGTGAAATTTTCCAGTGTTCTTAGTTGTTGAATCAAGGAAATAGCTTCATTTATAATTGGATCTAATTCACTAATGAATTCTAAAAGCTTTACCTTGTTGACTGCCACTTCTTGGCTAATGTTCTCAATAAGTTTATGTTGATACTTCTACTCTGCTCTCTCTTCTATTGCCTTCTCTGCATCAATGTTTTGTGTTGTAATTAATTCGGTGAGAGTGGCTAGTTGATCAATAATTGGTTTATTTTAATCAACATCAACGTCGGGTAAAATCTAGTGCAAGATGTCCCTATTTGTTTCCAGTACCATGGAGTCTTGGTGTTGTTTCCTCAGCTTCTCCTGTAATGCCTTCCTTTGGCATATTTCACCATATTCTTTCAATTCTTCATAATCAAGTGTAGTTGGGTCACATTTGGGTATCTCAATGAGTTCATCTAAAGTGACTTCCAACTTATTCTTCTTGGATTTCTTCTTCTTCTTTTGAGTTGCACTTGAATGCAGTACCATTGCCAATTTCTTGGCTTTTTCCATTGTTCTTGATGAAGTTACTTGTTGTGCTTCTTTTTGCTTCTTTGTATCGGTTTCAGCTTGTCAGTTTTCTGTAGACGTCTCCACATTAACCTTTACATTGTTGGTAGAAACTTTTTTGGTATCCTTAGGAGTTCCATCTTTGGGTTTATCTCCTTCATCGGTGTCTTTATGCACTTCATCTGTCATTGTCTGTGCATCCTTCTCTATTGTGTCTCCATCTACTTTCTTTGTATCTCCTCCTGTAACCTTCTTAGTATCGATTATTGTGTGAGTGTCTCCGATGTCTTTCTGATCATCGGTGTTGTCTTTCTTTCCTTCTTCCACTGCATCCTCAGGAATGCTTGAAGCTTTTTCAGGTGACTTGTATTTTTCTTGTAGAATATTGATTTCTTGTATCAATATTGGCATGTTTCCTGGTATGTTAACCTGTACATTATCAAATGTTGTGTCCTCATCATTAGTTGTGTCATTGGTAACATTGACATCTTTATCTTTCTTTACTTCTTCTGCTGGATCATCGATAATCATGTCAATGATTATGTTATCCACAATGTTGTCCTTTGTGGTGTCAAGCCATGTTTCATCTGCAACATCCATATTTTTGTTGTCGGTTGTGTCTTGTTCTTCCTTGTCTAACTCAACTAATATATCATCTTTTGCATCTTTGATTAACATTTGTTCTTGATTTTCCTTATCAACATCTTTCTGTTGTAGGTCTTTCTCAGGGCTATCTTCTTTAATAGGTTTATTGAGTATTTTACTCCATTTATTGTGGCTTTCTTGTTCAAGATCTATAAGCTTCCCTTCAAGAAATTTGTAGGCTCTCAACTTTGGTGAGAATTCATTTTTATGGTTCTCCATCATCTCATCAATTTCTTCCTTCTTGGATTTAGAAGGCATGAGAGTAACAAGTACTCTTTCTCTTATCTCCTTTTCATTCTTTAAGGCAAATGTCCATCTAGCATATAGTATGTCCAAGAGTTCCCTTGGTACATTATTACCTTCAAACTAAATCGGTACATACTTGAACTTGTACATCTTTGCTATGATGTCATCTTCAACTTTGTTATGATCTTCTGGATCTAGTTTCAACCATCTTCTAATTTTAGAATCTGTGATAGATTCTGAATTTGTAATAGATTTACATACCTCATCAGTGCTTTCTAGAGCTTTAACCTTGATCTTTTCTTCTTCAACACCTTCATCTTTCTCGGTGTCCTCAATATCTTCTTTGGTCCTGATTAACTTCCTTATTCTTTTGTTTGGCCCTCATTTTGGTGTGGCCACTTTCCTCTTGTATGTTCTAACTTTTCCTTTCTTCAAAGGTGAAGGACTTGAATCCTTAGATGTATGGCTTCTTGTTCTAGAAGCAGCTGTGGTTCTTGGTTTCTTAGTTGGTGGAGGAGGTGGTGAATATGGCTCTATGGCCTCAGATTCATTCTTTTCTTTAGCTTCACCGATAGGTAGCTATCCTTCGGTCTCTTCCTCCTTTTCAAATTCTTTCTCCTATTCGGTTTCTTCCTCTATAGCCGACAATATTTTCTTGAGGTTCTTGACCATTTTGTCCTTTTTCCTTACAATTTGTATTACAAACAGGAAAGATTTGATTCTTGATTTGGCCTCCTCATAAGTTCAAAACTTAGGTTGTTTCTTATCTAATGGCTCATTTAACAATGCATTTATTTCTTTAGATGCATTATCAATATTTATCTCATATTCTAATGGTTGTATCTATGTTGTCCTCAATACGACAGGTTTGATATAAGTGTGGTCTATATCAACCATGAAACATATTTCATCTTTGAACTTTTCAATAAGTTTCTTGGGGATCCTTACCCTCTTCTACATTGGTTCTTTCAATACAGTAAAGTATTCATCCACGAATATCTTAAAATTATCTCCCAGTGAGGTTATGTGTTCACTGATTTGCATGGTGACCGGTTTTGTGCTATCCCATTTGACATATCCTACTGATGGAAATGTGATAGGGAGAAACTTAGTTACCTTAATGAGTTGTCTTGAAATCTACTTAGGTCACTCCTAGGAACCTTAGGGCTTCCTCAATCCACCCTCCAAATCTTGGAAAGATTCAATTCTTTCCCTCTACTAAGAATCTTCCTATCTTATTAGGTTCTCCATGCTTTGTTCCTTGCAAGAACTCCTCTCAACTATACCTCCCAAGCCCTAATGATTGTTTTGGATTGCAGGAGGGCCAGGGATTCATTCAACTTCATTTTTGAATCCCAACATGGGTCTTAAGTTTCCAAGTTAGACTATTTCTCCATCGCTTGCCAAATTCCTATCTTTTAGGCCTTGTAGCCTTTTTCCCCAATTAGGCCTCCTAAAAAATAGGAATGCACTATTTCAATGAAAAATCATCAAAGAACCCCCAAATGTATTTTGGAAGTTCACACCTACCACTCAAGACCTTCAATATTTTGGTGGTCTTAGGTCTCAACCCTACCCGTACACCCTATTTCAGAAATAGGGCTTTTTCAAGCTTTTTAGACCAGTCCTTGGTCTTTGGTCTCAAAACTTGGTGAGTTGGTTTCTTGGGAACTCCTCCTCATTCTTGAGCACCTACATAACATATATCAACACATACATGGCCTTCTTGGCTCATGAAAACATCCCTCCTACATTTACCAAACACTTCTTCACAGTCTTCCTAGCCGGGCTACAACCACAGCCCGCCTAGGGAAAGATATTAAAAATAGGTGCACACACTTCTAGAGCTCCACCGTCCAGATTATTCAAGCTCCATGGACCTAGTCTCCATTCCCAAGAGGCCATACAAAACCAATGGTGGGAAATGGATTTAACTCCACATCTTTGCCTCTTTGTTAGAACTAGACAACAAACTGTCTAAAACAAACTAAATTACAAAAAGTGAAAGAAAAGTAATTACAGAGAAAAATAACTATTGGAATCACTTTACAAAATTCCAAAAAATGGCCTCCAATGATCACAGTCTTAAATCTAATCCGTGCACAACAAGAAATGAACAAAAATCTTCAAATTGCCTACTTTGTCATTCAAACTCCTTGGCTCCAAAACTCAAAATCTGTACAATGACTTCACACCCCTCAAATTAGGTTTTTCCTTCCTTATATCCCCTCAACACACATTCCTACCTCCTTGGATGGACTCAATCCAACTTAAACATCGAAACCCTTAAGACAACCAAAAATGTTGTCAGCAACTTTTAAAAGTTGCTAATGTTGCATAGCAACATTTTGACATCTTTTACACATTTGCAATTTTCAAGTGTTTTAACACTAATCTGACCTAACTAACCCTATTTAGACCTCTTAGGGTATCATAGGACCCTAAAGACATGAAAAACATCAACTTTCCACTTGACCACATTATCAAGTACAATGTCATTAATGAGCCAAAATGAAGTATGTTGACCTAACATAAAGCACAATTAAACACTACTTCACACCACACTTGGTCCACATGACCTTATATAATTACAGTGCCCTTCAAGAGGGTCTTTAAAACTTTTACACACCCAAAACAACATGAGATCACCAACTGACTAGCTTCTCAAGGGTGCTCCTGCACCATACTACCAAGGCTAAGAACTTAAGTCACCTCCGGTGACAAGAGCTTAGGATCAACTCCCTGCTTCTTGAACTCATTCTCAGCTACCCAAGTAGCCTCAGCCTCTGACTTTCCTCTCCACTAAATGATATGCTCCATGTAAGTTCCCTGTCTGGTCTTTTTCTTCACTCCAGAGTCCAAAATCCTCACAGCTATTGGTGTTGGTGTAGGTGAAATCTGAACATCTTGTGTTATTTCCTTACTGTCTAACTGTGAGTCAGTTTGTACTGATGTAGGCCCTTTATACATCACCAAATATTTCACATTAAAGACAGGTGATAATGCCAAATTTGATGGCAAGTCTATTTTATAAGCATTCTGCCCATATTTTTCAAGAATCTTACAAGGACCTATCGTCCTCATTGTAGTTTGGTGGGGACTCCCTTCTACAATCTAGATTTTTTAAGGTGTACCATTACAATATCTCCCACATCAAACTGAATATCTCTTCTTCCTTCATCAACTTTGGCTTTTAGTCTTTGTGTAGCCTCTTGGAGCAACTTCTTCACTTGGTCATGAACCTCCTTCATTGATTGAGTGAAGTCTTCTGCATATGCACTCTTACCTTCCTCATGTGCCAAGTGTCTTAAAAGCTCCAAAACACCTCTAGGGTGTAGCCCATAAACTATTTCAAAGGGGCTTTTTCCTGTTGTCCTATTAACACTGTCATTATAGGCATATTTTGCCTATGGTAACAACTGATCCCACATCACTCCATACTCCTTTGTCAAGCACCTAAGGAGATTTCCTAGCACTCTGTTAATAAATTCAGTCTGACCATCAGTTTGGGGATGGTAGGCTGACCCAAATGATAGGTTAGTTCCTAACCTTGTCCACAAGGTCTTCCAAAAATGACCCATAAA
>MU221502.1:340335-366843 GCA_018584345.1 Thuja plicata
AGGTGACCCATCACTAACTATGTCTTTAAACTCCTTCAATAACTCTTGCACCTCCTTTGGTAATGGTTCTTGTTCCACCTTCTTCTCTTCACTAGGCTTAAGCATGATAGCATAGTGTGTTCCCTCTCCATTCTTTACACCTTGCATGTACTCCTTACCTCCTTGCAATAAGACATTAGTTCCTACTGATGTAGACCCCTCATCATCAATGAGTGAATGAATTTTGTAGGTGACCCCATCTTTCTTGAAAGAATAAGAGTTATTCTCTCCATCATGAACTGTCTTCCTATCAAACTGCCATGGCCTACCTAAGAGTAGGTGGCATGCATCCATTGGGAGTATATCACATAATATTTTTTCCACATATTTTCCTATTGAAAAATCCACCCATGCTTGCTCATTTACCCCTTATTCAACCATGTAACTCTATAAGGGTTTGTATGAGGTATCTTGGTTATTCCTAGCTTACTAAATGCCTCCTTTGAGATGATGTTATCAGTAGACCCTGAGTCTATGATCATCGTGCAAGCTTTGCCAAGCATCTTGCACTTCACTCTAAAAAGTGCCCTCCTTTGCTTAGCTTCTTCTTTGACAGGTTCCTTTATGAGGATCCTCCTAATCATTATATTCTCCCCACTCTCTGAATCAAGGTTAATTTTAGGAGCTTTAATACTGTTGGTCTCTTCTTGGGCTAGGTAATTCACCCTCTTTTCACAATGTGAACTAGAAGCCTTCTTAGGGAATCTATAGGTTTGATGGCCTAGTTGATTACAATGAAAGAATTTCATATTTGTAAAGTGAAAGGCTCTTCCTAAACCTCCAAATCTGCCTCTTCCTCCACCTTGGAATCCTCTTCCTCTACTCATGCTTCCTCTTCCACTGGTCTCATTGACTATTTTAGTCTATTTGGATTCTCCTTGAGATCTATAATCACTGCCTCTTCCAGAAAAGCTACCTCTATGTCCTCTATTCTCTTTTCCTCTACCTCTCCCTCTTGAGGTCTGATCATGTTTCCTCTTGCTTTTCTCTTCTATCTTTAAAGCTATCTGATAGCATTGTCTCACACTGGTTAGGGTAGTAAGGCTCATCTCTTCTTGTATAGATCACTTGAGTCCATTCTAATATCTAGCTAATCTGATGCTCTCATCCTCCACTATCTTGGATCTTAAGCATAAGTTTTCAAACTCCTTAGTATATGCTTGGACATCAAGGTCTTTCTGCCTAAGGTTTTTTCTCTTTCTATGCATCTGAACTTCATAATCATCTGGTAGGTAAGTCTGCTTCAACTTGGCTAACATACCCTTCCATGTAACAATAGGGTTCTTGCCCTCTTTCTCTCTCTCGTTCTATACATATTTCCACCAAGTAAGTGTTGGTCCCCTCAACCTAGACTTAGCCACTTTCAACTTTGGAGCATCTGTCACACCATCACATTCAAAGTGATTTTTAAGACTGTCTATCCAGTCCATGACTATATCAGCATCCATTTGTCCACTAAAAAGTGGCACACCCTCCAAGGCTTTACCACTTAAGGCCTTGAGCACCTTCAAGAAGGGTTCCTCTAGTAAGACTGGATTAGGAGCAGGTTCTTCTTCTTCTAAGTCCAACTCCTTCTCCTTAGCTTCCTTTTCTTCTTTCTGGTCTACCTTGTCCTTCACTCTGTCTGCCTTGTCTTGGACCTCTCCTAAGAGATACTCTAATTGGCTCAATCTTTCTCTTAGCAGTCTATTTTCCTCTTCTTTTTCTTCAACTTTCTTTGCCAATTTAGTATTGGTCACCATCTTTCTCAATGCACTTGACTCTCCACTTGATTCTTCAGTCTACAACATCCACTAGCTGCAACACTTCTTATCCCAAATCTTGAACCTGAGCTCTGATACCACTCTGATAGGGAGAAACTTAGTTACCTCAATGAGTTATCTTAAAATCTACTTAGGTCACTCCTAGTACCCTTAGGGCTTCCTTAATCCACCCTCCAAATCTTGGAAAGATTCAATTCTTTCCCTCTCCTAAGAATCTTCCTATCTTATTAGATTCCCCATCCTTTGTTCCTTGCAAGAACTCCTCTCAACTATACCTCCCAAGCCCTAATGATTGTTTTGGATTGTAGGAGGGCCAGGAATTCATTCAAATTCATTTTTGAATCCCAACATGGGTCTTAAGTTTCCAAGTTAGACCATTTCTCCATCGCTTGCGAAATTCCTATCTTTTAGGCCTTGTAGTCTTTTTCTCCAATTAGGCCTCCTAAAAAGTAGGAATCCACTATTTCAGTGACAAATCCTCAAAGGACCCCCAAATTTATTTTGGTAGTTCACACCTACCACTCAAGACCTTCAATATTTTGGTGGTCTTAGGTCTCAACCCTGTCCGTACACCCTGTTTCAGAAATAGGGCTTTTTCAAGATTTTTAGACCAGTCCTTGTCTTTGGTCTCAAAACTTGATGAATTGGTTTCTTGGGCACTCCTCCTCATTCTTAAGCACCTTCATAACATATATCAACACATCCATGGCCTTCTTGGCTCATGAAAACATCCCTCCTGTATTTACCAAACACTTCTTCACAGTCTTCCTAGCCAGGCTACAACCACAGCTTGCCTAGGGAAAGACCTTAAAAATAGGTGCACACACTTCCAGAGCTCCACCTTCTAGATTCTTGAAGCTCCATGGACCTATTCTCCATTCCCAAGATTTCATACAAAACCAATGGTGGAAAATGGAGTTAGGTCCACATCTTTGCCTCTCTGTCAGAACTGGACATCAAACTGTCTAAAACAAACTAAATTACAAAAAGAAAAAGAAAAATAATTATAGAGAAAAATAACTATTGGAATCACTTTACAACATGCCCAAAAATGGCCTCCAATGATCACAGTATTAAATCTAATCCATGCACAACAAGAAATGAACAAAATCTTCAAATCTGCTACTCTGTCATTCAAACTCCTTGGCTCCAAAACTCAAAATCCGTAAAATGACTTCCAACCCCTCAAATTAGGGTTTTCCTTCCATATATCCCCTCAACACACATTACTAACTCCTTGGATGGACTCAATCCAAATTAAACATTGAAACCCTTAAGACAACCAAAAATGTTGTCAGCAACTTTTAAAAGTTGCTAATGTTGCATAGCAATATTTTGACATCTTTTACACATTTGCAATTTTCAAGTGCTTTAACACTAATCTGACCTAACTAACCCTAGTTAGACCTCTTAGGGTATCATAGGACCCTAAAGACATGAAAAACATCAACTTTCCACTTGACCACATTATCAAGTACAATGTCATTAATGAGCCAAAATGAAGTACTTTGACCTAACATAAAGCACAATTAAACACTACTTCACACCACACTTGGTCCACATGACCTTATATAATTGCAGTGCCCTTCAAGAGGGTATTTAACACTTTCAAACACACAAAACAACATGAGATCACCAACTGACTGGATTCTTAAGGGTGCTCCAGCACAAAAATGTTTCTTGAAAGTAGAAGAAAATGCTCAAAATAAGTGAGCCAAACTTATATGTGTTTGACTTTGCATTCCTTATAGTCTTCAAATTCCCTTCTAACTAGTTTAGTAGAAGTTTAGATAAATCCAACTAAGTTCCCTTCTTCACAATCTTGTAATTTGTGTTTACTACACCGGATGCTATGTTGGTCATCCTACTAGCTTGAAAGAATTTGTAGCCTAGGACACATGCTCTGAATTTCATCTCATCATCAGTAATGGTGGATACCTTTAATCCTCTACCATCCCATTTGGCTTCTATGATATTCTCAGTCTTAGCCTTGGGTGCGTGCTTCAATACTTTTACCTTTTCAGTTATAGGGTAATGGGTGACTGCATGGATAAGAGCTCAGGTTATCATCTTCGATTCATCCAGCCATAGTTTGTGATTGTGCATTCGGCTCAGTACTAACTGAATCCACTCAATTTTGAAGACCTTTGGGAATAACAGGGCATTAGTGAGTCCTTTCACCTCTATGTGTTTATTCTCATCTTTTAATGTTCCATCTTCATTGCATAACTTCTTATAAGCTTGTTCTACCTTTGACTCACCAATTTATGCAATCTTGCAATGTATGAATGCTCACATGTCTTCGACAAGAAAAACCCTAGCTGGTATTCGTGAGAATGCTCCAGCATCATTGAGTTGTGAAGCAACCTTAGGGCGAATATTGTAGTGTGGTTCCTCACATGTAGAATTCTTGATGAGCTTAAACTCATCCTTCTTGGTGTTCTTCAATTTCATAGTTCTTGAAGTTGTAGCCATTTTTTAGATTTAGGGCTTCTGTGAAATATGTAAAATAGAGTTGTCAGTTGTTGTAGAACTTATTGTTTACACCAGTAGTGATTTTTAATCTTCTTTGGAGTGTTGGTGATTGAGTTGATGTCTCTCTACAATTTTGTCGCTTTCTACTCAAATTTTTCTCTTTGTTGCTCTTCTCTGGTCGTGGTGAATAATGAGACCGTTCTGTCCCTTTTTTATTGTTGTTTGACCTAAAATCGAGTCATCAATGCTTACCAACTCCTCAGTGTGCAAAGAAAAATTTCATCAGTTAGGAAATCAACTTCCCTTCAGTGACAACGTGACGTTTTGGGGCAGTCATTATACCTCTTGTTTTTACCGACGAGTTTTGGTGTTGCAAACAACTTGTTCACTTTGCTTACTTACTTACAAGTCTCAGTTTATACTAGCAACTCTACTTTCTCATGTTAACTGACGCTTCTCGGTAAGTGTAGGTAGTTTCATCTTTGAGTGTACACCAATGGATTTTGGTATGTATGCCCGATAGCATAGTTATCACAGATTTTAACAAGTAATACCATGATGCATCTTTACTTATGCTAATTTGGCATTTTATCAATATTTTATGGAACTGATGTAAAATAATAACTTGGGGTAATGCAATTCCATACTTACTTGTTCTGCTTAGGTGGGGGTGGTGATGTTACCGGATCCATTGGATGGGTGTCACCATTTGTATTGTTCATTCCAGCTTCATCATTGTTTAAATCTCTTCTCAACATTTTGTCTCTTGCTCTCCGGATGTCTTCAATGGTGTTTCCATTGGGATATGTGTTGGTCTCTGTCATTCGATCTCTGTAATATTTCTTGAGATAACCAAATTTATGACTGTGTAAGCATGCCATTCCATGCTTATTCCAGCCTCTAGGCTTTCTAGTCCATTGTCTCATACAGTTTTCAACAATGTGACCAAATCTTCCACATGTTGTACAATTTGTCCAAGTGTTGTAATCCCATACATACTGGTTATCGACTCTTTTTGGTTGATAGGGAGTTTCTTGACCTTTAGGCTTCCATGCTTGCCTTTTCTTTTTTCAGCATTCAAGAGTTGCGTGCCCATTCATTTTGCAAGTAGGACAGTATTTGTCCATGTAGGTTTCCTTCTTTAGTTGTTTAATCTCAGACTTACATTCATAGGCTTTATGTCCTTTCTTGTTACATTTATAACAAATTCCTATGAATGAAGATGTATATTTAGGAATACCTTTCATTTTTCCTCTGCATACATTTGATGTGTGGCCTTGCTTTCTACAGTGATTGCATGTCAGCTTTCTTGGTCTTGGATTTTTATAGACATTTTTGGATCAACTTGATTTTATGATTCTCCATTCTTGGTAAAACCTAGACCGGTGTTGTTGTTGACTCTTCATTTTCCTTCAAGAAAATCATCCATTCTTTTATTTCTTTCTTCATCTTTCTTGATAATTTCATTATGCTGCTGCTGAATTCTTATTTCATGTTTCAACTTTTTATTTTCATCCCTTAGCTCACCAATAGCTTCTATTCTTTCAATGATTTCAACATTTATTATGTTTGCCTCTTGACTCATAAGAATAATCTGATTTGTGATCTCATGGTGATGCTCTCTAAGTCTTTGTATTTCATACTCTTTCTCTTGTAGCTTTTCTGTAATCTTTCTTCTATCATCAATAGCTAGTGTTCTTTCTTGCTCAATTTTTCTAGAATTGTTCATGACATCAATCATCCTTACCATTTGTGTCTCTTGACCAATTTGCAGAGATTTAACTTGTCCAGCCATATGTTGATTGATTTCAGTTAGGCTTGTGATGCTTTCTTCTGATGTGTCTGATGCTTTTCTTGTAGTTGATCCTAAAGACTCAAAGAAATCTGGTATCTCTTCCTCATGATAATCTGTCTCATTATAGCGATATGCCATGATCTTTCTTTCATCTAACAACTGTCTCATATTGACTCTAGCTTCTTTATACTGCTCATAGAACATCTGAATTTCTAGCTTCTTATTTTCAATATTTTTATCAAGTCTGTACTTCTCCATTATATGATCTTTTCTCTTAATCATTTAAGCTTTTCCAAAGAAGAGACTCAGCTTTGATGCCAATTGTTGGAATTAATGGGAAGTGTGTACTGAGAGTGGAGGGGTGAATCAATACCTCTAAAACTTTTGTATCCTTTAATCAATTAACCTTTGTGTAATCAATTGTTTATCCAACCATTTGATCTATACTATCTAGATGCAAGTTATATCAATTCATAATCTTAACATACATGTGAACATTCATAGAAACATTCATGAAAGTAATTGACACATAACACAAGATATGATATCACAGAAACCTCCTGTTAGGAAGTAAAAACTGCGGTGGGGATGGCACCCACAAAATCTTCACTATCTGTAGATTGGAAGGGGCCGGTTAAGGCTTACAATTTAATCACTTTTGATAATCTACCCAGTTAAGAGTATCTATGGAGACCTATTAAAGTATACTTGGTTAAGAGCTTTAGAAACACTGTTGAGTGTGCACTCGGTTAAGAGATTTATAGTTGGATTGTTAAATCCACCTTCCTTGAAAGGATTTTTACACTTTGCTTCACTTGTTAGAATGATAGAAAATTACAATTTGACCTGGTAAATGAAATCTCCTATTGCTGATATAAATCCATTTAAGTTTACATGAATAATATTATCACCTAATGTGATTGAATAATACCTCTGATTCTCGATAGCCTTTGTTCTTGGTTCTTGCTAACCAAATTCACCTTTTGTTGTTCTAGTTATTGAAACTTTCAATCTGATCCCTATATGTGCTCATAGGATTTATTCATCCTCTCTTCCATATTCACACATGTATAATGAATGATTGTATCATCTATTTATAAGATGGATTGACATCATCAAGTTTCACAAAAAATAATATTAACTCTAAGACCAGGTTTACAAATTTACCTTGATCTCCTATTCTATGTGTTTTAAATCAGTTAGACTGATTAAATTCTTGTCCCTAAAGAAATGGTTTAAAAAAAAAATCAAGATTCTATAAATAGAATGAGATGGTTTTATCTGACGTGGAAGTCAGATCCACTTTTTATGGGCTGCAACTGACTTTCAGTTTCTGACGGTCGGTTATGCTCTGAAGTCAGTTGACTGTCTTTCAGGATCCTTGGTTGAACTATTCTCTTAGTTTGATCTTTGAATGTCTCCCAGGTTGCACTATATCCTACATGTTGGGTTCCTCTGATGGGTTCCTATTTATCCTTCTGACTTTGCATTTTTTATGTACACACAAAATTGTGTCATCGGTTTTCTTTGTACTTAGCCATTTTTGGTGATCTCTAGTATCTTCATTTTTTATTTTCTCATTGTCCTATCTTTCGGTGTATGCTTACTAAAAGTTTTGTTTGCATACTAATGAAAAATTAATGTCATCAAACCCATGGCCCCCTTTTCTCAAATAACTGGTTTTAATAAATCCCCAATCTAAGACATTATCGCTAGACTCTAAATTATTGAGCATTTAATCAAACTTGCTTATATAATTTTAATCCTAACTTGTTGAATCAAATAATCAAACATCAAAGCCTAAACCCAAAAAGCATAAAACATTGGGATAAATCAAAAAGTCCTAAGTTCAAAAAAGTGAACCCATTCACACATGGGTGTGCACTCAAAAATCAAATAAAACAAATAAAGGGAGAAAATACTAATTTTGTCTTATTCTCCACAAAGTTGACCAATCAAAATCACTTGATCATTTCACATGGATTGAGAGGAATTGCATCTCCACCATTGATCAATCTCTTTTTCCTCTTAATCTCAACCATTCATTCCTTGAAATCTCTTATAAAAGGGATAGCTCCCTTTTCTCATCAAATGACAAGAAGATTGGAGTAGAGTTATAATGCTATTTTCATTGTAGAGCTCATTAGTGCATTCATAGTTTCTTTTCTTTCATACTAGTTTCTTGCATTCTTGAATTTTTAGCTTCATTCCTTAGCTTAGATGGAATTCTAGTTTCCTTTCATAGCTTAATATAGATGCATTGTTCTTCTCATTTCATAGCTTAACTTTACATCTTAGTTCTATTTCTTATAGTGTTATGCATTTAGTTTGCTAGTACATGCATTTCCATTTTCAAGCTTTCAATAGAAAAGTATGCAAGTCTATGCATATTTCTCATCCTCTTTGCATTGAATCTTCTAATTTGGAGTAGTCAAGTCACCAATTTATCTATGTCCAATCTGATGGACAACTATGAGAATCATACTCGCTTCAACTAGGAAGCAGTAAGTCGATTTCAAGGTTTTTTTTATGATAATTCTTTGAATCTCATGTTTTTACTAATCCCTTGATATAATGGTTTATTGAAGTGTTTGGTTGCAGTTATTGATCACACATTTTACCATACATAATTATGATAATGTTTCATGATTTATGTGTATATATATATATATATATATATCAGTATTCCTGAACTCGCCGCGGGTTGTGCGAGTTTTGACAACCCATAGGCCGAGTCGATCTTGTCTGGTTTTCATGACCCGATAGCATGACCTAATGGGTCATGGGTCATGAATCACAGGACTTGTGAGTCATGCGAGTCATGCCATGACCCACCAGGTTTGTGGGCTATGACTCGGCCGCGAGTCACAAATTGCCAAGAAAAAAAAACATTTTTTGCTAATTTTTTTATACTTAGCCAATTTGTCAGTTCAGGGGCAAGAGGATTTATGAAAATATAACATTTAAGTATAAGTATGATTTATTTTATACTTTATGTTATATTTTGTATAAATAATTTTAGGATGTTTGAGATAGGTTCCAGATTCGTAGGAGTTAAGATGCAGATTCTAGATTTTGGGGGTTTTCAAAAAAATTCTAGACTTAGCCAAATTTCATGATTCATGAGGCCTTCGGCA
The DNA here is from genome assembly GCA_018584345.1 of Thuja plicata. NCBI lineage: Eukaryota > Viridiplantae > Streptophyta > Pinopsida > Cupressales > Cupressaceae > Thuja > Thuja plicata. Next base: position 349,545 of record MU221502.1, read on the forward strand.
AGGTTACCTCCCACAATCTGTCCTAGCTTTCTAAGGTAAAAATGAAGCTAGAACAAGGATTATAAAAGGGTTTTAACTCATTCCATCACAAATCACTTGGTTTCAGCTCCATCCCCATGATAGGCTTAGCTTAGTTCTCACCCATATCCCAAACAAACATGACTTCCCAGCAAGCCAAAATACTCAAACCTCACTTGCCAAACCTAGGGACCTACAAAATGCCACCAAAAAAGACTACCTAAAGCCACTAATCCTATAACCAAAGAAAAAAAGGGGGTCCCCATTTTCAATGGGGCGATGGTGTTAAAACCTCACAACAAGGACCATGAGTGGGTTGACCAGGAAGACAGAGAGGCTGAGGCTATGGCTATGGAAGAGGAGGATAGAGAATGATCAACTAATCGTACAACTGATATTGATCAGAGTGATACCTCATATGAAGAGACTATGGCTTGTCATTCATCTAGGAGCTACCTCAGACACATTTGTAGGAGGCATATAAACTACTCTAAGGTTGAGCTAGAGCCTGAGCCATAAACTTGTTTTTGTTTACACATATGTTTGGGAGGATTTGATGTCATGGATTTTATATACATTTAAAAATATTTATAATTCTACATATCTATGTTTCTATTTCCTTCAACTAAAATTTATGTTTATACTTATGGGATGGATGTAAGTTTATGTATGTGATCAAATTAGCTTCTATTTGATGATTTTATAGTGTCTTTAAGATTTATTCAATAATGGGTGCATGAAACAAGTTTTAAATTGTAAAAAATCTCTATTTTTTCATTTTGTGAGTTATTGGTGAGTCACAGGTCGAGTCGACCTTGCCGAGTCATAGGCGAGTCTGAGTCATGGAACTATGATATATATACATGATGTGTTTTCATGATTCGAGATGAAGTCGTAGTTACTCACATAGCTGAGTTCCACATGATGCATGGATCCCGATCAACTGTCTACAATGTCTTATTATATATATATATATATATATATATATATGCACATGTATTTCTGCTCTGTGATGTAGGCTTGTAGGTACTGGGCATTGACTCCACCTGGCTTCATAGGTCTGAGCGTGCCCTCAAAATCCTCAATCGTTGTTGTTGTTATGGAGATAGTACCAAGTTCTCACAAGAATAAACCTACCTTTGATCCTTTGCTTATGACCCTTTACACCTGGGTTGGGTACTCTTCAGTTAGTCTTGTATATGTTTTCCTTGGCATGATGGTAATTTGTTTTGTTATCTGGATAGCTTTGTTGTCTTAAATTAATTTTGGAATTATTGATCCATCAGACTTGTTGGGTATAGGTTTGTGTGAGTGGTAGTTCTCTTTCTGTTAGGATTAAATTTGATATCTTTTATTAAAGGATAACTGGTTGGAGTAATTAATATAATATGGTATTAAAATACCTTATAATAAGTTTTATAAAGTATATTTATAATTTTCTTATAATATAATAATTAAATAGGTATATATACACATAGGCATATGGGTGCACACATATGCATATATTTGTATATATATATTTATAAGGATATGAATTAAATAATTATATGTATTAAACAAAATGATAAAGGTTATATGGAAATATTAAACTAATTATTAATCATTAATATTTACCTTGAGAGGAATTCCTTGTTGGCGAGAGTAAATAAAAAGAAAACTAAGAGATAGTAAAAAAATATACTATGTGTTAAAGATAATCTCCATTAATATTTACTAAAGTAAATAAATTAAAGAATGTTAATAATAGTGAAGTTTACGTGAATAACCTGCAACTGATGAATATTTTAATAATTAATCTATAAACTATTAACCAATCATTGGTTGCAAATGGTTGCAACAGTTTGAATTTTTCTCGTGCAACCACTCCTATAAGATACTTATGGTAGGAGTTTTCAACGAGGAAGGGTGGAAAGGAGGGAGAAGGGAATTTTCACGGAAGACAATCTTGTAATATGGTAGTGATCAATATATTATCTTTGTGTTTGCATTGTGGGATATTTGGTGGTATCTGGAGGAGAGTTCATGTTTGTGAATCCTGAAGGAGGACAGAGAATTGGCTAGAGTGATCAAGGAATTCTCCCTCTACGGTTTTTCAGTAGGACTCTAGGTAGGATCTATCCTGGAAGGAGATCCTCCATATATGCTTGGTGTTTTATGTTTGTGTATAATTGTATTTTCCCTTCTCTAGATCATAGGAAACTTTAATGTGTGGTGTTATATTTATGTTTTCACAATATGTTTAAGTCTCATTGATGGAAATGATTGCTCAGAGGAAATCTGCTATTTGGAATAAAGTTGGGTGAATTATTTGTTCTGTATTAACTATGATTTTATCATATGAGGTTAAATCTTCTTGTATTCTCATGTTTGATCCTTTTAGATATGTTATAATATTCTCAGAGTTTTTTAGGAAGATTTAGGAATGAGTAGGATCAATTTGGTTGCGTTCAATATCTCATTTTGCCTTATTTCTTCAGTTAGGCCTTTATTGGATTTTAGTAATTTTGAAGGATTGATCATAAGGGAAAGATGGGTTTAAGGAGTGTTTAGAAGGGAAACAAGGAGATCTCAACTGGGTCTTCCTCTGATTCTTCTTCTAGGGCCCTCATTATGCCCAGTTTTACCCGTAAGACCAACCTATAACTCATTGTCTCCAACCATGCTTAGAAAGTGAACAACTGCGCAGTTCTAGGCCAACTACATAGTTTTTGTGACCAACTGTGCATCACACATATTCATATTCATAGGAGTTCAAACAAAGATTCTATATTTTGAGGGTTTTTACAAAATTTTAGACTTAGCTGAATTTAAGGAATCAACATGTTTTCTTCAACATGATCCTATTATGATGTTTTGTGGTTTGAGTTGGTACTAGAGGCATTGGTTATATTATTTTTAGATATTTTGATGTCTTCTTATGTGTTTTCTATCATCTTGAATGCTATATTAGGGTTTAGGATTGTTTGGTAGACTAGGGACAATCAATAATCTCCTAAACCCAATCCAATGATACTATGATACTATAATTTCTTATTTGATGAGATTATTAATGTATTTATAATATTGTGAATCCTTTTGATGCATTTTGATTCAATTTGGATGTGTTTTAATCCACCTGAATACCTGATTATGGTTTAGGGTTGTCCGAAGGATTTGGGACAACTAGTGGTTTCCTAAACTCAATTATTTGATGTTGTGGCATTGTTTTGACTTCATGTATTATATAATGTGGATTCCTTATGTTATTTTGATACTTGTTTTAGGTATGGAACCTAAGTACACTAGGTATGTGGCTTGTAGTGAGGGGTTAGGGCCCTAAGTGGCTAGTACCAGGGTAACCCACTGATGAGTTATTTAACCAAGTGATAACCTAAATATATTAACTGGGAATGGGGTGAAATACACACTAATCAAGATTAATTTGTGATTCTCACATGCCACTAGTGCTATTACAGACTAGGGATGGGAGTGGGAGAAGGTTCCTTTGTGATGACATAATAAAAAAACCTTTTCCTCACGAAAGGTGTTCATTTCTGCATGTGTCTACTTGGGGTCCAAGGCCCAGAGTGGCTAGTACCAGGGTAACCCAAGGGGTGAGAGCTATGCGATGAAACTCACCTAGCTTTTATATTATATTCCCTTCCAATGTTGATCATGTCTTTGGTGGTCCTTTTGGTCTTCTTGTGCTTTCAATTGTGTTATGTTTTGGGAAAGGTTATCACAACCTTAGGAGTATCCTAGTTATTACCCTCTTGTGTGGACCTTGGTTTCTGTCTCCTAGCATGGGGGAGTGGACTCTTTTTTGATCCACATGGTTGGGTGATTAATATTTATTATATTGAGGTACTTTTTGTGGTCAGGTGGATGTTCCTTGGTCCTATTCCTTCCATATTTTCAGTTTTGAAGACTTCTTATTGTATATGTAAAGATATACTTATGTATGTGCATTCTTGTAATTGTAATCTCTTGTAAGGAAATAATTGTATCTGATAATATGATGTATATCAATGTAATTCAAAGAAATTTATAAGGGAATGGGTAGATCCAGGTGAAAGGTAAGGGAAAAGATTAAAAGTTACCGATATGAAAAGATAATTGTTTAGGCTACTTGTTCATGAATTTTCAATTACTTTATGTTATCCAAGAAATGAACTTAGATTTAGTATGAAATGATGTATTTATGAACGAATACACTGTCTCTTGATGTAACGTTCATGGAAAATTATTATGAAATGATGAATCAATGAAATAAGATAGCTATAGAATTCAATATTGGATTATGTTTACTGTGTGCCTCAAATGTGTATGGAATAATAAAGTACATAGGGTATTTCTTATCTAATGAATGTTAGTCTCTCACCTCAATGTTTAAATGAATAATTTGAATAATGGAATAAGTTTAAGTAAAGGATAACTCATATAGATGCATGTTAACATGTTAGGAATGATGGTACGATTATCCATGGAACTTAATGTTAAAATTAAAGGAATGAATTCGTAATCTTAAATTAGTCAATCAATACCTTAATGGGTAACTCATAATATATAAATGAATAGATTAGATTATGTTTCTTGAATAGAAGTGTTAGGGAACCTGTGAGGAATTAGATTAGTTTTTAACATTTCATTGAAAAAAAAAAATTCACATCTTTTAGTAGTTATTTGGCTTGTCCTCTTGGGTTCCCTCGTAGGGTGTGAATTTTTTTTATATAAACCGTTTGAGTTACCGATTGGTTCTCGAAGATCAGATGGTTAAGGTAGTTAATTTAATATTTATGTCTTGTATTAAATGTTTTGGGATGATATGTTAAGGATTATTGATGCATATTTTTATGAGTTAAGTCATGTTGAGGGATGACTTGTGGATTGTTTTAAATATTTAATAGACTTAAGAAAAAATATTCAAAGAGATGCTAAACCAGAGATTTAGGGTTATTGATCATTTTTTTGGTGGTTGGGATCAGAGATAGAAGTTGATTATTACGTCAAGAGTTCAAAGACTTAATTGGATCTTTCAGGAAAGCAATGTCATTCCAGATCATCAATTTGAGTTCATTGCTCAAGGCTAACTCTAATAAGTTAGCAAGGTTAAAGCCCTTAATAGGGTGGACTTTAACAAGTCTTATTGTTTAAATCATCTAAAAAGGTGACTTTTGGGAATGAGTTCTAAATCCTCTAGAGAGGTAGATCTTAAAAATTCTATTTGTACTTCTAACAAGGTACTAGTCACTCTTAATCAGGTGAACCCCTAACAGCGTATTATAAGCTCCTAACAGGGAAGCTCTTTTTACTGCAGTGAATAAATTTGTGGGTGTCATCCCCACCATAGTTTTATCCCTCTTACAAGGGTTTCCATGAAAAAAATAGTGGTGTTATGGTTTATGCTTTGTGGTTGATTGAATTAATTTACTTTTATTGCATAGTTACATTTGCTTGTTTGGTTTTTTGGGAGATACTTAAAAGCATCTTTAGATTATTTCTTGAATTAGTAGATATTCTGTTCACACTATTTCACCTCCCTCTCAGTGCTTCTATATATTAAAAAATGGAGTGATTAATTCCTTGATATGTTCAAACGAGGGGGGCAATCTTTCTTTTATACCTATACCTATCCCTAGTATTTCAAGTTTAGAATTTTGAAGAGAACGGACATAGAAGAAGTTTACCCATTCCCACAAACTAGCTAAAGGGTTATCATTTGGACCCATGTTATCTCGAGACTAAATCAACCTAAGCGACCTAGTCTAGGACTAAGTTTCTCTAGGTGACATAGTCCTCCCAGTAATGGACAAAATCAAGACCTAGGGTCCAAAATATTGTGGTGATGTCAGAATTTCAACCAATATGAGTCGAAATGAGTAGGATTGGGCATGGGATTCCATGCATGCTAAAATGGGGCCTATATGAGAAATAAATTGCATAGGGATGTAATTTATGACACTACATGTAGCCCCCACTTTAGTAGGAGTATGAGCCTACACACATACTCATGATAGAGAGATGAAGATGTGGGCAAGCCAACAAAGAGATAGTACATTGCCAAGTTCAAGGGAACAAGCCCTCAAACCTAAGAATTTAACTCATACAACTGCATTCAAGGGAACACAAAAAACAAAAGACACACAAAAGGGTTAGTACTAATTCAAAGGCTCCAAGTCAACTAGTTGAAAAGAGATTGATAATCAAAATGTCTCAACCGCTAATATCATTCTTGAAATGTTATTGCAAGAACACAAGTGGTCACATAGAGAGAGTAAGAGCATACATAAATATAAGAAAATTAACCATGATCCAACCACCTATTAAGGTGTGTAATGCTACCGGATCATGGAGGAAAAAGATGAAACTTGGATTCCATGATCTAGAAAACTGTGTTATGCTAGGTGATCCATAAAAGAGTGCATATTTTAGTAGACAAAAAGTTATGTTATGTTGTGTGATCTATGAGCCAAAAGAGATAGAAGAGTCAAAAATAGTCTAGTAAGTTGGGTTGTTCTATTTCACTCATTCCAAGAGAGTTCGATGCAAAGAGAGTTTAATAGTCTAGAAAGTTGTGTTAAGCTAGTCAACACATCTTGAAAATGTTGATGCAAAGGTAAGGTCAAATAATCTAGTGATTTATGTTATGCTAGTCAACTAATCCCAATGATAACCAAGAAAAGAACTATATGAAAGGAAATGTGCAAAAAATGGTGCAAAGAATAACCACCTGTGCTAAAAATGGTACAGAGGATAACCAAGCAAAGCATTGTATGCAAGGAAGTCCACTAAAATTGGTGCAAAGGATAACCAAGAAAAACATTTTTAACAAGGAAGTCCAATATAAACAGTGCAAAGGATAACCAAGAATTTTTTTTTGGTGCAAGGAAATATGCTAAAAATGGTGTAAATGTTAACCAAGAAAATCATTATATTCAAGGAAAACCACTAAGGAGATTCAAATAGTCTAGCAAGTTGTGTTGTGCTAGTAAACTTATCCTGAATTTTTTTTTTTGAAAAGGATAAATAAAAAAAATAAGTTGTTTATAAGGAAATCCTCTATTATCTAAATAAGGATAACCAAACAAAGAACACTACTCACAAGGAAATATCACCATAATTATAGAAAGGAGGTTGCATATATGTCCCCTCCTTAAGATAACAACATAGGGCTATGGTGGAATCTTAAGGAAAATAATAACATGGATATGAACCTTCAACATCGAGGAGATTTCCTCTATGCAAGAATGTAGATACAACCTTAGCCAAAGAGGCTTGTTTGGCTTTCTTTAAATTGTCTATCATTTAGCAATGCATCGTAAACCACTCTACATTAAAGTAACATTTTGAGGAGAATATGATTATTAAAATGTATTATTTTTAAATAGGTTCTCATAAGGCTCCTTAGGAAAAGAATTATGGAGTGTAACATTTTTGGCAATATTCAATTAAGATTATTTCAATTCTTAAATAGTAGTTGTTCCATTATAATAGGGAATGAATCTAGCTAGTTAAATTTAAGTAAAAAAAACACTTAAGTATTTGCACGAAAACATGAGATTATCACGAGGTAACAACTAGTACATTTCAAAATACACCTTCACTAAAAAACTCAAACTTGCACTTGAAATTTCATCCATAGATAAATTAATTAATTAAAAGCCTTAAATCAACATGATAATTGGAGTTATTTCAATACTATTATATCTTCAATTAAATCAACATGATAAATTATTCTACCATTTTTCCATACCATAACTCTAAATCCCATTAATTTTTTAAATTATGTTCATTATTGTGCGAAAAATATTTCATATTTTTATTTCAATTTATGTTTGTTCGCTATTAATTATTAAATATTAACAAACAAAATAGTGTATATTCAAATGATCTTCAATAGGTGACAAAATATTTATTTCTTAAGGTAAAAGAGTTTGTAAGGAAGGTGGAGGATTTTTACTAGGAATCTGGTTTTAATATCGAGGGTATGAAGTAGAAGGAGAATGACTTGTGTTTGATTTTTTATTTCTTCTTTCTTTAGGAAAGAAATAGGTGATTAAATTATCTTGAAAATGGTCACAAACAATATTTTATTGAGGAGAAAATCTTAAACCTTTTGTAGTATATTGTGCGGGAAAATTTTCTATAGGTACTTTTATTCCTTGTTTTATTTTTTCAATACCTTATCCATTGTATCCTTTCTTAGAGATAATGCAATAACCTACCTCATAATATGTCCTTTTTTAAGGGTGTAAGGCTTTTATCTTCAAGTTGATGAAAAGGTGTTGTATATGGATGGATAGTAGGAGGATGGATCTCATTGGGGTGATTCTTAATCCTATCATCATTATTTATGCCCACTTTATCTCTTTAGAAAGAAGTTTTTCCCCTTTATCCCCATGGTAAATCATTGACCACAACCATGAGGCGGTGTGATTAGAAGGTGACCTCATCACCATACTCCCAATAGTAACTACCTCACTTTCTTTACCATTATTGATTTTAATAGTACACAACATAACATATTTTCAATAAATTTATATTAAGTCATAATACCATAGTACCATCCTAGAAAGTAATAACCCTTATTTGGTGCTCATTTTAAGCCTCATTTTAACATCTATGGGTTCCCACATTGATTTCACGTCTTTCTAGCCCTTGTGCATCCTTCAAATCAACATTATTTGTTCAAAATTTGAGAATGACTCTAATTTCTATGCATGATTCCCCAATTATCCATCCATTCATATAATCCATCTCCCATCTAGGACCTATTAAACCCCATTTTGGTGATTCCTATATCTGAAGGTATTCATGTTGTATTTTCAACACCTTTCATGCTCTTTCCCCAGAACTTTTCACACTTTCCTAGACCCATAATCACTCTGGAATCAACCCTATTGGGACTAGGCCAACCTAATTTGACATAGTTCTAGAAAAGGTTGACCCAAGTCAACCTTATCCTTGGGGATTGGTTATAATTGGGCTCTAATCCCAATGTGAAGGTTTTTTTTCCTATTCCTTTTCCCAAGTTGGCCCTACAAATCTGAGCCCCAAAATGTGTATAAAAGGAGGTCGCTCCCTCTAATTTTGACATTAATTATTATGATCCATTAAAAATCCATGATTATTGTGTAATCCATCCATTATCAATCCATGATTATTGTGCAATCCATCCATTAGCAATCCATTATTGTGAAATCCATTCATGATCAAGAGACATCTTCATACACGTAGGCTATAATGCATTCAAGAGATTCAAAGTGCAAGGAAGCCATCAATAATTTCAAGTCTTCTTCTTCTTCTCTTTCTTCCCCAATACACCATATTGGTAAACTTCAATATTCATCATTCAAGGGTTTGGTTTTGTGATTTCTTATTGGGTTTTTGTGGAGTCCAAGCTATTGCATCAACACTTGTGATAATCTCCAAAGAGGCATTGCATCATTGAGGTATAAGGTGATTTTTTTCAGATCTAGATTAAATTTCCTTATGTAAATTCAATTCCATTTCAAGTTTAATCCCTATATAGGGGATTGAATAAGGAAATCCCATTTCCACAATAATTTCCCCTTCTTTCTTGTTTGCAGGAACATGTGGCGTAATTGTGGATCCAAATTTTTAGAGTTTCAAAACTAGTGACTGATATGCTACAAATTTCACCACTTTTTGAGTCTATAGGACAAGGCCAAATTTGTGGGACTAGGTCAAATTGAGTCAACATTTTCCTTTGGATCTGCAAATTTTACAATAAGAAGATACAAGTCTCAGATTTCTAGATCTAAAATAGTTTTCGGTTCCAACAGTTTTGCGACAGTGATTCCCAAATTTTAAGTTTGTTCCTCCTCTCCTAGATTTCAAGGTGAATTCATTATTCTTATTTTCATCTTGCATTTCCTTTTATACATCAGATCTGATATCATATATTTATTTTAATCATTTCCTTTGTTAAAGCATAAGTCTCTTTCATACATTTGCATATCATAATCACACTTTAATCATAAGGAATACCCAAATCCCCCTTTTACCTAGATCTTGCATTAGCACCCCTTTATCCTTTTTGGGGCATGCTAATCATATTTTTCTAAGGGCAGGTTTGTATTGCAATGCACAACATGATTTGGTGAGTGATCTACATCTTAGCATTCCTCACCATTTTATATTATACATTTTGGTGAACCCAACTCATAAAATTTCCATTATGATTTTGGCGTTAGATTTCCTTCCTATGCATTTAAATATCTAGATCTATTTTGTATGCATTTACATCATATTGCTACAATCTATGAATTTGGATATCCTTTTGATTCTGGTTAGATACTTCTTGTGTAGATCTACCTTGTAGGCATTCTATGCAAATTGAGTACTTACCGCATTGATTAGGCTCTTTAATTGATTAGGACTTCTTGCTTCATCCTTTACATAGTTTAGCATCAAATTATCAAGTATCCAGATGCTTGCTCCAACAAAGTGATGTCTTCTATATGTGTCTTCAACATTTATTCCCTTGATCGGGCCTCAACAAATTATGCTAATTTGAGCTTTTGAAGTGGTGAGAGCATCAAGAGATCAATAGGACCTTGTGATATTTTATCAATCACTATTGTATCCTTTACTAAAAATTCTTCTACTACCTTGGCAGTGTCTCTTTTCTTTCTCTTATCTCTCCTCTCCTTATCCATTGATACCTTGCTATCCTCTACCTCTTTGAACCCTGTTGCTATCATTTTAATCATTTGGTCTAGAGGTTGATTATCCTCTACATGTTTTTTCCTTTTTGCCTCTATTTCCTTCTTTGTCTCTATTTCCTTCTTTGTCTCTGCCTATTTCTCTGTCTCTGTCTCTTTCTCTATCTCTTTATCTGCTACCTCTTCCTTTTTAGTGACCTACTCCTTTTCTGCCATTTCTACTTCTCATGTCACATTCTTAGGTACCTCCATGACATCTATATCAACTTTTTGTTCCACTTCTAGAACATTTGATACTTCAACTAGGGAAAGATTAAATTTAGCAACAATAGCAGTAACAGGAGGGGAAAGACCAAGTTCGAGAGATGAAGTACTTGCACCTTGAGTCTCAAGTATAATATCATATTTGTTCTTCTCAAGGTAAGATCTCATGATGTTCTATGTTTCCTCAAAAAATTATTTTTTCTTCCCTATCATGAGCTTGTTCATCCTATGTTTGCTTCTGAATTCTTTCTCTGCACCCTTAAGAATCCTTTTTTCTTCTTCATTTGCTAAGACTGAACATATAATATTTATTATCACCTTTTCTCTCAGCCTCTTCTCATCAACTAATGCGTATTATTTTCTTGCATCTATAATTTTGTACAAACTCTTTGATATCTCTTATGCAACTTAAATAAGTGCTATCTTGTATTACTACCAATATTTCACTATTGCTTCTTCAAGCGCTCTTTTTCCATCTTCATCAAAATTTTCATAGAATTTGAATAAGGGCCTTAAGTCCCCATGTACTATGATATTCTTCTCAACATCATTCACAAACATCCCAAGTTTATCAAACTCAAGTTTAGTGAACTTACTTACTTGTCCTTAACCTCCATCAGAAGATTTAGCCTTGGGGGCTTGAGGAGCTTGAGTCTTCTTTTGCTTCTTTAACTTCTTCACTTAATCATCTGACTCTATGGCTTCATCATCCTCTATGATCACTTCTTCTTTCTTCTTCTTCCCTTTTGTATTCTTTTTTTCTTTTGGCTTCTTATTGTCTTCTTTCTCTTGGTTTCTCTTGCAGGTGGAGACACTTGTAGCTTCTTCAATCTTGCACTTCTAGTTTGTCTACCCATTGCAGGTGTGGGTGAAAAACTAGATTCTTCAACTTCCATTGGCTCCACATTAACATCATCTTGTTGAGTAATTTTAAGATCAAAATCAATAAAATCCTTTATATCTACTACTTTCCTCTTCACTTTCTTGTCTAACTCAGATGCCTTCAACTCTCTATGTACCTTAAGATATTTCTCATTATATTTTAAAAATATTTCTTCACTAGTATCAATTGGTTTTCTCAACAAGTCTTTGGCATATAAGTCTAGTACATGTTCATCCACCTCATAGTGCATAGGAATTACCCATGAAGTTCTAGGTTCAACTGCCTCCATTAGACATATCTATGTATCAACCATAAAGAAGATTGCTTTCTCATATTTCTCCACTATAGACTTAGGGATTCTCTCCCTATCATTCATCATCTTCTTAAAACCTTTGAAATATCCCCATATGGGAGTTTTTCTCATTTTTTAATCCATAACATACATCAATTCTATAATCTGTGCTTCTATAGGTCTATTGCCAGACCGATTTAGGGGGCCTACTATTGGAAACTCATTCATAAAATAGAAGAATATGTAGAAAATCAAGGTACCAAACTTAAAAGAGTTATTTTTATCCTTCTTTGTCTTTGTTAGGTTCTCAATTAACTGACCTCTCATTACCTCGCATATATGGTCATACTCCTTATTCTCCTTAAGAATTTGATGTACAGTATAAATTGGTTTTTCAGACACTGAGTTGTCTCTGCTTGAATGGTAAAATTTATATCCTACCACCCTAGAGGAAAAATTAACATCATTCTCTATTATATAATTTATTGTCATACCTTGTTTATCAGATACCGCTACAATAGCATCATGAACAATGTCATTCTTGTTAATCTTCAAGCAGGGATTCCACTAGACGCCCATAAACTAGAAACTACTTGAATCACCTCCTTTGAAATATTCATTGGCTTGCTAAGCCACATAAATTGTCCATGAGTCCTACTAAGAATATACTGTATCCATTCTTCCTCTTCAATAAACAAGAAATTTGCAAACTGAGCAAAATTTTTCTCCTCTAGGGCTTTGAAATCGAGTTTAAGATGATGATTCTCTCTAATGAGTTATGTGTTGTATAATTCCTTCAGTTTTTCCATTCTAAGATCTTCCAAATTTCATGGATGTAATCCTAACATCCTTGACATGTAAAACTCCATATGGCACATCCAAAAGAGCACCCTTTGGATCGACCTCAACTGACTTATATGGATATTTCTTAAATGTGGGTTGTGGCCTCTCAGTAATGTCAATAATAACTGGGGTATTCATTTTGTTAGTGTTGGTACCTATATAGACCCCGGTATTTGAACTTTCGGTGTAGGGTCTTGAACCTCTTTGAATTTAGTTCAAAGCAATTCAAAGTGGTTCAGTTTGCATAAACAGGTTCACATGGTTCAGAGTTCGAGTTTGCAGAGCCATAGGTCAAGTTTCGAAATTCAGATGTGTGCCATTGTCAAACTTGAAATGTGAATTCAAGATGCAGATTCAATTTCAGTGATTCACAACCTCAGGTTCATAATGATCCAATCTTAGATTGGAGTTTCAAATTCAAAAGCAATGGAGAAAGATGACAAGAATTGGGCCCAAAATGGTGGATTGTGTATTTTATTTTTAATCACATCTGAGTCCATCAGTGTGCATTATGTTTGCATTACTCAAACCATACATGTGAAAGCTTAGTTGGATCCCCAAAGTGGCTCGCTATTTCACTTGTGGCATTAATGTCATTTTGGATTGTGACATATTGAATTAGACAAATTAATTAGAGCATTACATTTCTCATAATCGGTGGGTTGGTTTGAGTGAAAATTAGAGTTTTCATGTGTTTGAAATGATCCATGCACTCAGCTAACGTGTCATGAATTCATGGAAAACTCACGGGTGGATGTGGGGCATTACCGGTGGATGGATCGGGTCACAGTGATTAAACCAGAATTTCAAAAGAGCCATTACCATGCCACGACTCCCTCATGCTATGGCTATGGAGAATGACGTCTTGTGGGAAAAGATGGGATGTTTACAAATGTGTTTGGAATGGTTCAATGAGGTGTCATCTTTCCTATGTATATGGAAGCGCAGGTAGTGTGTATGAACTGTTTGACAGAATTCCCAAGTTCAGTCAGATAAAACAGTCATAAATCAATTATGATCCTTGTTGCAGCCTAAGGGCTAACTCCAAAATGTTTGACAAAATGCCGATGTGCAAAGTGGTCGGTGCCTTGATAGTGATGACGTAAACGAAAGTACCCACACAAAAAATGTATTTTATTCGAAGACTTCAATAATTATCACCGATAACACTATTAATAGAGTGCTCACTATCAAGAGCCTGATCTTGATGGAGACTCTGATGAAGAACAGAGCTGACATAATGGTCGAGTGAAAAGAGCATCGCAGTCAGGTAAAGATTTGAAGACAGAAAGGTTAGAACACCGACTATTTAGCAAAATGGAGGCTCTCGATTATGAGACAGTGATGTTGATAATGAGCTTTAGGATTTATGTAGAAGTACAGATACTACATGTAAACTATTTGATAGAATGCCTGAGAATTATGTCAGTGGAAGCCGCCGAATTCCCAGTCTCAGGGGGATATGGAGACTCCATATAATCTTGGTAAAAACATATGAAGGCACGTACCTAATATGCAGACCCAACACATCATGATGAGGGGAGCATTTTTTTGATGGTTTTCAAATTTAGTGTGGAAGTGGTGATTAAGTTCCTCAAAGAATATAGCCACCGAAAGAAGACACTCAAAGTGTCGACAGTGTATGTGAAGTGTTTGACAGAATGCTCGAGCTCGATAAGCATATGGAGCTCAGGTGATAGCAATGATGAACCAAGGCCAAGTGGAATGTACCTTTACGGTTTGTGACTCCAAGCACTCCAATTACCATGGATGGGATCCCGAGCCTTTGTCGAAGATCAATAACATTCTAGTCAATGTGATTGCGGGTTTGGAGAAAGCGACTAGAACATCCATGCACCAATATTGATCAAGCTATTTATAGTGCTCTGATTTTTCACAAGATTTACCCGATAGAATTGTAAAACAGAGGACTAAAGTACTCATGGAATCATAAATCTTATAAAGTTATGCAGAGCCTGATAGCATACAAGTTTTGATCAAGTTATCTTGATGGGGATATGGAACTCGCGAATCAATTTTTTAGCTTATTCACAGCTAGACTTGAAATGTCCAGATAGCATATTGAGGAAGATGGGCACTTCATTTATCCCGTGGATTGAATTTTATGAGAAACATCTAAGCAGGGGAGGAGTCACACTGGGTCATCTTCTCGTAACACATAAGCATGCAGCTAAAGACATCTCATTCATAATACAAAGTCTTGTCTGAAATAAAGTGTTTCCACACGCCAAATGTGTCTCTTAACAGTTTAAATTAAATATCACATAACATTGTAAAGGTATGAAAGTAAGATGAAGCTTTCACATAAAGTTATGTAAGCCTTCATAAAGTTTTTACAAAAACTTTATGAAGCATCCCATTTTCAAGAATTAGTTATTATACTGATAATCATCAATGAGCAAGGAAGATAAATATGCAACAGAATGTCAATACAAGGGTTCCAGTTTTTAGATTTTGCTGGGGAGACTTTGAGCTATAGCAAAATAAGAGCTATGAATGTAGGAGGGAAAGTTCTTCCTCACTATAGACTTTGTGCTAAAGGGGGGGTGAATAGAATTTTATTCTATTTGTAATGCAGGGAAAGAGGGATTTTATTTTTAGATAATGATTAGTGTACGGGAACAACAAAATCTTTGTTATTTTGTTGTGTTCAAAGAAAGGAAATACCAGCATATTAAAACTTTGATTTTAGATGCTCACTTTCTAATTAATATTCATCTTTGAATGATATTGGTTTCCTTTGAATGCATATCTGTTACGTCTGATCATCAGCACAATCATCTGTGGACTTTGTGCTATAGTTTTTCATGTATTTGGAAAGAACCATTCATCTTTCTCTCTTAGTTTCTTTCTATAATGCATTGTTTAGGAAAATGAAATTTGTAGCATTTACTGTTCATTTCTTTTCAGTTAATTAGTCCCTTCGCATCTATATCGTGTCTATAGATAGATGTTTGTAAACCTTTATTACTTTTAGGTTAAAAGCATTACCGATTATAGTTTAGTTAATTCATTGTAAATCTTATACGGGGAGCTGTACCTAAACAATTTAGAGGGCGCTTACGCTTTTCAATAGAAAAGTGACCCAATTGTTGGTTCTGGTTGAGTCTTCTTATTCGGGCATTTGGGGGTCAATTTGTAATCATTTTCTTCGAAGAAAAATCTATTCACCAACAGTTAGCTTAAATTTGAAAGGATTTAGAAATAAATATACCTTTCACCGAACCTAGGGTTTGCATGCAAATCACTTGAACAATCACTTTCTTTCCTTGACCTCGATGAAATACACCTCTAGAGAATATGTTCACTTGTTCTCTTTAATGCAATGTGACAAATGAGAGTCACAAACCACCTTTTGGTCACCCTTTACCTAATTTTTAGGTATATTAGATGCTTCACACCCTAATTTTTTCAAACACCTTGTTCACTATCTAGTTCTTAGAATTTGACCGCGCACCTTCCAAACTTGTCAAATCCATTTAGTAATAACTCCAAAACTTTTTTGCAAGCATAATTCAGCTATTCCATGCCTTCAATTTTTAGGCACCATCATCTTTGGGCGGTTTGATAGGATTTTTCATGTAAGCTCCCCCTAGGAAAAAGGCCTAATCTCAATTCCCTGAGTAATTGCTAGCACTAGATTCTAGTCTCAGATCCTTCATGTGTGTTCTCAATACTCTTCTTAACCCATGTTTTCTTCATTTTCTTCTTGATCTCTTCAACATTCACCTTTTCCTTTCCTTTTTCATTTCTCTATTCATTCCTCCTCCTGTTGATTGGAATTTTTTTGCTCACATTATTGCTCATGCAATTCCTTACAATATGACCAGATATGTTACATTTGTAACATACAACATTCCTTTGTCCATTTTTGTAGCTCATTTGGCTCTTCTTCATTGTGCACTGCTTGACAATGTGTCCAAATCCATTTTATGCATAACATTTAATGTTTCCTTTGTTGGAATAATGTTTATTCATAACACTTATTTACTCACTGTAACACCCCAAAATTGCCATCTTGCAACCCTAACCAATTTTGTTGCATTTGTCATTCTTCTAGACCATCAAAGTCCTATTGTACTAGACAATTCTAAGTTTTAACTGATTCTACTCTACTTGAGTGTCAAATGTAGAAAATCCTAAATCTACATTTATCATACATTATATTTAATTCTTAAATATCTATTGGCTAAACAAACCTTATGATCAAATTAATTTAATTAATAAAGTCCTAGCACTTTAATTAAATTAAATTCACCCTCTTTAGCTAAGACACATGAAAAAGGGATTAAATAATATTTAATTATTAAA
>MU221502.1:373870-389866 GCA_018584345.1 Thuja plicata
CTAAAGGCAAAAATACTGATGCTAAGGTCAACTATACTTACACCAATAATGATAATGTCATTAATATGGTTGAACCTGTTGACACTGAATACTGTAATGTCCTCATTCTTAAGGGAAAGGAAGATACTTCCAAGTCTAAAACACCTTTCATTTTGTGAGGGTCTACACCTTAGTCATCTGGACAAGGACAATCTCAAGTGAGCGCTAATGTTGTTACTCAATCTCGTGCTAAAATCATTCTCAAAGGCCCTGAGCCTTCTATATCTACATCAACTCAACCCTTAGATAAAGCTAAGGCTGATTCTGCTAATAAGAATCCCAAAGTGGGTTCCTCATCTAATGCTACCAACTACAACATTCTTGATCAATTGCAATGTACTAATGCTTAGATAACTATTTTTGAGCTCCTAAAAATCTCCCCTGCTCACAGGGAAATCCTGGACAAAGCCCTCACTGAGGCAAATGTCCCAAAAGATCTTGATCTCGACCGGTTTCAATCTATGGTAGGTCACTTGACCTCCTCACATTACTTGTCTTTCTCTAAGGAAGATGACCATTCTTTGAGTCACCTACATAATAATCCTCTACACATTGAAGTCACGATAGGTCCAAAGCATGTTCGTCGTGTTCTCATAGATAACGGTGCTGGCCTAAATATTCTCTCTACTAGTTTCCTTATTGAGTTAGGCTATGGTGAAGATTGCATTGATGCTCGCAAAAAGATTACAATTAAAGCTTATGATGAGGAAGAACGTAAATCCAAGGGGCTAGTTGTATTTCCAATTAGAGTTGGTCCTGTTGAACGAGACATTATCTGTCAAGTACTTGACATCCCTTTGGCATACAATATCCTATTAGGAAGGCCATGGATCCATGAAATGCAAGTTGTCCCTTCCACATACCATCAATGCATTAAGTTCCCATTCCAAGGTTCTGAAGTGACTATACCTGCTAATACAGGCTATCATTGCAATGCCCTCACAAAATCTGCTGACATCCTTGTGCCTACCAACAAAGAATCTATTAAACTCCTTGAGGATAAATTAAAAGTAATGGAAAAGAGTTGGACACTCAAAGAAATTGATATGGGAGTATATCTGATTGAACCTATGCTATCTATTACATATTTGCCTTTGTCTCCCTGTTCCTTTGGGAGACCTTCTGAGAGCACTAAACCTTCTATAGTTCCTCCTCCAACAAAGTATGGTGTCACCTTTGTACAAGCCATAGTACCATTAGAAGAAGAAGCTGAAAATAGAGCTATCAAAGCTTGGATCTATAAAGGAGAAGACAATTCTAAAAAATACTCCTCTTTATGACATAAAACCTGAGAAATATGGCAAAGGTTTATCTATTATGCAACATTTTGGCTATAAAAGAAATGGCCCCATAGGTGCAAATCACAAGGGATTGATTGCACCACTTGAAGCTATTGGTCCCAGAACTCACAACTCTATAGGTATAGGCTTCCAGAAACTCACATTCCAACTAGGAATAAATAAGTTTGTACCTTGAGAAGATAAGAAACCAACACCTAAAGAAACACCTATAATTGCAGAACCTGAAGACAACTCTAATGAGGATACTTTTCCTTATCCTATTCCACCAGACCTGGCAGCATTCTTTGCTGAGCCAAATAAATTTGTACCATGTGTCAGTACAATAGACACTGACAGTGATTCTAATACCACCACTTCACTTGCTCCATTAACTTATGAAGAGTGGAAAGAAATATATCCTCTAAGTCCTGGTCATCATGGTGATTTATACATACCACCACACTTTCAAGAACATTTTGATCAGGAATTCCAGTCACTTCTCCTTACATAAGAGGCAACTGATGCTACAAACACTACTAAGGTACCTAGGTCAACAGGTGCTCATCTAACCATAGCAGAGGTTCTAGGTAGAACTCATCCCAACTGGGGACAAAGGGTTGATTTCACCCATGTTCTTGACATGAGACCTAATGATGAAATAGACTCTCATGAATATGAGTTCGATAGCTTGTCCTATGCCACTTCTAACAGAGATACATATGCAACTAATGCATATGAAAACCTTCTCAAAGTAGGTGAATGGTCTAGTGTAAGGTCACATGAGTCTGACTCCCTAGATGTTAACATGTCGTCTACTACGGTCGCTAGGAATCAAAGGAATTTGACTATACCTCTGGATGAGATCACTTTGGGTCTTGACTTGCTTGTCCATGCCTTTGATGATTATATCATGAACGCACTTGAACCTGTCACTCCTCTTTCACTTCGCCATCCTGAGCTTATAGACTGGAACTCTACCTCCCCATCTAACGAAGTCCTTACATTCCAAAATGATTACGCTCTTGCCTGTTACCTACACGCTGTCGAACCTGTAACGTCTCCCACTAGCGAAGCAAGTGTCAATATGACTAAGGTGGACATCAAGTATCTTAGTCACAAAATAAAAAGAATAAAAAATAGGTGCTCTAATGGTGAAAACCATGTTGTGGCAGTATCAGAGCCTAAAATAGTCAAAATAAAAGACGTATCCAAAGGTGAAAACCTCTCTGAGGCGCCTGCCAATGAGATACTTGATGCACTCCCAAGTCATTTTCAGGAAAGATCATCTGTTCTTATTGAACCAACTCAACCTATCAACTTGGGTACAGAGGTAGAACCTCAGATTATTCACTTGGCACAATCACTATCAGAGGCAGAAAAAGAGGAATTCACTACATTCTTCAGAAACAAAAAGATTAACTTTGCATGGAAATATTCAAACATGTCAGGATTAGACCCTAATCTAATCATGCATCATCTATCCATTTCACCATGTGTTAAGCTCATCAAGAAGAAGCTTCGCAAAATGCATCCACATGTGGCCCTACTTGTCAAAGCTGAATTGGAGAAATTGCTTAAGGAAGTGTTTATCAGAGTCATTGATTATGCAGAATGGATCTCTAATATTGTTCCAGTATCAAAACATGATAAATCTATCTGAGTCTGCACAGACTTCAGAGACATGAATTTGGCATGTCCTAAGGATGATTTTCCTTTTCCTAACATTGATATGATCATAGATATGATAGCTGGGTATGAAATGTATTCACTAATGGATGGTTTCTCTGGTTATAACCAGATAAAAATTGTGCTAGAGAACCAAGAGAAAACAACTTTCACATGTGCCTGGGGAACCTTCTGTTGGAATGTCATGCCCTTTGGACTCAAAAATGTCGGTGCTACATATCAGAGAGTGGTTACCACCATATTTCATGATATGATGCATAAAACAATGGAAGATTATGTGGATGACACTTTAGCCAAGAGCATGCACCGAAAGAAACATCTTGCAGATCTAGGTCCTATACTAGATTGTATGGAACAATTCAGTCTGAGACTCAATCCAAAGAAATGTGCATTTTGCGTAACATCTGGAAAGTTACTTGGCTATATCATCTCTGCCAAAGGTATTGAAGTAGATCCTACAAAAGTACAAGCTATCATGGAAATGCCGCCACCAAAAAATACCAGACAAATGAGAGGACTTCAAGGCCGACTGCAGTCTATCCGGCATTTTATCTCTCAACTGGTGGACAAGTCACAACCATTTACCAAGACTTTGCACAAGGGTGTGGCTTATCAGTGGAACAAAGAATGTGATGAAGGGTTCACACAAATCAAGCAGTATCTTGCGAACCAACAAATATTGATGCCTTCTATCCATGGGAAGCCACTCATACTGTATATCTCTGCTATGGATGCATCATTGGGTATCTTATTGGCTCAAGAAGATCAGCACGAGAAGGAAAGGGCTATCTATTATATTAGTATAACTTTGGTCTCATACAAAATGAAATATTCTGCTATCAAGAAATCTTTCCTTGTAGTGGTGTTTTCTTCACAAAAATTGTTGTAGTATATGTTGGCTCATACTACACGTCTAATTGCTAAAATTGATCCTCTAAAATACTTTCTCAGTAAAGCTACCCTCACAGGTAGACTAGCTAAGTGGGTCATATTTCTTAGTGAGTTTGATATTGAATATATGGAAAGGAAAGCCATTAAGGGCCAAGCAATAGCAGATCAGTTGGCCGAAGCACCTCTAGTAGATCATCAACCATTGCACATTGAATTTCCAAATGAGTCCATATTACTTCTTACACATCGCTCATGGACTATGTTTTTTGATGGTTCATTTACCCAATAGGGGTCAGGTGCTGGGATACTGTTCATTACACCTCAACGGTACTCATTACCAAAAGCATACAAGATGTTGTTTCCTTGTATGAACAACATTGCTGAGTACAAATCTCTCATCAATGGTATGAAGATCACCCTTGAGTGGCGCGTAGATGAACTAAATCTTCTTGGAGATTCCCAGTTGGTCATCAATCAGGTCAATGATATCTATCAGACAAGGGATGATAATTTGATACCTTATAAATGGTTGTTTGATGATCTTAAACAGTATTTTACTCATATCACATTTCAACAGGTTCTGAGGGCATATAATAAAGTGGAAGATGCCATGGCTACTCTTGCCTCTATGTTACAAATGCCTGAAAATTATTCTAGACATGAATTCCTGGTGGAGATGTTACGCTACCCAGCCTATGACTCCCCTGATTCTCAGATGATCTATTATGTCATAGGACATGACTCATCCCGCTACCATCACATCTTCTCCTACCTACATGACCAGATTGTTCTGGACACTTACTCCTGGAATGAGAAATGTCACCTAATCCATAGTGCTTCACGGTTTGTCATCATCGCTAATGACTTGTATAGACGTGGTCTATATGGTACCCTCCTTAGGTGTTTAGAACCTAATGAATCCAAACAAGCGTTAATAGAGGTGCATGAATGCATCTATGGGTCACACTCTAATGGCCTGACATTGGCTCGTAAACTTATTAGAGTTGGTTATTATTGGCCAGATATGGAAAAAGAAGCAACATATTTTTCCAAGTCCTACAAACAATGTCAATTACATGGAAACCTGATTCATGCTCCAGCCAAGGAGCTCATTCCATTCATTACTTTCTGGCCATTTCAACAATGGGCCTTTGATTTGGTGGGTTAGATCTACCCCTCATCCTCCAATGGACATAAGTTTATCATCACAGCTACGGACTATTTTACTAAGTGGGTGGAGGCAGTCCCTCTCACCGTTGCCAGTGGAAAAATAGTAGATATGTTTATTCTGAACTACATCATCTGCAGGCATGGTGTACCCTCAACGATTATCACAGATAATGGGGGACAATTTAAAAACAAGGATTTGATAGAGCTATTCTCTAAGTTTAAAATTACTCAACATTGGTCTTCCATCTATTATCCTTAGGGTAATGGACAGGCGGAAGCATCCAACAAAACAATCCTTAAGATCATGCATCACACAATGCATAAGTCCGAACGAGATTGGCATCTCTGGATCAATCTAGCTCTTTGGGCATACAAGACAAGTATAAGAACACCGAAAAGGGCTACTCCCTATGCATTGGTTTATGGAGTAGATGTTGTGCTACCTATTGAGGTTGAGATTCCTTCTCTACGAATCTCTCTAAAAGGCCTCATTACTGATGAAGATACCAGAATATCTCGGCTACAAGAGCTAGAATTACTTGATGAACATCGCCAAGTGGCATTCAAACACCTAAGAGCATACCAAAAGAGGATGTCCAAGAGCTATAACAAAAAGGTTAGACCAAGGGACTTCCAAGCGGGTGACCTCATTCTGAGGGAGAACCCTAAGAATCAGCAACATCGGATCCAAAAAGGGAAGTTTGAACCAAATTGGCTTGGTTTGTATATTGTTACTACAGTGTTTGGGTCTGGTACCTATCAACTCTCCACTACTGAAGGAGAACAACTCCAAGAGCCCATCAACACTCTTCATCTGAAGCGGTTCTACAGCTGAGACATCTTCAGTATGCTCATGTATATAGTAAAGTCCTGAAAAAAATCTAAAAATGTCCTAAAAAATGATCATCTTAGTGAAAACCTAGTGATAGGCACTTTGATGTATCTCCAAAAACAATTATATATTCCAAAAATACAAAAAAATTAAAAAATTGAAAAATACAAAAAAAGGAGAAAAAGGAAAAAAGGTGTCATTGATGAAAACCTGGCAAACATGTGTCATGGTAGCAAAAAAAGAATTTATGGCAAGAAGGTGAAAACCTGGTAAATAGGCACCTCTTGTTCCACAATGCTATATCTATTGTAGCACCCCTTGGCCTTATGCATTCGCTTTCCTTCATTACTTCTTTCCTGCTTTCCTGCTTACATTTGCTTTTAGTTACCCGTCTAGACACCAATTTACATGGATTGAAACTAGTCATACTCTCAGGGAAACCCTCCTGATCTAGAGGGCACTGTCCTTTTATCTTTTAAGGATCTTCTTCACATTAGTCACTAGTGGTTCTCACTGTGTCTGCCTACTGATGTATATCTTATACTATGATCGTTTCATTTGAGCATCTCTCTCGCGTTGGTCACCAGTGGTTCTCACTGCGTCTGCCTACTGTCGCTATTCTATCAAGATTTCTCATATTTGTTACGGTTGGAGTTATCCTCAAATGCTCTATCTATCGATACTCGGTCTTGACAATTCTATGCTTTAGTTTGTACGTAAATTTTGGTTACTTTCATGACACTCTGGTTCCTTTGCGGACCCTCCTGACTTGTCATTGATTTAGCACCATACGCTTGGGGGCAATCACATCTCATTTTTCCTCACAACATACGTCAAGTCAGTCATCATTACTTGGGGGCACCGGCCCCCCATTTGATCACATCTTTGGTTTACACCTGAGTCAGTAATCTTGTCACTTCTCAAGGACAACTCTCTACTGACACAAACTGGTGTTTTTCAACACCACCATAAACAGTGTCTTTTAACACTATCTTTGGACACATCTATGTTTTTTAACACATATCGGATATCTCAATGTAAAAATATTTTGATAACAATCAAACACAATGCACTCACAAACACAACGGTGTTTTTCAACACCTCATACACATCCACATTCGCAAACTTTGAAACATGCTGAGCTATGATTGAATATTTCTTTGTATGTTGTCTGTTCTCATGAATTTAATTGATATTTTCTTTGTCTACTTCTTTATTGGTGTAGTCTCGATTATCCAGAAACATCAAATAAATAGGGTGTATGTGATAAGAGCTCCCGCAATAAGGTGGAACAACCTCACATCCCTCAATCTTGTTTATTTGTACGCCATGATGAGGTCGGTACTATCTCCTTGCTTGTTACTGCTCTGTTTGTTATTGTTTTGTTTGGTATTGATCTATTTGTTTACACATGATCACACCCATGGTTATCTTGGCTTTGAATTCCTCAATGTTGTTGTACTCTTGCAACATTAATTGGAAATAATGTTCAGGTCATCTTGGCTTTTGTGCCCCTGTGCTTACGTTTGTTTCCTACATTTCATCCGATGAAAAGTCATATTTATATCCTTATGGTTGCATTGTGGTGCCAATAAGGGTTGTATCGACTTTGATGTTCCAAAAATTCTCAATGATGATGATTATACGATAGGTCTCACAACCATGTCATAGAATTGCATTTTCATATTGCATCTAGCATAGGATTGTATTTTCATTCTAGACTTGCATTGTGGCAGCAATTCAATGTTCTCTTCTTTGCATTCTCCTGGGTTCATACATAGGGGAGTTCTTCTTTAGATTCTTGGTTTCATCATGACTGACCAAGTGTTTGATCCTCACTCTCTATCTTCATCTATATGCTCAACCCATTTTCGGGATCGAAATCGAAATCTGACACTTCTATATCGCTCAAAATTGCATTTTAAAATTTTTGGGACTAACACGATCAGATGCTTGTGCAGTTGACTTTCTGACATCACTTTCTTGTCAGAATCATATCATATTGTGATTTTTTGAAATCTTTGACTTTTTTCCTTAAAAGTCAACTCTAGTCAACTCTATTCAAACTTGGTCAACCAGACCTCAAAATCACTCAAAATTGATTCTAAATCTTCTGAATTCTTCCGTAATCTGTCATGAGTTCTTCTTGATCTATGATTCAACATCTATCTATGATTTTTCTCTCTCCATCATCAATATGACATGTCATCTTTCTATTTCACTCCTGAGGGGGCAGGATGATTACATCATTCAATCTATCTCAATCAATCTGATCTGATTTTCAAAAGTCCTAATTGCTAGGGGCATCTCATCACTTGGGGCATGTTCAGTTTTTCATACCTCATAGTCAAAACTAGATACTACACAATCAATAAGGGCATCTTTGTTCCTTACATCTTGTCATCTTTTAAGTATCTGAGCAATCTAACTCAGATTCTTGAGGATCAAGATCCGTTCTGGAGATGGTTCTCGAAAACTATCTTTTTGGGACAGGTATCAGGGAAATCTAACCCTGACCCCTGATAATCAAGCTCCTTTCTGGAGATGATTCTGAACCTCTATTTACTATCTTTTGAGATAGGTATCGGGGCAATCTAACCCTAACTCCTGAAGGTTGAGCCTCGTTCTAGGGATAGTCTTGTGAAAGATATCTATCTAACCAGTGTCTGGGCAATCTAACCTAGATATTGGAGGACTAAGCTCTGTTCTAGAGATAGTCCTAAAAACCTCTATTTACCATCTTTTGAGATAGGTATCGGGGAAATCTAACCTTGACTCCTGAAGTTTAAGCCTCGTTCTCGGAATAGCCTTGTGAAAGATGTCAATCTAACCAGTGTCTGGGCAATCTAACCTAGATATTGGAGGACTAAGCTCTGTTCTAGAGATAGTCCTAAAAACCTCTATTTACTATCTTTTGAGATAGGTATCGGGGCAATCTAACCCTGACTCTTGAAGGTTGAGCCTCATTCTGGGGACAGCCTTGTGAAAGATTTCTATCTAACCAGTGTCTGGGCAATCTAACCTAGATATTGGAGGACTAAGCTCTATTCTAGAGATAATTCTAAAAACCTCTATTTACTATCTTTTGAGACAGGTATCAGGGAAATCTAACCCTGACTCCTGAAGGTTGAGCCTCATTCTGGGGACAATCTTGTGAAAGATATCTATCTAACCAGTGTCTTGACAATCTAACCTAGATATTAGGGGACTAAGCTTCATTCTAGAGATAGTCCTAAAATCTCTATTGGTTATCTTGTTGGACAGGTATCAGGGCAATCTAACCCTGACTCCTGAAGGTTGAGCCTTGTTCTAAGGATAGTCTTATGAAAGATATCAATCTATTAGGTATCGTGGCATTCTAACTTGGATCCCTAAGGATCAAGCTTCGTTCTGAAGATGACCCTCAAAAACTCTACTTGACCGGTGTCTTGGCAACCTAACCTAGACTTCGGAGAGTCAAGCTTTGTTCTGGAGATGGCTCTGAAATCTTTACATCATCAATTTTCAAATTTATTCTTCTATGCTTCAGGCATCAGACTATTCTTTGAATCAATGTGCTGCTCACACATCAATTTAAAGAGGGGCAAAATGTAACACCCCAAAATTGGCATCTTGCAACCCTAACCAATTTTGTTGCATTTGTCATTCTTCTGGATCATCAAAGTCCTATTGTACTAGGCAGTTCTGAGTTTTAACTGATTCTACTCAACCTAAGTGTCAAATGTAGAAAATCCCAAATCTACATTTATCATACATTATATTTAATTCTTAAATATCTATTTGCTAAACAAACCTTATGATCAAATTAATTTAATTAATAAAGTCCTAGCACTTTAATTAAATTAAATTCACCCTCTTTAGCTAAGACACATGAAAAAGGGATTAAATAATATTTAATTATTAAATAAATATGCTCATTTAAATAATTGAGAAAAAGCAATTATGAGGTCATATTTATTTAATTAATTGGATATTCTCTCAAAAATCTTTCTTTTATTTAGAAATAGAATCTTTGAATTAATTTTCTTTAAAGAGAAAGAAAATAATTTAATTCAAATAAAACAGAATTAAATCAAAGAAAGAAAATAGTTAAAGCAGGAAGAAAACAATTTATTGTAATCTTTTGAATAAAGCTTTCTATTTTAAACTGGCTTTTCTATCTGATTTATTTCAAAGAGGAAAGTTTCTATTCTGATCATCTCTGATTCTATAAAAGAACTCTCATTCTTCATTCAAAACCCCCGATTACTTCCTGAATCACTGGAGAAAATATGCATTGTTAGAATACTGAATTATTGTCATGTCTCATATAGAATAATATCATTTTGCAATAGAATAGCTTCATTTTCTATAATAATTGCATTTATCATCATGTCTTAGATTATCTTACATCTTTTCAATTCTTAGTATAATCTTGCATTGTATTGCATTCATCATGATAAATCCTTCGTTCCTAGATTGGTCCATGGTTGTGAGACTCTCATTCTAAGAGCAATTTCAAAAACCCCATCTGGATAGAAGGCAACAGATCGAATCATGCAGGTAGACAAGATGAATAATCTCATATTCAGTCTTGTGTGTACCTGGTGAAGAAGGACTATGTTGAAGTGTATGGTGAATTAACAAGGCCAAATTTACCACATACACTCACTTGCCTAATGACCATATTTATTACACTTAAAACTTTGACTAGAAAAAGATGCATGATTTTGATTAATTCTATTCCTACAATGGATGACTTTATGACCAAATTTATGATAGATAAGGAACTTACCATCAATCCTTTGAACATTAGGTTGTCTTGCAGATGACTTCTTGTTCTTTTCTTGTTCTTAGATCTAGGCTTGTCAGATCTGGGTCTATTTTGAGGAGATTTAGAAGTTTCTCCTTCCTCAAATCCAAGACATCTGATCATCTGGACTCCTTTGAATTTCAAGCAATGAATCAAGCTTGGATGAACTTATCATGAAATTTTCCTTTTAATCATTTGCAATCACAAGCTCTTGTCTTAGGTCTTCCTCAATATCCTTGGCCTCCTGCAGATTAGCAACTAGTCTATTGCATTCATCATATATTTCCTTCAAGGAATACTCTAGATTTTATTCATTCTTCTTCCTAGCCTCAATCTCCCTAGTCATGTTCATCACCATAGATTCCATCTCATGCTTAAATTTATCATTCTCTTGCTTAATTTTTTGCATGCTTGGGTCTTTTCCTTCATATCTTGACTCAACTGTTCATCATCCGAGCCATCATTATCCTTTTTTTGTAAATGGTCACAAATTTACCTTATCTTCACCTTGGATTTATTCATTTGTTCTTTCAACTTCATGATGAAATCTTCAAATTCTCTTGCGTCATTCTACAACATTATTACTTCACCTTTAGATTGATCAAGATCTTCTAATGCAACTATGAGTTTTTCTTGCAAACCTGAATCCATTGTTCCTTCCCGGATCTCCCTCAAGTTGTTAAAATTTCTCCAAGGGACCAATAGCTCTTATACCAAATATTGGAATGAAGGAACACTGAGAGGGGGAGGGGGGTGGGGTGTGAATCAGTGGCACTCTACACAAAAATATCTTATTAACTGATTCTCAAACCACTTAATGCATATAAAGAAAAGTAACACGCAAGAACATAAAAGAAAATAAACACCACACCATAACACATGGATTTTTATCATGGAAACCCTATTAGGGAAAAAAATGCAGTGGGGATGGAACCCAAAAATACTATACTCTACAGAAACATTGTCTTACAATAAGGGGAATGCACTGGCATTCAGGCTCACTGCCTAGATATCACTGCTGAATTATAATTAGGGGTAAAACCATTTATAATAAGGCTCACTACCTTCCACAATCACAACAATGATCACAAGATTTTGAACTACTAAAATAACATCTGAAAATGTCTAATTACGGTTACATATTATCACATAATCTAATGTGATACACTCTAATCTTTGACTGTCCTTTTTTGCCTGCCCTTCGCTAATCACATTAGCAGATCTTACTTTCCTGCATCAAATTTGCATGTAACCAACCTACGCACTTTACACATGCATCAACTATCATCCAAATATCATCCAACTATTTTCCACAAACTCTAATCTCTTGATTTTATAGGTACACAACCACAAATTTGATCTCCCATGTCAGCTATCAAAACTATCCTAGGGAAATATAACATGTTTTGACCAAGTCGGCCAAATCCTTAATTTAAATTTATTTCCCACCAAAACTAATTTATTCATACAAAAAAATATGTTGGATTTGTTATCATAACAGATGTAGTGGTGCTAAGTGTTGCATTGATGAAGATTGGTATAGATTTGATGACATGTGAATCAATTATTTGGTTGTCATTAATGCCAATTGTTTGACTTAGTGTTTTTAGTATGTTACCTAATATTGTGTAAGTGAATCATGAGTTGCAGTATGTTTCTAAATTTTCTATTCTTATGGAATTTTATTTCATCTGTTGTGATGTTAAATTTTCCATCGCGACTACTAATGTGAAGAATTGAGTTGGTTATGTTTGATTGAACTCAAATTGGGTAACTGCTAAAATAGTCAGTGAAAAACTATAAGTGATTTGAATTTTATCTCAAATCGTTAAAGTAATTGATGGAGCGGTCATAGGATATGATTTTGAACAATGTCAAGGTACTATGGTTGTGAGCATGACTCATAATGTTGACCGGTGTAGCTAGTTGAATTAACTGGAAGCGATGTTAACAAAATGAATAGGTAAACAAGACAGAGTTCTTGAACATGCTATGAAGATTTGTAGATCGATGAAGAAATTCGATGTGGAAAAAGGATTGATGATGATTTTCATAAAGTGGTAAGTTATTTTTGTGATTTGTGGGACTTACTTGACATCACATTGATCGAGGTATATGTTTGAGGTGGGTTCTTCAAGAAGTTTCTTTTGGTCAAACGAGTTTTTGAAAATGACTCAACTACCAAGGTAAAATCTACATGCAAGCCGACACGGTCAGAGGAAAATGTTTTATGAGTGACTAGATACATTGAACCTTACCTAAGATGATCTGGATCATTCATATCTTAGATCTAGGTTTTGTTTTAAGTCGCTGGAAGTAATTCTATATATTGGAAAGTTGAAGAAAAATTTATGTGTTGATTGCAAATTGCAGAAGGATTTGATGACAAAGAAAGCGAAGGAACCAAGTTTGACCAAGAAAAGGAAGAGTAAATAGTATGATGATGTATTTCATAGCTTAATAGGATATAATCATGTAGAGGTAGTGAAAATTTCACTTATCACATTATTTGTTTCTTTCTAATCATTGTAATAGTGAAATCTGTTAACAGGGTGGATCATAATGGATCTTTATTGTAAATCCTCTAACAAGGTGACATATTATCTTGTTTTCTAAGTCCTCTAACAAGGCTGCTCATAATAAGGAAAAGATCCTAAGAAATATTAAGCAAATCCCTTAACTGGGTAACACCTAACATTATTTTGTAAACCTTTAACATGGTAAGCTCCTAACAGGGCGTATTCCAGAAGAGTACAGATTTTGTGGGTATCATCTCACACCGTGATTTTTTTCCATTTGGGTTTCCACGAGATAAATATGGTGTTTAAATTGTGTGGTTGATTACTTGTGGATGTATCCATTGAAATTTTTACTTATGTTAGTTGATATTTAATGTTTTGGTGCATAGAGTTGAAAGAAGTTGAATTAGGTGAATTTTTGGATTACTGATTCAACCCCCCTCTCAGTAAGCAAACCTATATTAAAAATTGGTGTTAGAGCTTTGGTTCCCTGATTGCGAAGGCTTAATAGCTTAGGGAAATTATCTAAAGATGTATAAGAAGGAAGCACCTAAGTTCACTAAGGATAATTTCTCTACATGGATAAGAAGGATGAAGCTGCATTTGTCTGGTATTGGAGAGAAAGAATTGGATCATCTTACAACTAAGAATGTTCAACCTTCTAGTGTCCTAAATCCTAAAAAAATAAAGAGAAAGATGGAACATAACTCTATAATGAAAGAAATTGCAAGTGCTCTATCTGATGCTGAGTTTATAGATATCAAGGAAATAGATAATACTAAAGATATCTGGGATAAGTTGGTAACAATCCATGGAGGTGATGTCCATGTTCAAAAAGAAAAGGTAGGCAGTCTCAGAGGAAAGTATGATGAAATGAGAATGCATAAAGGAGAAAACATTTCTCAATATAGAAATAGGCTAAAGGAAGTTGTCTATGCTATCAAAGGAGATGGTGGTCAACTTGAAGAAGATGAAGTGGTAAATAAAATATTGACAACCCTTCTACCATAGTATGCTATTAGAGACTCTTCTATACAAGAAGTGAGATCTATCAATCCTACAAATGTGACTCTAGATTCTTTGGATGGAAAGCTAACTACTTTTTAGTTAAGTAATTTTGATAACAATATGCCTAGAGTAGATTCTACATTCAAAGCTTCCATAACCATTAGTTCATCAAAGAAAGGAAAGGAAGTCTCTAACAGTTCTAAAGGAAATCATGACTATGATTCTATCTTATATGAGGAAAGAGAACAAAAGAGTTGGAAGCACTGCTAGCAAGGATATTACCTAGAGGAAAGTACAAAGTTAAACTTCCCTTAAAATGCTTTTCATGTAACAAAGTTGGTCATATTGCATCTAGATGTCATGAAAATGATAGGAAGGAAAAGTTTAAGAAATTCAAGAACTTCAAAGATAAGAGAAATAAATAATGTTACCTAGCGGAAGATGGAGTGACTGATGAAGAATCACATGGAAGAGATGATGAGGAAGAGATAGTTTTTGTTGCAGTTAAAGAAGAACCCTCAACCGGTGTAGATGGAGATAGTGAGTAGAAAGCATTGATTTCAAGCATGAATTACAATGGTGATTGGATAATAGACAATGGGTGTACACATCACATGATCATTGACAAAAAAAAATTTATTTCAGTGGAAGAATGTGATGTTGGTGCAGTCATATTTGGTAATGGTTCTCCATGTGTAGTAAGAGGTAAAAGTTCAATAGCACTTAATGATAACACTAATTGTGATGATGTTTATTGGGCTGGCGTATTAAAGTATAACATGTTAAGTGTTGTTCAGCTGAATAACAAAGGCTTTAGATTGGAATTTAGTAATGTTGTTTGCAAGACCTTAGGAACATATGGAGATGATTTCTACCAATAAACAGACTAGAGGTAGCCTATTCCAATTGAAATCTACTAATAAACATTTCTTAGTTGCTAAAGTTGAAGATTGTTGGCTATGACATAAAATTATTTTGCCATGTTGATTTTGATAATCTGGTAAAGGTCAATAAGAATAAATGTGTTAGAGGTTTGCCTACTTTAGCTAAGCCTAAAAATGATATGTGTAAGGAGTGTCAGTTGGGAAAGTAACTAGGTCTAGTTTTACTAGTAAAGTCTATTCATCTCAAAACATTCTTGACGTTGTACACACTGACTTGTGTGGACCAATGAGAAAAAAGAGATACCATGGGGATAAGTACTTTATCTTTCTTTTTGATGACTATTAAAGAATGATGTATGTTATGTTTTTGAAGGATAAATATGATGTATTCTACATATTTAAGGTGTATAAAGAAATAGTTGAAAAAGAAATAGGTAAAGCACTCAAGTGTCTTAGATCTAATAAAGGAGGTGAGTTTACTTCACATGAGTTCACAACATTTTGTGAAAAGCATGGAATCAAGATAAAAATGTCAACACCTAGAACACCATAGCAAAATGGAATTCCAGAGAGAAGGAACAAATCCATCATTGACTGTGTAAGGACACTTTTGATACAAAAGGGAGTGGCTCAAATCTTTTGGAGAGAAGCTATTGTTGGAAATATAGATGGAGTAACTGAGAGGGGAGGGGTGATTAATCAGTTACCACAAAAATAAATCCACAAGTCCCTTAGATGTCTCTAATATATACTGCTGTTACTCGGTAGATTAACTTATCATTGTTCATTAAACATTCACAGTTATTGACATGCATAAATCAAATAGCATAAACACAAGTAACACCAGATATAACGTGGAAAACCAATTTGGGAAAACCACCAATGCAACTAGTTA
>MU221503.1:43941-65921 GCA_018584345.1 Thuja plicata
ACTTACATAAATATATAAGCTCACACAAATTAATAAACAATCAATTTTGAATAGGTCTGAATTAGTATTGAGATTGAACATGTGGAATATAATTATTTATTTAGTTAAATTTTAAAAGGAGAAATGTTATTTTGAAAATATTAGGATTGGCTTGATATTTACAATACATTAGGGTTTTGATTAGATAATTCTCTTAAAATATGTGGTATGCTAATCTCATAATTTCAATGTCTATACTATAACTTTCATGGGGTTGGATACATTTTATATTGAGTGCTTGTCAAGATGGTAAGGCATTTTAATTACTTAATGTTTTTCGGGTTTCTCCAAAGAATTTAGGTTTAATTCTTTTGTACATTTTTAAGATATCAATGCTACTAGGTAGCGCAATTTAATAATTTGTTGGCCAATAAGATTTCTTGAGTAATCTCATTGTCTTCTAAATAAAAAATCATAATCTAGCAAGCTACTTTAGCTCATAGGATGAGGACAACCCTTATTAAAGCCTCTTTCTTCATGATTTGAGAAATTTTCTGCATGAATTCCCATTATGATTTCCATGTAGTCAACCAACATGTCTATCCGACAATGACAACTATAAAATTTGGCTAAAAATCCAATTTGAAAAACAAAACTATTCACTTTGGTTGGAACATTGCTTATCTACAACCCTTGTTAATTAATCTTATAACTAGAAAATCTAAGTTGATGATTTGAGTCTAAATGTTGGTAATAAATTTGAATTTTATTGTATATTCTAGTTGCATATATTTTCAAATATTAGATTTAAAAAATATATCCTTTAAAAGTCTCAAATTTAATTTCAGACATTATGGTAATTTTAAATTTATCTTAGAAAATTGTGTTGAAAAACTATGGCCGATCGATAACAACATACCAAATATTAAGAAAAATGCATTCCTATGTCTGCAGTTTATATGTTGTTAGATTCTTGGAACAGTATAGACCACCATAAATATTTAAAAAATATGTTCAATACGAATCTAGGAATCTAAAAATAGCACCATGCTAATGTGTTTTTTCCCTTTTATGAAGACGTTTAAGACCGATGGCCTGATTTTGTAGGAGGGGATGAGTAACGGATTGCTAACAGTCCAAACTCTACGGAACAGTATAATGGCGTCAACGCTTTTGGTAGGAACCGTCATAACACTGTGCTTTGTGCTGGGCCTACTGATGGGTGTGGGTACAAGTCCTGCTGATTGGACTTTGTATGGAATGAAGGGATCTGTCACTTCTTCTGTCAAGTGCTCTATACTGCTGCTATGTTTTCTAGTGGCATTCATTTGCAATGCACAATGCGTTAGGTATTACAGTCATGTTGGCTTCCTCATAAACGCACCTCCTTCTGCGCTTGAGATGGCTAATGATCACAGAGATTATATGTGTAGGGTAATCAACAGAGGGGATTACTTTTGGTCACTAGGTTTAAGGGCATTTTTCTTCTCCTTGCCTCTATTTCTATGGAATTTTGGACCCATTCCAATGTTCATTTCAACCTGTGTCTTGTTATCATTTCTACACACTTTTGACAGACCCAACAAAGATTTGAATGCAAATTACAACCATTTCCACCAGCAAGACTGAGAGAAGGATATGGGAGTATTTCGCAGTAATCTCCTCAAGCAAGAGGAAGCGAAAGATTTAAGCTCAATTTACAGTCAGCGTGAGTGGGGTGAAATCCATGGAGATCTATGAATTTATATATTTGAATTGGCAGATGAAGTTTTCCTAAATCCAAATAATTAGGAACAGTGAGGAAAACTCTTAACATGTTATGAATGTTCTATTGATAAAATTATTATAAATATTTTAAATATATCTATCTAAACAAATTTTAAGATATATCAATTGTAACTATTATATTTATCTTTAAATTATTTTTAATTTAGATTATATTATATTATATGTATACAGAAATATTTAGATTTTATTATATTTAAATTGTTTATTTTTCCAACACATTTTTTTTTATTTTAATTTCTTAAATTTAATTATTATATCTAATTTTTATATTTAAATTTTTAACTATTTCTTTTATTAGAAAATCATTAGAATAAAATATTGTAAAATATGTTTTTAATTGAATTAATTATTTTAAAAATAATATTTGTTATACATTTGTTAGGAACCTGTGTGTTCCTTCTATTTATTTTGTTAGTTTAGTGTTGTTGGACGCATATGCTTTGTAAGTCGTCTTGTGAGTATATTTTATTATCCCACATGCATAGGTAGTAATACTTTTCTAGATTATACTTAGTATATAAGTGTGTGCTGAGGCCTTTGAATGACACCTATGAATTTATTGTATTGAGCTTGCTCAAAGGAGGTTACCCCCTCAAAGTGGCCCCCGATCAATAGATTCACTCTGAGTTCTACTGTTGCTCTATATTTCTGTTATTTCATGCATGCTCATCATATTGCAGTAGGAGGTTCCTCTCATCTGGTATCAGAGCTCTTTCTTGGGCGCGCTAATGGAAATTTTATCAAAAAAAAATTCTGTCGTGGCCTTCAGATTCCTTTTTTGCATCTGGATTCATTTCCAATCCTAGTATTTCTCGTTATTGTAGTTCTCATTTTCAGTTATTACGTATCTGGGTTATTTTCCCCGAGGTGATTTTCCATTTTTTAGCCATAGCTTCCTTGCTTTCTTTCCATTTCCTTTCAAAGTTCCTTAGAACCGCCGAAATACCGTTCCACATACTTCCTTCCTTGAAGACCTTACCCCAAATTTTACATATTGAAGCCCTAAATCCCTCATTTATCTAATTTTAGGGTTTGCCCTAACTTTTTTGATTCTCAGCCAATCGCCACCAAATCTAGCCACAAGGTTCATTTCCTAATTCTGCTCCCTTGTCCCTCTTGGACCGCTCCACCCATTCTGCCTCCCCACCCTTGAAACCCTCATTTTTATTTTTCCATTTTCATCAAAAAGTGTCCAACCACTCGTCAAACACCAATTTACCATCTGATTTTTGCCCAAATCCAAGTTTTCCCTAACTGAAAAAGTTTTTGTTTCTCTTTTTCTACCCATTTCCAAAAAAAATAAAAAAAATTTGCTATATGGTTGTTACACGTACAGGAGAAAAAATCATGGAGGAGGAACTTGCATCCCTTGAAACCAAACTTCAAGATCTGGATGACAAATTTCTCGGTCTCACTCTTCAGCATTCAGCCATGAACTGCAACCATTATGGAGACTCTGGGTTCTCTTCTAGCAATTTTTGGGGACCGAAGCTTGATTTTCCTCGCTTCGATGGTGCTGATCTGACTAGATGGATTTATAGGGTAGAGCAGTATTTTAGCAATACTCTAGATATCAACAAAGTCCCGATTGCATCTTTTCATTTGGAACATGAAGCTCTTCAATGGTTCTATTGGTACATCAAGGCTAATGTAGACCCAACATGGACAGAATTGTGCACACTCCTTTTGGAGCGCTTTGGCCCTAGTGCTTTAGATGACTTCACAGGAGCACTCACTAAACTGTGCCAAATAGGCACTATAAGAGAATACCAGACAGAGTTTGAAAAATTAGCTAATCACACAGAGGAATTGTCTGATGAATTCTTTCACAGTTGTTTTGTCAGTGGTCTAAAGGATGCCCTTCGATCTAAAGTAAAAATGTTCTGGCCCACTACAATGATGGAAGCCCTTGGGTTGGCTAAGTTAGCAAAGGACAAGATTAGTGCTCTACAACGTTCCAGATCCAATTTTGTTCCATTCAGAAATATGGGTTTTCACAACCCTCAAGTCACGTCAGCTCCCAGAACTACTCCTATCAAGCACTTGTCTGAAACAGAGATGCAGGCCCAGCGAGAAAAAGGGCTTTGTTATAATTGTGATGAGAAATGGTCCCGGGGCCATAGATGTGTTCAGAAAAAGCTCTATCTCTTGGAGGTGGATTCTCCACCTGAACTAGAAGAATATGTAGATGCTCACGAAACAGTGGATGATGAGGTTGAGCCTCAACAGCCTGAACCTCCTTCGCCAGAAGCTCAACTATAGATATTTGTCCATGCCTTGGCAGGAGTCACTACCCCTCAAACCATGCAGGTCCAGGGTTTCTTGAAGAAGATCACTCTTACTATACTCATTGATTCTGGTAGCACTCATAACTTCATTGACCCCCGAATAGCCAAACAAGCTGATTGCTTTGTCCATCCCTGCTCTAGCTTTGAAGTCCTAATTTCCAATGGGGGCACTTTACCTTGCAAAGAGAAATGTTGCAATGTGTGTCTCTCTATTGGAGATTATAATCTACGCTTTGACATGTTTTCCTTTCCCTTAGGTGGATGTGATGTGGTTTTGGGCACCCAATGGTTACGCACTTTTGGCCCCATTCTATGGGATTTTGGTAAACTTTGGATGCAGTTTTCAGCCAATGGGCAACAACACACTTTGAAAGGCTTATAGCCAGGGTCTCTCAACATCATCAGTTCACATCATATGGAAAATATTCTTAAGAAGAATTCACATGGTGTCATTGCTTAGCTCCATTCCATTCAGATGCAGCCATCAGCGGTCTCTAGTACTCCTGCAGATCTATAACAAATTTTGGATAAGTATTCGGTTGTATTTGCTAAACCTGTAGGATTTCCCCCTTCTCGTCTAGAGGACCACCGTATTCAGCTCCTTCCTGGCAGCGTTATGCCCAACATCAAGCCCTACCGCTACCCATTTCATCAGAAGACCAAAATTGAGATGCTCGTTCGTGACTTACTGAAGCAAGGTATTATTCACCCTAGTACCAGTTCCTTTTCTTCTCCAGTTCTACTTGTTCACAAGAAAGATGGGTCGTGGCAACTCTGCATTGATTTTTGAGCACTTAATCATCTCACCATAAAGGATACGTTTCCCATCCTGGTTGTTGATGAAGTTCTTGATGAGCTTCATGGTGCTCATTTTTTCTCCAATTTGGATCTTTGTTCTGGGTATCATTAAATTAGGGTTAATGAGGAGGATATCCCTAAAATAGCCTTCCGCATACATGATGGTCACTACAAATTTTTATTCATGCCCTTTGGCCTCACTAATGCTCCTTCAACATTTTAGGTAGTGATGAATAAAATATTTCTTCCATACCTTCAGAAATTCATTCTGGTCTTCTTCAATGATATCCTCATATATAGTAAAACCTTGGCTGAGCATCTCCATCATCTGGAGCTTGTAATGCAACTTCTCTCTGATCATCAACTCTATGTGAAACAGTCTAAATGTGTGTTTGGCCAGGAGGAAGTGGAGTATCTCAGACATATTGTTGCACACCAAGGGGTTCGGGTGGATACCACAAAAATAGATGCCATGAAAAATTGGTTGCATCCTAAAACTCTCAAGAGCCTTCGGGGTTTTTTGGGGTTGACTGGCTATTACCACAAGTTTGTCAAAGATTATGGGAAGATTGCAGCACCGTTGACAGCTATGTTAAAAAAGGATGCTTTTACCTAGACCCATGTTGCTGAGAATGCATTTGAACACCTGAAACAAGCTATGTGCAGTACACCTGTTCTCGCTATGCCAGATTTTTCCAAGCCCTTCACTATTGAGAGTGATGCTTGCGGAAATGGACTAGGTGTTGTTCTCCTTCAAGATGGCAATCCTATTGCATTCACTAGAAAAGCCCTTTCTGGTAAGAATCTAGCCCTATCTACTTATGAAAAAGAAATGATGGCTATTTTGCATGCTATACAGAAGTGGCGTCCATACGTCCTAGGGAGTCATTTTTTCATCAAGACCAATCACCAAAGTCTAAAATACTTCCTAGAACAACGGGTATCCTCCCCTGCACAACAGAAATGGGTTAGCAAACTCATGGGGCATGATTATGAGATCAC
This sequence comes from Thuja plicata, assembly GCA_018584345.1. Lineage (NCBI taxonomy): Eukaryota > Viridiplantae > Streptophyta > Pinopsida > Cupressales > Cupressaceae > Thuja > Thuja plicata. The sequence continues at coordinate 49,797 of MU221503.1, forward strand.
CTACAAGAAGGGTAAGGACAATATTGTTGCAGATGCTCTTTCTCACACATTTGATGATCAAGCTTCCCTTTCAGCTATTTCTATGCCAATTCCCAATTGGTTAGCATCTATTCAGCAGGGCTATGTTAGTGACTCTTCTTTACCTCAAAGCATTCACCAGTTGGCCAATAATCCTTCTGGTGTACCACATTACTCTTGGGATGGTGCCTCTCTCTGATACAAGGGTCGTCTAGTGCTTCCTCAGAATCCAGATCTTCAACAGGCAATCTTTTATGAACTCCATGCCTCTCCTTCGGCAGGGAACTCTGGATTCCTCAAAACTTATGAGCGAGCAAGGTGTAACTTCTTTTGGAAAGGAATGAAACAGATGATTCAACATATGGTGGCTGAATGTGATACTTTCCAATGCCACAAGGGTGAAACGACCCTCCTTCTTGGCTTGTTGGAACCCTTGCCCATCCCTACATGGATTTGGACTGATATTTCTATGGATTTCATTGAAGGGCTCCCTAAATCAGGTGGAAAAATAGTGATCTTGGTTGTGGTTGATCATCTCTCCAAATATAGTCATTTTTGTGCCCTCAGCCACCCCTATACTGCCTCCACAGTTGCACAAATCTTCATGGACCAGATCTTTCGTCTTCATGGCCTCCCTTCTTCCATTATCTCAGATTGGGATGCAACTTTTACCAGTCATTTTTGGACTGAATTGTTTTAGCAAACTGGCACCAAACTGAAGATGAGTTTGGGTTATCACCCACAAACCGATGATCAGACCAAAGTTGTCAACAAATGCTTGGAAAGTTATCTCCGTTGCTTCACTTCAGAACAACAACATCAGTGGGCCAAGTGGCTTCCTCTAGCTGAATGGTGGTACAATACCTCTTACCACACTGCATCTAAAATGACTCCATATGAAGCAGTCTATGGTCAGGCACCTCCAGTGCTCCTTCCCTACACTCCCAGCAGCTCACTAGTCCAGGCAGTTGACATAGTTCTCCGCACCAGGGATCAGATTCTTCGCACCTTACAGGATAATCTTCACATGGCCCAAAATTGAATGAAACAGTAGGCAGATCAACATCGTTCTGAGTGCTCATTTCAAGTTGGAGATATGGTTTTTCTGCGTCTACAGCCATACAAGCAATCCTCCCTGAAGCTTAAAGGGCATCATAAGCTGGCCCCAAAATTTTATGGGCCATATAAGGTTATGCAAAAGATTGGTTCAGTTGCTTATAAACTGGAACTTCCTCCTTCCCGCATTCATCTAATATTTCATGTTTCTTGTCTCAAGCAAGTTCTTGGTACCAACGTCAGAACCCAAACTTCTCTCCCTGAAATGGATAAGGAAGGATCCATTATCCTAGAGCCTGCGACAATCCTTGACTGGCACACTTGTCAGCTTCACTCTCGCTCCATCATTGAGGTCTTGATTCAGTGGCACGAAATGCAACCAGAGGATGCTACATGGGAACCCCTTCTTCAGATTCAGCATCAATTTCCACACCTTAAGCTTTGAGGACAAAGCTTTTTTTCTAAGAGAGAGGGGATGTTAGGAACCTGTGTGTTCCTTCTATTTATTTTGTTAGTTTAGTGTTGTTGGACGCATATGCTTTGTAAGTCATCTTGTGAGTATATTTTATTATCCCACATGCATAGGTAGTAATACTTTTCTAGATTATACTTAGTATATAAGTGTGTGCTGAGGCCTTTGAATGACACCGATGAATTTATTGTATTGAGCTTGCTCAAAGGAGGTTACCCCCTCGAAGTGGCCCACAATCAATAGATTCACTCTGAGTTCTACTATTACTCTATGTTTCTATTATTTCGTGCATGCTCATCATATTGTAGTAGGAGGTTCCTCTCAACATTATTGTTATTAAATTGTAGATTAATACACTAAAAAAATCATTTTAAATTCATCTTTATATGTCTATATAAAGCATATATTTGTTCTTATACGGTCATTGGGCCCTTGGTCTGCTGGTGAAGTTGAATGGTTCTCAATGAGCCCACCAGGAATCAAGTTACTAAGTGCAAGGCTCTGACATCATAAGGGATGAGGTTAGGATCGTGCGTTGGGTATTTTGGCAGTGTGGATACCCCGCAGTCCTTGGCTATTAGTTGAAGAGGTTTCAGGCATGACTGTGCCCGTATTGGGTTGCTAAAACGTCTCTGTGGTGGGCCTTCACTTGTTGGTTTCTCGCAGGCTTCGTGCCTCTGCTGGGCAGCCTTGCAGGTCTGAAGCCTCCATAAAAAAAAAAATTACATTTATAATTGTTAGTTTTTTTAATTCTCCACATGGCTTTATTATGCATATTTAGGTGTCACATATTTGACTTTTGTAGGAGAGGTGTTTAGTTAGTTATCAATATTTAGGAGTCTACTAGACACGTGTCAATTTTATTTTGAGACATCATCCTAGCCGCTTGGGCGGTTTTTCCACCACTCTAGCTCATCCCTCCTTTTGTGGTTGCACTCTATACCTATATGTACTTGACTTCTCCATTGAATCAATGGTCGACTTATGCTCTCAATTTATTATTGTGCTTCTTATTTTAATCTTTTAGATTCTGAAAATATTTCAATAATTAATATTGATATTTTGACATTTGAATGGTTGTCAAATCCAAGTAAAAATATTAGAGATTTTTTCTTATTAGATAAATCGGGAGGGGGATTGAACTTTTACATGTAGCAGAACGACAAAAATGAAGGGGACTAATAGATTAAGACATTTGTTAACATTGACACACTCATGCCATTACACTTCACCCCTTATTACCATTGTTGAATGCCTCTTGACAATAACAAAAAAATAAATATTTTATTTGAATAGAATAGCTTACATATACCGAGATAACCAGTATATTTGGCTAAAATATATTTTACTTCTAAACAGATAGACTGCTAGTAAATGAGTGTTTCTCTCTCACACATTTAATATTAAAAGATGAAAAACCAATCGATTAGATTAAATTATATTTGTAAGTAAGAGTTTAAATTATATGAATATCCATTTAGTTATGGATGAATCTCTTGAGATTTCAACTATTGAAATATTGAGAAAACAAAATGAACTCTATTCCTAGATAGGTAAATATCGACATCCTTTAAATAAATTTAGTAGTAAACTAATATTTTTTATATTTATTTTTAAAATAATTATTTATTTATTTTTTATGAACATCAATTTTTTGAGAGATGATTTTTCATCATTAAAATTAAGATAATTATTTTCATGGATGAAATATTAAATTATTATTAATCGTTCCACTCACAGAGTGGTTCAATTGGTTTATATTGCCCATATTTATGGCATGATTTAAAATAGAACTACAACAATTTTACATATAGTTTATTATTTATTTATTTATGTTTAAACTTTAAACATAAGAGACTTCCTTGACACTAAATTAGAAATCTCTTTTTCCCTGATCAAGTTCTTCAAGTAGACTAAGCCAAGAAGTCTATAAGGAATTTAGTATACAAACTAGTTGTTTGGTTTTCAATTCAATGTTAAACTATAATTTTTAATCCATTTGATATTTGAAACTATCATCATTCATTTTATGGGGAACTATGTCTGACATACTCTAACAAGAAGATAAAACAAAAATTAAAAATGAAATAAACTTCACTATGTTGTGATGAATTTATAATATATTCATCAAAGGTTTTGGAGTCTATTGTGGTCGACATGTTCACACTTCTCTGTAAAATTAGGATGAAATAAATAAATAAAACTATATAGAAATTATTCTCATCACTCAAGGAATTTTTCTATGAAAATTCTTAAAATTTTATCTATTTTCATTCAAATGTGGTTGCACATACACACAGAGAAAAAAACTAAATTAAAAATATTAATTAATTAATATATTAGTAATGATGTGGCTTGGAAACCAAAAAATTTCAATATTTAATTTCACTTATTAACTCTTCCACATCTCTATAAAACTAAAAATTACTTATGTATGGGTAAATTACTATTATAATCTTCAAGTAGTAACTATATTATGTTCTATGATTTAATATTTTAGGAGCTTACACATGAATTTTTTCTTCTATTTGTTTTCATGCATGCTAATAATATTTTATGAGAATTCAATAATGTTATTTTTTAATATGATATTTATTATCCTTTTGTAAAGAACTATTAAAACTTAAATTTATAGAAACATTATATGTATTGCTTAATTAAAACATTCTTTAATATATGTGTATATTAAAATTTGGATAGTATTTCCCCTCACCTACCACACCCACCTTGACCATGACTAGGTAAAACTAGACTTTAATGGCTCAGCTAAAGGTAATCTAGGTCAAGTGGGAAGGACTAGTGTTCTAAGGGATGAATATGGAAGGTTTTTGTTTTTCTTTGCAATCAATTTGGGAGTCCAATCTTCAAATTATACTTAGGTGACTAGTGCTTACCATAGAGTCTTATTGGAAAAAAAAAAAAAAAGGTGATAATTGAGGGTGACTTGAACAACACGATAATGATGATGAATGTAATTGTCACAATTGGCTAGTATAGTTGAGGCGTCATTGTTGAGTCCTCCAAAATTTATTGAAGCTTGTCCAATTATGCCTCCAACATTATTTCTAATATGGTAACACGCTAGTAAACAAGATGGCTAATATGAGACCTTTTGTGCATAATAACAAGTTATGGACCAATGAGCATGATCTTTTAGCTCATGTTAGTTTGAAATTTTTTATTTATATTAAATTTTCCATTTCTCTTAATCTTAGAGGTAGGGTTTATTCCACCAATATGATAATAATGACTCATGCATTAGATAACTCTAGCTTTCATTATGGCACATCACTCTTGATAGATTTTTCAAAAGGTTCCACTCAAATTTGTATCCAATACTCAATCACATTAGGCATAATGTCAAAATTATTATTTTTTATTTTGCATTCATTGTTCATTTTTCCATCTTGTGAATGTGATCGAATCTAGAGAAAATGGAATCCACCTCCGTATAGGTTATATATATGATCTATGAGTACAATAAAAGTCTCTCAAGAAACTTTCCCTCTTTCCATCACACAACTAACTCTTCTATAGTTTTGGATTTCAACCCTTATCTATAGCTTAAAATCTATGTCCTCCTCTCCATTTCTACAAAAAATACCAAATTAAAGGAAACCATTATCCACTACATCCCCTCATGTTTTGCTATGATTTTTTCCCTCGAGTCTAATTCCCCTATTTCTCCCAATCAGAAAATTCTTTTTATCAACGAGCCTAAAAAAATGAATGTGGGCATTTAAAGTTTTGAAATAATGAAGGGCAGGAACTTAGACAGTTGTAGAGGAATCATTATGATTTCAAGGCTACAAATGGAGGTGAAGATGGGAATGAACATGACAAGTGGGGGCTTCTAGTTTCTAATATTTGGTAGGGGTACTCTTTTGTGTGATAGGGTTGTTTGGTTTCTATTCTAGTCTCTTGTTTTTCCTTGGGCATGTCTTGGTTGTGTCTCCAAAGTGTTTCTAATTTAATATTTTTGTTGCTAGGGTTGGAGCTTCCATGGCATGCTCTTGTCACTAGATTTCTTTGGATAGACTACTTAGGTGTTTTTCTAGTGTTCTATTTATGGAGGTAGAGGTTGTGTATTTCATGGCGTTTGTAGAGTGTGTTCTTATATGGCCCTAGTGTGTCTCCTTCAGATTATTAGATAAGGTTTTTACAGGAGGCTATTGTTTGTTGTTGTCAGCGAATGCCCCTATCTTAATGTTTGAAGAGGTTTTATTTGTGGGTTTTTTTCCTTTGCCCCGTCTGCTATCTTTGGTGTCTATGGTGGCTCTGTTCTTGTATTTTGTGGGTGTTTCAGTTGAGGGATCTGCTTTGGCTTGGGATTGCATGTGTTGGTTTCTTTTTTTAGCTACTAGTCATTGGGGTTGGATCAAATTATTCTCTTTCCCTCGCTGGTTATGGTTGTGGTTTTTTGGGTGCTCTTAGTCTTTCCCTGTCAGGTGGTCTTGGAGGGAGGTTTGGTTGTGGGTAGTTATGGGGTTATTCGGGATTTGGAGCTTCTATGATTGTCTATTTCTTCTCTACATGTCTCTATAGTTTTGTTGGTTCCATTTTTATTCTTGGTGGTTGTGCAGATGCTAGTACTTTTCAATGATCTAGCTTGGCCTTGGTAGGTTTTTTATTGGATTTTTTTTTTCGGCGGAGGGCAGGTGATTAAATTTTCTCCTTTTGAGGTTTGATTCTCTTCTCTCTCTATTTTTTTAGCTTATGTTATTTCTGATTGTGTTCATCCCTCTATGGATTCTAGGGAGCTGAAGTCCTCCCTTATTGAGGTGGGGTTTCTAGTTTTGGCTAGATTGTGGGATTTATACATTTTTCTTCTACTACCCTCTTTCGTAGTGCTTATTTAGGTGACAACATCTCCTATGGAGATGGATATTTTATTAAGGTTGGATGGTCATGGTTTCTTTATGTGATCTTGTCTTAGTTGTGGTTGTTTGGATGCAAAGCTAAACTCAGTTTAGTTCACCCTTCAAGCTTTTTTTTCTCTTATTTTGTTCCTATCAAGGTGGGATCCTTTCCTATTTAGCTGGAAAAGAATTTTGTAGGCAGGGAGATGTTTTTTTATTGGGTTTTCTTTGCTTGGCACTGCTATATGGCTTTGGGTGCCATATTAAAACCCATTTCAAAGGTTTGGACAGCCTTGGAAAACACATATTCCTATTGTGAATGGTTTATTCGGAGGTTTAGTTAGAAGGTTTGGGGAGCCTTTATAAACCCTTTCATTATCATATTTCATTGGGACAATCTACTTCTTAAGGTTGTAGGAGTATTGTTAAAACCCACTGCTTAGGTTAAGGGAACCTAGAAAACTCCCTGGTTCATGTTGAAGCTTAAGGAAGAGTTTAAAAACCCTATGCTCTAAATTGTGAGGCTTATGTCTATTTTCTTACAACTTGTGACCTATTTGCCTCTATCTTTCTAGGATATTATTTTTGTGCTATCTGTTAGGCACTATTTTTCAATGAGCAGTTGTAGCTCCCTCTCAAAATTTGTCTATAAGGTTTTTTAGGGAACGTTCAAAAGATATTTTTCCTATAATTAATAACAAAATAATGTGGCTATAGAATATCAGGTTCAAAAATTGATATTTCTAATGATAATTTTAATTCTACTTGGTCTCCTTTGTGTAATGATTTATTGGTTGATTCCCCATCCACTAGAAATTTCTACCAGCTTCTCCTCTACTTAAGGAGTTTTACCTACCATCTTTCCTTGAAAAGATTGTGAGAAGTTATGTTCAAAAGTTAGTAAACTATTTAATTCCTATAATATTTAGCATGAGATAATTAAATTGTAGCTAGCTCAACTTCACATCACCAAAATTAATATCACCAAATTAGAAGCATTATGCATGGATAAATCTACTATATGGACTACTATGTCAATGTATGAGGTTGTTTGATGTGGGGGATATATTGAAATAAGAAGAGATCATTGGTTGTCTCAAGGATACAAAAATAAAATTTCTGGGAATATATATAGAAACTTATAATTAATATGAGGAGACAATAATAAATATTACTCGGATACAAAAATAAAATTTCTAGGAATATATATAGAAAATTATAATTAATATGAAGATACAATAATAAATATTACTCCCTCATTCAACGTCCTTCAGTAGAACCAAAAGAAAAAAGAAACCTAAGAGTAAAAGTACTAATATTTAGGTTCACTTCATTGAGACACTTTATAAAATATTAAAAATATCTCGTGACTAAAAATAAAAAGTGACATAATTAAAATATTTAAGTTCTTAAATTCTTCTTTTTTTTAAAAGCTACACATTACATATTGCACAATATTATGACATTTTTGGACAAAAGTAGTTCTATTAAAAAAAGAATTTAATGTTGAAATAATACCATTCATTAATTTACATCATTATTTATAAATTGGTGACCTTCTTGCAATAATATAGCAGCCTGGATAGTCTTATATTATATAAATCATTGTTATATTGGGTTTTTTTTGTCATAAAAGTCTGAAACTGGTCCACTCGTGATAATATCAAATTCAGAGTATTGTAAATGGCATCTATGCGGATCTTTATTTTTCTATTACTTACGTCCCCTTTCAGGACTACACATCGGTTGTCCGGTTCTGAACTTAAAATTAAAAAATCATTCAGTAATTTTCAAAACCATCTCATGGAGGTGTATTTAGATGAATGCTTTCCCAGACAATATCTCCATTATTTACTTTAGGTCGATCTGTGTCATTCTGTTCCTGCTCTATATATATGGAGCTTTAAACAGATGATCAGGCACCGGATGTTTGAAGCTATTCAGTCCGTCTATTTCTGTTAATTACTTTGTTCTTTGTGTCTTGTATTTGCATCTGCATTGTGGAGGATTATTTCAATCTGAACAAGGATTAATGGAACAATCTAAGGGCTGGCTGAAGGGTCATTTGGATATAATACTCGTCCCAGTGGGGCTGCTAATGTTGGTAGCCTACCATTGCAGTCTGTTGTACAGGATTATCAAAACTCCCACCACCACCTTCATTGGCGTCAACGCAATCAATAGGCGGGCATGGGTGAATGCCATCATGAAGGTAAATCTTCGCATCTGCAGTTACAGTCTTGTTGAGAAGGAGGAGGTTTGCAGTTGTCTACATGTCTATTAGAAATGTTTGGTTATGGGCTTTTTTTTAAAGAGAAATCCAGCAAGGCATACTTCTAATAGACAAATAAAACATTATATATAAAAATTACATGTACTCTTAATTTTTAAGATCAGTATAGGAAGACTGTCCCACCCTTCTCTGTCCCCTCTTTCCATTGTTTCCTTGCCTCCGGTGGTAGGGTTTCTGGGGTATTCTTGCCGTCTTCAACTGCAAATCTTTTGCCAGTGCTATCCATGGGATTTCTCCTTTTCTTTTCCAATTTATTTCACTTTGATGCCTACACCTTCCCCTCCTGTTGTGGTTTCGGGTGAAGAGATTAGCAGAATTATAAAGTATTTTTCCTCCAAAAGGGCTTATTTGTATGTTTCTAAGAATGTGGCATCCAGTTATGGAGGGCGATACAGAGACTTGCCTCTGTTCTAAGGGGTTCTTCGTGTTTTCTTTTGATTAAGTAGTTAATCATGATGCTATGTAAAAGTCTATCTCTTAGATTTTAGGGAAACATGCCTTTCTCGTCAAGCTTTGGGTGACTTGTTTAATCCTCTTATGAAATCCTTTCACTTTTTAAAAGTTTGGTATCAGCCCTAAAATCTCTCACTTCATTTTTGGTGTAATTCTTCTTACACAAGTATTGAAAATGTGTGGGGTCGTCTTATTATGGTAGATAATGCAATTATCATGTTTTCTCATAATATTTACAGGCATTCTTTTGGAGTTCGACTTGTACTCTGTCTCTGTTAAGGTAGTTCTATAGGTTGGGGACTGTTCGTAAGTAAACCTATTCATTACGAAGGCATTTCTTTTTGGTGTCGGTAATGTTTTCCTACTTAACACTTGGCATCAACTTGTCCTTACATTTAGGTTTTATGTTCTTCCTCCTGATGAAAGAATGCTAGTCATGATGTTCTCTACGATGTTGGATTCTGAGCTAGACTATAATTTGGAGGCCCCTATTCGTTGTATAGTTGTTGCGTTAGAGGTTCTTGATCCACCAATTGTTCGTGCTATTTCCACTGCCTGCCTATTCTGGGAACAAAACTTCTGATTTATATGTGCAGTTTATAAGCAACAACACACTACATATTCATTAAAAAACTTGTTACTTTCATGGACCAGTATAGACCACCATAATTTTGTGAAAAAAGTGCTACAAATTTGGAAATACATAAAGAGGAGTATTCACGATTTGATCCCGAGTGCATAAAACTACTTTTTTTTCTACTTAGTCTTATAGACCCACATAGCATACTTCTCATAGAAGTCAACTATCCATTTACTTATTGGAGTTGGAATATGAATAAAAACAAAATTCGTGTGTTTAAATCTGGGTTCTCTTAGTATTTTTTTATACCTATTCTCCAGATTTTACAGTTTTTCCCCTTTTGTGCACAAATACTCCTGATGTTTGAGATGGGTGGCCTGATTTTGTAGGAGGGGATGACGAACGGGGTGCTAGCAGTCCAAACTCTACGGAACAGTATAATGGCATCCACACTTTTGGCAGCAACCGCCATAACGCTGTGCTCTGTGCTGGGTATACTGATGGGTGCGGGAAGCAGTCCTGGTGATTGGACTCTGTATGGAATGAAGGGATCTGTCACTTCTTCTGTCAAGTGCTTTGTGATGTTGCTTTGTTTTCTGGTGGCATTCATTTGCAATGCGCAATGCGTGAGGTATTAGTCATGTTGGCTTCCTCATAAATGCACCTCCATTTGCACCGGAGATGGCGAATGACCACAGAGAGTATGTATGTAAAGTAATCAATAGAGGAGCTTACTTTTGGTCACTAGGTCTAAGGGCGTTTTACATCTCGTTACCTCTATTTCTATGGAATTTTGGACCCATTCCAATGTTCATTTCAACTTGCCTCCTGCTATCATTTCTACACATTTTTGACAAACCCAGCAAAGATTTGAACGCAATTTACAACAATTGCCAGCAGCAGGAGGAAGAGAAAGATTCAACCACAATCCATAGTCACCGCCAGTATCAGCAAGAAGAAATCTGTGGAGAACCGTGAATTTAAAGATTTCAACTGGCAAATTGTTGGGATAATGAAGTACGGTCTTTCACCGTACGACAGAAAGTCACCATACGGTGAAGAGAATGGAAAAGAGGAGTCACGTATGGCTTGAAGGGAAGAGGAGTTCCCGTACGGCAAGGAGACTCCTGTACGGCGAAGGCTGGAGGTACGGTGGAGTGATGCCGTATGGCTGGAGTGTGGCGAAGCCTTGAGGTAAAAGGTCCCGGAGGTAAAAGGTCACCCGGAGGTAATCACCCGGAGATAAAAGGTCCTAGAGGTAAAAGGTCACCCGGAGGTAAAAGGTCCAGGGAGTAAAAGGTCACCCCGAGATAGTCACCCGAAGGTAAAAGGTCACCATCTTGCAAATGAGGTATTCTATTTGCAAGTAATTGGGAACATCTAGAAAAACTTTCAACATGTCTTCAATCTGTGGTCAACGTAAAATAAACTTAAGATATTATGCACAAATAACACAGTTTATATATACAGAGATCGATGGTATGTTTGGCTTAATCATATTTTACTTGTCCCTGAATAAACTGCTAGTAAATGTGTATTCTTCTGTCCTATATTATTGTAAGATGAAAAACCTATGTTCTTCAGATTAAACTATATTTATAAGTAAGAGTTTGATTTATAATTATTTTTTGGATGAATCTCTAGACATTTTTACTATTTCAAATATATTGAGAAAAAACAGAGGTCCGTCCATTTTTAGATAGCCTCAAAAAAAACATCGAATGATTTTTTTTTTAAATATTTATTTTTTAAGTATTAATTGTCTACCAATTTTTTTTAATGGAAAAAATGGAATTTTTTTATTATAATCTTGGATTATTTGATAGTTGGTTTGTATATTTATAGTAATAGTATGATTAGAAATAAAAATTCTAAAGATTGCATATATTTTATGTTAAAAAACAATTGTTAAATTAAATAGATTTCTATCATCATAACTTAAGGAATCATTTATTGTATGACAAACTTCTTCAAGTATTCTAAGTAAAGATTTTTTTTTAATTTATTGTCACAAAAGAAAGTAATTTAAAAAAAAAAAAAAAAAAAAGGTGGCAGAGCCACTTGATATATTAATAATATTTTCAAACTGGTTCAAAGAGCTCTCGGAGAAAACAACCAGAAAGAAAAACTTCATTCATAACTCACATACAAAGAGAATTTAGAAATAATTGGAATCCCAGATAGTCGAAGCTTTTTACAAAGAGACTAGCCCCTACTATAAGATCCTACTTCTAACTATAAAAGAGTCCAAGCAACTATAGAGGCCCCTAGGAATTACAAAAAGGCCGTAGGCAAAAAAGACCCAATCTCCAGTTTTACCTAAATCTAACAAGATAGATACACCTTTTAGGTATTACAAAAGCTTATAAGCAAAGTATCAAAAAATCATGTGTGGGATATATACACATCGTAACCCATGACCACCGAAAGTAACCCAAAACTGTCGAATGTTCTACCACCAGAGTCCAGCACGGGAACAAACCTGTAGATGTCAAAAAAAAAAAATTAGCAAAACAAAAAACCCTGTGCCATCATTAGAAAACTTTAGCCCTCCATAAAGAAAAGAGGAGTGTCACCACCAGAACCAGGAGCAGTCGAGATGTCACCTGAGCCCAGATTTAAGTTGAGGTCCGAGATGGGATGCATAGATAACGAAGAGACATGTGAGGGAGCAGCAGAGGGCCAAGCAAATGGGGGGAATCCAGCTTAAGTAGGTCAAGGAGGGCAAACACAACTTGATGCACACCCTTCACACATTCTTTGGTGAGAGAATCATTGAATTGTTGTAAAACCATTTTGATAGGCCTAAAAGACTGATGCTCTAAAGCCTTTTTAATACTTTCGAGGACCATATAAACCCCATGATGATTAAGGGTTGAATGATGGTGAAAAAGACCACTGATAAGACCCGCACCACCCCACATATCATACTTTTGTAATGCCCTCCCAAGATTATTCTCGCCAAGCAGCTCTGGTTTCACATAGCATGAGGCTATGAGACCCAAATGAAAAGGGGATTGTAGAAGATCATAGGCATTCGACAAGAAAACTGACAGAATTTGGGAAGGATAAATAATACACTTTCCAAAAGGGAAAATAAAATCATGTCCAATAATTCTCTTAATATCCCTTCAAATATGCGAATGCTCATAGAAGAATATTGTTGCCAACATGTCATCCTTAATGCAACCAACAAAAGGCTACTCTCATTCTTCCACTTCAAATAACACTTTATAATTCCATGGATAATAATCAATGTGAAGATCACAACAAGATGAACAAATATCCACCCGAGTGCTAATACCTAACACAGAGCTTGGACGTTCTGACATTATAAAACAACTACATAAACTGAGTCTGACAAAATAGGCAGAAAAATGTGATGGCAACAACCACTCACAGAACGGCCATTACAAGGAAAGGTAAATAGACATTCAACAAAAACAAAAACAAATTGAAGAGGAGGAAAAAAGTAGTAGCCAAAAATGAGCGAAGCTAAAGAATATAAGGACAGAACATAATGCCACATATAAATACATAATTAACAGCAAGATATGAGATCCCATCAAAATCTAGAAGTACAACCTGGGAGTAAATGAATAAATCATAAGCAACGAATGAAAGATGCCACCTATTAATCAAAACATTTCCAATTCAGATCTCACCTAATGGGATGCCAATAGAGCTATCAAATCACAATCTACAAAGAAGGAAGGACAGAAACCTCACATGAGCCCAAGCATACAAAATGACACAAAATAGAGAAATAACAACAAGATAACTACCAACCTCACACTGAATCATAATAAAACGTGGCACCAATATCATAAAGAATCATAATAAAATGTGACACTAAATTGCATATGTCATGATGTTGAGGTACAAGTCTAATCGCAGGCCAAATCAATTTAGACATGCAAAATATGCTTGGTAGGAGTTACAAGAAAACTTGTCATAACATCATACTAGAATTAATCAAACTTATATATAAAATTATGAAAAAGTACTACTCTAACCAATACCCAAGTCCAATCACAAAGAAATCAGCTTGCAAAGATTAGAAAAATATCTAAACACCAAAACCTACACAACCCAGTCTATCCCACTTTAACATAATTCATCATGAATAATTGAGATTAGGGGAGGGAAATTATCAAGTCAACAATCATAAGAAAGGGTGTCAAGATGGACATTATCACCTCCCAAATTTTCTAAGCATTCCACAAGAGCATTACCCTCCCTGAGGGTATGCAAAATAGTGAACTTAAGAAAAGAGTCAATAAAGGACCAAATTTGTTTCAATATATATTTAAGCTGCCAATTGTCAATGCAATTTTTAACACAAGCATTAATGATAACAAAGGAATCACCTTCAATATGGAGGCATAAAATTGAAATTTTCTTAGCTAGGACTAGTCCTATTAAGAGTGAAATAGCCTCTGCCATGTTATTGGTGTTATCGGGAATGGGGAAGCCTTCAAATCCAACACTTTCCCTAAATGATTTCTTAGACAAATTCCAATTCCTACAACACCAGGATTACCACAAGAGCAACCATCAAAATTTAATTTGATGAAAAGGGGATGTGGTGGCTGCCATTTGATTAAAGACCTATCAAGGGGAACTTTCCTAATACAAGGGAAGATATGGGAAGAAGGGAGAGACATGGATTTCCAAGAAATTAAGATCTGACTATCCCAAGAAGAGAAGACAACGTTTGGGTTGAAATGGGAGGTGACTATATTATTAACCTATTCTGATATATGCCTCTCAATGGTAGAAAGGACTAAAGAGAGATCAGAAGCTAAGTTTTAGAAGACCCTTTTATTTCTCTCCCACCAAATCGACTAGATGACAGTGGATGGGATAATAATTGATAAACAAGCTTTAACAAGGATTGAGAGAACAACACCGGCCAAGACTGGAAAAGATCCCATCAAGAAGAAGGTAGTGGGAAATCCACATACATCTTATTCATGACAAAATTCCAACATTGGGTTGCAAAATTGCACAAAAGAAACAAATGATCGATAGATTCTACACTTTCCCCACACAAGATACAATTAAAAGAGGTAGCAATTTGTAATCTAGCCAATCTATCACTAGTTAGAATCCTATTTTGAATAGCAATCCAGGAAAAATCCACTGCTTTAGGCAACACAACCTTATTCCAGTAGAAAAGGAATGCCCTGTGAGAACTGTATTGACTTTTCAAGTGACGGATAGCATAATATCCCTCCTTAACCGAATACTTACCATTCTTAGCAGGACACCAAATCAGTCTATCAGAGTTATTGGATAGAAAAAATACTATAGTAGAAAGGATAGAGTTGAAAATCCTAGCATGATTAGGAGAAATTGGAAGGGATGAGGGATCTTTCCAAACTTCCTTATGAGAAAAAATATCCACATGATCAACATAGTCCACCAACTTGTCACCTCAAAATTGGATGAAAGTGTTCATTACGTTAGCAAGAGAGTTAATAGAAGACAAAGGGGGGAAGCCATCCCAGGAGTCTGCCCAAAAAGATACATAATCCCCACATTGGACTTGCTAGGAAAAAAAATTAATTACAACCTCCCTTGATGAAATCATAAAATTCCATGTAGGAGAACCTAAGGGAGGATTAGAAATGGAAAAATTTCTACACGGATTAGGGGAATCTAGATACTTAGCTTGCATAATATTACACTATAGGGAATGGGGTTTAGAGTACATGCTCCAAATCAACTTACCTCCAAAGGCTTTATTTCTAGCTGCTAAGTCATGGAGCCCAACACCCCCCTTCAGATTTATCCAAAGAGAATGTTGGAAGGGAGACAAGGGGAACCTTTTTCTCATTAGTCATATTAGCTGACCAAAGGAAAGTATGAATAATCTTCTCAATCTGGGCAATAATAGATTTGGGAGCATGGAGGACAGAAATGTAATAGTTAGGAATGGCTGATAGAACTATTTTGATTAACAGAATCCTACCAGACAATGACAACCAAGGAGCTTTCCAAGCGGCAATCCTGTTATTAAGATGAGTAATAATAGAATCCCAGAAGAAAGGTTTGACTTGACCTAGGAAAAAAGGAATCCCAAGATAAGTGGAGGGCATGGTGTCCAAGGAGAAACCAAGGATGGCCACAATTCATTGTTGGATGGGGACTGGGGTAAAAAACATATAGAGTTTCAACTTAGATAGGTTAATGACTTGACCAGAACCAATAGAGTAAAGGTTGAGAACATTTTTAATACACTTGGCCTCCTTAATGGTGTGCTCTATAATTGTGTCACACTTCTATGAATCCTTACATTCAAGAACACTCAAGAATGAGGTCTCAAAAATTGATCCATAGCTCCCTAGGCATGGAGTGCAAGGGTTTTTAGAATGCTCTCAGCTAGAGC
>MU221505.1:14141-31321 GCA_018584345.1 Thuja plicata
CTGGCTTCATCTGGTTTGATATGCCTATGTGTTATAGCTCGTTGGAAAAGTCTCGAAATTTGCTACATGATTTTCACTTTTGAGAGTCTTTTTGGTGCTTGGAGCTATTTAATTATAATAAAGTGATAATTTTTCTATAGTTTGGACGCCATAATTGGGAAATATCATTTAATTATAAAGTGCAGTCATAATTCTCCTTTAGTGTTCGAATTGCAAAGGAAAGGAGATATAAGGAGATGGAAACCTAATTGATCATCATCTTTTACACATTGAAACTTGTTTTTGGCGAATTCGCTCTAGTAGAGGGATTCTTCTTCTGGGACGCAAACCCCAGGTTTGGGACTGGCTGGGACGTAGCCCTCAGCAATTGTTGTTAGTGGATTCATCAGGCATTGTGCATTGTTTGCTAGAGACAGGGGTGCCATTCCTTGTTGAGGATTCAGATTGCATACAGAGGTTTTAGCAGAGCGGCTGGATTCATCCAGTTGGGACGTGATTATTGCAGCATAGGGCCACCATTTGCAGCTTGGGCACTATACGCTGGCTGTGGTGAAGGATTGCATTCAGTCGTAGTTTGTATTCTTGGTTCGTGGCCATCATCTATCCACCAGTTGGCGCCATTGTTGATTGTAAGCTCCATGGAATTTGCATAAGGGTTTCTACCCGAATATTTAAATCAGAAATCTGCCTGGTAGGATTTGTATCAATTCTGATTTATTGAATGTTCTTACATGTTTTTAGTTTCCTTTCATATGTGTTGTCCATCTTTCATTACTTGCTTTAATATTCTTATAAAAAACACAAAAAGAAACAAAACAGTTTGCAACTTCTGTCTATTTCTATAAGACCGCCAAAAATCACAAAAAAATATAGTTTATTATTTTAAAATTTACAGCAGATCAGTAAGAGGATTCGTCAGGGATCTTTCACACTCCAACTCTCACACACTGAAACACAATTAAAGATGATGCAAATTGAACCAATAACCATCCACAAATCGCTTGTAGACAACAACCAGTTCTAAGTGTCAGGAAGCCGCCAAGAATTCCTAATTCTTGCGCTCAGAAAATTCCGAGTCAAACCCCAATTCGCCAAATTCTCAAGGAAGAAGATAATTGTCAAAGAGGTGGTTTGAATACACCAAAATGAAAGCTTTTAATCCATTCCCAACCATCGAGTTGTAGCTTTTTCATCACTCTCCACAAAAACCATACTTGGCGTTAAACATAGTGTTTGAATGTTTGAAAAATAATAAAATAATATCCCCTCACATATAATTGACACCAAGTATTATTGAGTCACTAATGAGGTATATTAATGACCTATTATTAAAACAAGTTGGCTTAACTTTTTAATATAAAGTTTCCGACTTTACAATTAATTAAGTAGGACTTAATTAATTATAAACAACCCATTAAATATCTCACAATCGAATCATCAAGCCAACATCAAAATATTGCCACTGCCAAAAATAGCATCTGTAAGAGCCTTGATGACTCTAACCAAACCATTGTTGCCGAATTTGCTTTTTTTTCTGAGTTTTTGGTACTTTTGGGAATTTATATGATTTTTTTTGTATTTTCAAAATATGAAAGTAAATAACATTTCAAATAAATACAAGGAGACAAAACTAATTTATCGATAGCAACCCTTCAATTTCGTTTTGCAAGCATTTAATGAAGACGATTTACAATACAAGAGATTTACAATTGCAATTTCAAACTGTGCACTCCTGACTTTATTCACAATTTTTAATATGGAAACATTTACAATCTAAATGTATATGCAACACACTTATTTCAAAAGAAACTAAGAAACTTGGAAATATCGCAGGTGCTGGAGGAACATATATCCTCTGTCATGGAGTGGAGAAACTTGCAGCGTCTGAACTTTTAAGGCGAACCAATTCTATTCCAAGAAAATGTGGGTTTCCAGCTTCCAACCGTTGTCTATACTGATAGTTCCACTAACAATAAGGAATCCACAACTATCTTATCTTCTCAGACAAGTTTAAACATGTCCTGCGATCACTCAGAACACAACTCACAGGCTTTCTACAATTTCAAAACATGTACGATGATCCCTCTCTTTTCTTGGAAGCCCTTAAACACATCAACTTCTGATTTATAGCAGAAATAAGCACAATTCGTTGGCTGAAGGTATACCAACTCAAAGTGCAAACAACTCTATGAATTTACAATCCACCAAGCATGGCAAATTCAAGCCCTTGTTAGCAATTCACCTAAACACAATTTCACAGGACAATAGAATGCAGAAGATGATGATCGATTCCTTGTAAGGACTGTCCTGTCCTTAGAAAGAAATAACAAGTGATAAGAAGTAAATGACAAAAGTTTACAATAGAATACCAGATTACTATTATTTTTTTTAACTTTCCATTTGCCGAATATTGATTACTTAGGAGTTACAATCCTCTTTCCACGAGAGACAGTATGAAACACGATACTTATAGCCAATCCGAGCTCTTCTATCTTGGGCAACTAAGTTGGTCATCTGAACCAAACCTTTATTCGTACAAAATAGGAATACATAAGCGACCTTCTCAAATTGTACCTCTACCCATACCGGGCAGGAATTAATGTAAGTGATTTGGAAACTGTACCTCCATCTAGCCGGGATGGGTTCTTATAAGGACAGGAATATAAAGTGCTCTGATCAGAGCCTTCTCACTCCGGTAACCACCCCGGGGTTCGGAGTAGCTTGCTAGGAATTTCACAATCTACCCAAGACTATGCCAAGGACCCTTGCAAGGTTACAAAATAAGACCTGCACCCTTCCTTGGGTTTCGGGCCTTTAGCTAGGTGCAAGATCACCGAGAGTAATTTTAAGTCCTATACCCCTTCTCGGCTTTCTGGCATCCGGCAAGGTATAGGCACCTTCCTGAGAACCATCTTTTAAGTTTTTGTAATTTTTAGAATTTATGATGTGTCAGTAATTGAACTATCACCTAACTATGTTCGAGGTACCAGTGCGCTGGAGGCATTCTTCATCTCAAAGCTGCCTACATACCCGTATCCACGGGATCAAGGCCCTGGAACTCTCTCTCTCTAACGATATGTAGTTCTAGTTATACTAAGTTTGATGTAACTGTTGTGGGGATGCAGCCCCTTTGGGCATTATCCATTCCCTAAACAATTCCTCACTATCATACACCCACTCGGGGAATCAGTCGGAATCCGGAGTTACTATAAGCATCATCAGTGCTTGTTTTCATGTTATAAATAACAATGTGCATGGTTAACCTATGCGCTCCTACTCTATTTCCTCTCCGTTAAATTCTTTAGTGATGTTTTCTTGAAATACACATGTATATTTTCCAGAGTATGAAATAAGATAGAACCCCTATCAACTTCTAAAAATGAACATCTTTTATGGGAGGAACAAAGGAATTCTAAGTATCATTTCTATACCCACTGGTGTCAAAGCTGCACTATAGCATAAGGCTGGGTGTTACGTCAGTTTCTATACATATTCTAAAGTAAGGAAAGAAATTTTTTAGCACAACTCTTTAAACATATTTATTTCAGAATTTCAAAAGTACTTCCAGCATTAATATAACATATATATTTCAGAATTTCAAAAGTATTTCCAGCATTCAGTTCAACTGCAATATGAGTGTTATTTCAATTATATTATATGCTTGAACCAATAGGATTTACATGTTACCCACATCATTAGTATACCAGTTCATACCCTTATTGCAGTATGACTGTGAACTTAAAATATATGCAAAATGCATGTTTTCCAAAAATAATATCAAGAGAACAAGGGAGATCAAATCCCATTCTCCCAAAAGGGCTGAATGCCCCAAGTCTACTCAAGAAGGATCAAATAAGTGAGWCAATCAAACTCTCAACTAGCTGCATAAACACTTAACAACTGAATGGGTTAAAAGATGAACTAAATCTTTTACCTTCACAATGKTATAACAGATGGAAGGGTACTCTCTTTTCTTTGTATATAATTTCGGTGGCTTATATGGCTGGGATGAAGATCAAGTYTGTATGCCCTTCTATAGAATTTGGTTTATATATCAGTTTGTTTTGAAACGATAAAGCAAAGGCTTCGGACTTTAATTCAAGAGTTAGTAACTGTATATAAAAGAAATCACATTTAATTCAGCCATAAATGACCACACATAAACTTTATTGAACAACCATTTCATTGATCAATGAACAAACCGGAAGCAATCCAACATTTTATAGAGCAATTTTTATGCACAGCATATATACAGCAAAAGTACAGAATATGTTGACAGCATAATAAAGTAATAGTATGCCAAATATTATTGGAAATAACAAACCATAACACAGCAAAAGCTCTAAGATATATAAGCTGAAATGTAAGAGAACTTCAAGATGACATGTTGAGACTTTGTCTTAAAAGATTTTCCAGAATTTTTACATGTTATAACTACATTATTTTCAGAAATAATAAATACTATAACAAAGCAATCTTCCACAATTTCTACATATTATACCCCAAGTTTTTCTTTAAAATGATTCAGACACGGTTCTATGTCAAAATGTGTTTTTGGCCTATCCAAAATGAGATTACTATGCTATTTACTATATTCATTGCACACAACATAAATTGCAGAGAGGTAAGATGAAATATTTCTGAACAAAATATCATTTTACTCCTTTGAGAATCAATTTGAAAATATTTATTTCAAATTTTAAACTAATAATATAATGACTACACTGTTGTGCCAGAGCGAAATACAAGGAGTATTTATTGAAGAAACCTAAAACCATTTGTGATATCAAAAGAAAGCAAGGGTTTTGTTAGCATAGGAGTCGTACCTGGTCTAGGCAGTAAGGAAATAAGTTTTTTTTCTTCTCTTTTTTGATAAAACAATGAAGAAGAATAACAAGTGTTCACTATATCCGCCTCCTAGTTGCTGCCACCTGTGCCTTTTTTGTATCTCCTTTACCAGCTACCGCTTTTGCCCCCTTAAAACAATTATTTTCAATTTCTGCCAACAGCAAGAACTCTAGATGAAACTTCTGATAGCTGACTCTCCCGCAAGAGAAATCGCTGCCTCTGTGTTTTTCAAACCATGGTGTTGAAACCTATTTATGCCTTTCACCAATCGGTGCACAGAATGAGTGTTTTCGAGAGAATGTTTTGAAGGTGAACATAAATCAGATTGTTTGTATTCCAAAGCTCCCATGTGGCTGTAGACGTCAATGGACTGCTCTTTATCAGCCACGTTTCCCATTGCCGTCTATTACTCCCTTCACAAGCGGACGTGTGACATTCTTCAATGACTTCCTTCATTGGCTTCCCGTGCGGCTCACGCATTGAAATATGTTTGCAAATAAAAATTTGTTTTATTTATATTGTTTTTGCTTTATGTTTCGAATTTACCACTATGTTATGAAATGTATTTACTTAAATCGTCTTAATAGTGTATTCTAGTTTATTTATTAATTTATGACAAAAATAATAATCTTTTATTAACATAGAAATAAACATGTAGCATTTAATAATTACCTTTTACTTATATCGATGTTATTAATTTATATTTTGATGCTTACCTTATTGAATTTTATTTATATCCTTTAATATTTATTTAATAATTATATTATTTAATGATTGTTTAATCATCTAGTTTTAATATTATATCTAATTATTCACAAAGTTTTGAAATAAACATTTAAATATAAATGACCATCTATTTTTTAAAAACACAAAATAATTTAATAATCATTGTCTGAAGAATTAATAACCGAACTAAATTAAATATGATTTAATGATAAAAGACAACACCTCCACACACTCGTTATAAGATATTTTAATAAATGAGAAAAAAATAAGGGTTAGCCTACAGAGGGTCATGACATTCCCCATCTTGGCTCCTTAATAATTCAGTCCTTCTAAATCGATCATCTGGCTTATTCCTCATGCTATCGAACTCCAGCTTCAAAGTCACTCTGGACACGATATTACGGCAAAGAGATAAAGTTTCAAATGTTTGAATTATAACATTTTATTATAATTTTTCCCTCCCAATGAATGAGTCTGACTTCCTTCATAGATGCTTTAATTATTAAAATATTTCTCTTCACTAAACTTAACGCCAAAATACAAGTCTTAAAGGGTCATGTAAAATATTTAGCCATTACGTGCAAAAAAATCCACTTTATTATTAATTAAGTAAAAATTAATTAATAATCGTTTAATCATCAAAAACCTTGACTTTAGCTTAGGCGTCAAAGTCCGAAATAATAATTAAATGAACCTTATTAATAACTTGGCCAACTTGTAATAAGCTCAACAATATTATTATTTAAGTAAAACTCAATTAATAATCATAAATTTCATCAATAGTCTATCTAGTCCAAGGTGAGCAAAATTGGGGACATTATAGCATCCCCCAATAATCGACTTGCTAAAAAAAGTACCTCGATAACAAAAAAATGAAGATAGCAGAGTCAGGATCTCTGAGCAACATGACACTGTGCATGCTAGATATCACCAAACCCAACTCCTCTAAACAACTAGAGACCCCCAAAACTACTCATCAGTCCACGAGGGTCGCGATGATGGACTGACATCAATAATCATTTGCCTCTTGCTAAAAAGGGCACATTACAGTCTGCCCTCCCCAAGATTGCTTGTCTTCAAGCAATCACAATGTTGGATGCTGGAAAATATCCTCTGAGTCCCATGTAGCATCCTCAACTGGCAGATCTTTCCATTTTACCAGAACTCTCTAATGACTCTCCTCCAAAGATGCCTCTCTGGTCTCAAAGATGGCCTCAGGAATCAAATCCAACTTCCCCTCATCATCCAGGGGTGGTAAAATAGAAGAAGGAACAACATGTCTCCCTAACGCCTCCTTGAGGCGCGATATGTGGAAAGCATTATGCACTCTACTATCCGCTGGAAAATTGAGCTCATATGCAACCTCACCAACTCTTCTGGTAATCCAAAATGGACCATAATAACGAGGCTTGAGCTTCTCAGCCCCACTTCTCCGGAGAGTAGACTGCCTATAAGGCTGCAACATCAGGTAAACCATGTCGCCAACCTGAAATGAACATGCAACTCTCCGCTGATCAACATACTGCTTTTGCTGATTCTGAACTCTCTGTATTCATGCAAGGCCCTCATGATATCCTGATTGTCCTGTAGCAAATCACTGGCACTAGGCACCCTGCTATCACTGAACAAAAGATCAATGAAACTCGGCGGATCATAACCATATAATGCCCTGAAAGGAGATAGATGGATGGACATATGGTGAGTGGAATTGTGGAATTATAAAAAAACTCACATAGGTGTATCCACTTCACCCAAGCCCTCTGCTGCCCTGCTACATAATTTTGGAGGTAGCCTTCCACCCATTTGTTGACTATCTCAGTCTGTCCGTCTGAGGATGGTGGCTCGTACTCGGAGTCAACTCGGTCCCACATAATCTGAAAAACTCCTGCTAGAAATGGCTCATGAACCGACTGTCCCTATCACTGACAATACTCCGAGGTAGGCCATGCAATCTAAACACCTCTCGAAAGAACAACTCTGCCACCTATGTATTTGTATAAGTAGTAGTGATCAGAAAGAAGTGTGCAAACTTTGTCGACCGATCAACTACCATATAAATGCAATCTCTACCTTGGGCTTTCGGCAAGCTCGCTATGAAATCCATAGAAATACATTCCCACTTCCTGTAAGGAATAGGAAGTGTCTGAAGAAGTCTTGTTGGAAAAGTATGCTCTTGTTTATTCTGCTTGCACACAGAGCACTCTCTAACATGTTGTGGGACATTAGACTTCAAACCTTTCCATGTGAATCTCTCCCAAACCTATCTATAAGTCTTGAAGAATTCAGGTTGGCTTGCTAAGGGAGAATCATGTGAGGTTCTCAACACTATCTGTCTTGCATTCGATCCTGGGACTAAAAATATCCTTCCCTTGTAAATGATCAACTCATTCACAAGTGTCTCTGTTGTCCTGAATAGTCCCGTCAACAATGCTAGAAGCCCACTAGTCCTTGGCATAGTCCGCAATGATCAAGTGCCTCTAGTCTTATGATATCTCAGACATAGAACTCAAATGAGGGTGTCGTGAAAGAGATTCAGCCACAATATTATGTCTCTTTGACATAAGATAGGTCAAAATCATAAGATTGTAACTTACTGACCTATTTTTGTTGACGCTCATTCAGGTCACACTGTCCAAGGAAATGCTTCAGGCTGTTATTATCTGTTTTGATGCAAAATTTGCTGCCCACTAAGTACTGCCTGAACTTGGCCAAAGCATGCATAATGGCCAACATCTCCTTGCTGTACACACTGAAAGATCTCTTAGGACCCCAAAGCTTCCTACTCTCATAAGCAATAGGATGGCAATCCTCTGAAAGAATAGCACCAATGCCCTCCCTAGAGGCATTACAGTGAAACTCAAAAGGCCTAGAAAAATCAAGCAATGCTAAAACTGGGCAAGAAGTCATAAGCTGTTTGAACTTCTCAAAACACTACTGTGCCTGAGGAGTCCATACAAAAGCCCCCTTCCGAGTCAAATCTGTCAAAGGCACAATGACATGAAAAACCTAACAAACTGGTGGTAGAAGGCACACAACCCAATAAAACCTCTAAGCTGAATCAGATTGTCAGGGGTGGGCCACTCAATAATAGCATGAACCTTTTGAGGATCCATGCGCATTCCCTCTGAACTGATGATGTGGCTCGAGTATAATAGCTCTGTCATGCCCAAAGCACATTTGGACTCCTTGGCATACAAGGACTCCTTATCAAGAATGCTCAAAACAGTATCCAGATGAGCTAGATGATCATCCCAGGTCTTACTATAAATCAAAATGTCGTCAAAGAACACAAGTACAAATCTCCTCAACTGTGAATGGAAGACCTTGTTCATGGTGGACTGGAAAGTAGCTAGTGCATTGGTTAAGCCAAATGGCATAACCAAAAACTCAAAGTGTCCACAATGACATATGAAGGGTGTCTTCTCTATATCCCATTCTCTGACTCTAATATTATGATATCCTGTCCTCAAGTCAATTTTGGAGAAGACACAAGCTCCATGTAGCTCATCAATCAGCTCATCTATGCGAGATATCAGATACCTATTTTAATTGTACGTTTGTTTAGCTCCCGATAGTCAATACACATTTTGAGTGTCCCATCTTTTTTCTTCACTAACACTACTGATGAAGCAAAAGGAGACTTACTCGGCCTAATGTGTCCCATAGCTAGCAAATCCTCTATAATTTTCTCAATTTCATCTTTCAAATGCTTGGGATGTCGGTAAGCAGTAATTATGATGGGCTTAGTGCCCTCCTCTAACTCTATAATGTGCTTTATGCCCCTATCAGGTGGTCTACCAGGTGGAATGTCACTAAACACTTTGGAGTGTTTAGTTCTGAGCTATTGAATATCTGGGTGATAAGCTGGTTTCCCTATCTTATCCTGAGTAGACATAAACCTACACTCTTCTGCTCACTCAACTACATCATGTCTGATAAGCCTCTCCATATGTTGGAGTGAAATCACTCTCAAACTGTTCTCTCTGATAGCTTTCAGAACATGTAGTCTGCCACCAATCTTGAATCTCATCTCCATGTCTCTGAGACTGAGATTAAATGCTCCAATGGAATGTAACTAGCTCATGCCCAAAACATCTGTACTCCCCATGTCAACCACATAAATATCTGCCTTGAAGTCAAAATTATTCAAGCGCATGGGAAGCTCAGTAATCATCTTGTTACACTTGAGAGTGTAACCATCTGCTACCTTCACTCTAATGCCCTCAAACTCCTCTATCTGAATGCCTTGTCTGGCTACCAACCGTGAATCAATGAAGTTATGAGTGGCACCAGTATGCAAAAAAGCAATCACCTGTTGACCTGCAAGAAGTCCACGCATCCTGAAAGACCCCTCTTTCTTCATGCTAGAGAGGTATACAACCTTAAGGTTTGAACCATCAGCCTCATTCCCATCACTACCTTCACCTGATTGTTGTATTTCTTCATTATCAGATTTTTGTTCCTCTGAATCATATTGGTTTTCATCATCCTAAAACCACTCCATATGCCTGTTTTTGTCCTTGGGCCTCATAGGACATTCATGATTTTCATCATAAGGACCCCAACAATAAAAACAAAGTTTCTTTCTACATAAATCATTCAAAGTTTCTTGATCCAAAGGGGCTGCCATAGGTTTCTTTGAATCAGAAATCTCATCTCTTTTAGGGGCAGCCTTATTTTCATTGGCTGAAGTAGAAGGCTTAGGTGCAAACCTATTGCGTGGTATAGACATTACCAAGTTTCTTGCCTTGTTCATTGCTTTTATAAAGTAGAAGGAGCAAATGACTTCACCGAACCTTTGAGAGGCTCAACTAATCCCTCAATGAAAAGTAATACACGCCTCTTCTCTGAAATGTCAGTAACCATGACCGAGACCTTTTGAAACTCATTGATGAAGGCCTCTAAACTACCAGTTTGCCTAAGTTGTGCCAAATCTCTGAAATACAACTCAGGATCTTTCCTATCAAATCACTCCACCAACGTGTGCACAAACTCCTAATAGGAAGTAATATGATCATGTTGTAGGGATATGAATCCATGGTACCACCAATCATGAGTGGCACCATCTAAATGTAGGAAAACAAACTAGATAGCATCCTCTTCAGACATAGGATGTAGAGTGAGGATTTTATCAAGCTTGTGAACCCAAAGTCTAGCTGTCACCTTGTCACTACCATCAAAATGAGAAAGTGTTAATTTATTGGTGGCCTATTTAAGATCACCGCTTTTAGTTTTCTGTTTACCAGCTGATCTCACTCTAGAGTGATCTCTCTTCTTACTCAAACCTATCAAAATTAAGATGTTGTTTGACGTCATGTGGCAATGTGTCTCACTCATCATGCATAGCAAGAACATCTGTGAAATAAGTTGTCTCATCCTCCCTACTTCCCTCATCTGAATATGGTCTCAGGAAAGTAGGGCGTGAGGGCCTATTGTAGAGACCTGTATGATCAGCCTGTGACCTGTGAGAACTAGCTGAGCTACTACGCGAAGCTCTGTCCCTATTGCGACCCCTGGTCACTGTCAATTGCTGAAAAGTATCAGATATTTGCTGCAATACTGTAGCCACATGCTGCTGGCTAGTTGCCAACTGTTCCTGTCGCGCAGCTAAATTCTTGAATATCTCTCTGTCCTCTCTCATCATCATGACTTGCATTCCAAGGTGGACTTCCACCCCTCTTGTCACCCATGTTACCTGTAGGATGAAACTGCACCTGGCCACCTCGTAACTCAGTCCTTATGCGTGAATGATAAATACCAGGATCAAATCTTTGCAGTTGCATGAACAATCCCAATCCTACAGGATGGTAGGAGACCGCTCTGATACCATTGTAAGAGCCCTAGTGGCTCTAGCTCAAATCATTGTTGTTTTTTATTGAATTTTCAAAATTTATAAATAAACAATAATGCATATATTTACAAGAGTTCTTGAGGCCTTTCACAAATAGAACTTCCTCTAAACTATTTGCACCCCTTTTTTATTAAAAATAGATTTACATACACAAGCAAGAACAAATTGAAAATTATGAAACCTAGCAATGGAGTTATCATAGGAAATTCACAAACAATATTGAGATAATCAACTCGATAGTGGCTGGGGAGTAACATCAAATCCCTCATGCCAAATCTCTTCTTTGCAAATGTCAACTCTCCAAGCATCAATGGATAACCCTGTGGATGATTGGTAGTTGTCTTAACGCTCACGCGATCCCTTATTTGTCAATGGCAGCCAATACTATAATCTCCCATGCCAAGTATGAAAGAGTAGCAAACTGGCTACTCACGCCACAACACATTCTCTGAAAATTAACAAACAACCGCACACTCCAACCCTCACGCACTGAAACACAATCAAAGATGATGCAAATCGAACCAGTAACCATGCACAAATCGCTGGTAGAGAGCAGCCAGTTCTAAGTGCCAGGATGACGCAAGGAGGTAAAGAAAACCAGGGCCCAAGGCACTCCCAGCTATCCAAACCAACTTGCAGAACAACTTGGAAACAACACAGAAAGGGAGAGAAAGAAAGATGAATATTCTTATTATTTCATCAAACACCATACATGCCTGCGACTGTAAGGCCTTCCCGGTTACAGACATATACATTCAGATCGTTTATAAAATAATCTTCATACATGCGAGGTCACAGACCTGCGATAATCTTCTATCTCTTTTCTAACTAAGAACTGCCACCACCCAAAAACTGCCCAAACTAAGAACAAAAAACTAAATATATACATGAGTCCACCAAAGAGGTCGGTACTCAGATCCAAAAGACCCAACATTGGAAACAACAAAGACCCAGATTTAGGTCCACACGCATCCCAATGAGAGATCCCAACGTTAATTACGCTACGAAAATTAAATGCATACGTTGGCCAGAAGATCCAACGTTCGAAAACCAACTCGGTGAGAAAGACTACCGAGCACAGAGACCAGTCGGTGAAAACCACTGAGTAGCCAAGAACAACCACCGAGACCCCGTCGGTGAAGCTAACCAAAACAAGTAACCGAGCCCGAGCGGTGAAATAACAAACCTTCAACCGACCAAGCAAAGTAGTTACTGAGCACTTTACCAAGTAGTCTCCAACAAGCTACAGAACCAAAACAAACATATTTTTTGGTTTATACAAGATTGCCAAGAACCCAAGATGCTCCTGCATCAGACACCTGAGGTTAAAAGAAATGATTCTCCAAATCATGAATCAGGTACAACCTGAATTGATTCCAACTCAGATTGAGAAATCCAAGATGAGTCCTCAATCGATCTGTTCTTCCACTTTACCAGATATTCCATGCAATCCTTTCCTCTTGTACTTCTGCTAACTCTCTATTTCAGAATCTGCTCAACTTCTTCTATCTGTTTCTTAGGATAATCACTTGGTACTGTCACTTCTTCATCAGGTTCATGATACTCATGCAAATCTGAAATATTGAATATAGGTGATATATCCATGTCATCAGGTAATTCTACTTCATAAGCATTTCCACTATCAAATCTTCTCAATATCTTGCAAGGACCAAATTTCTTCATCTTTAGTTTACCATATGTTCCAATAGGAAATTTGCCTCTCTTCAAATGAACCATGACTGCATCTCCAACTTCAAAAGTCTTATGTCTTCTTGATCTATCTGCACTATCCTTGTATTTCTGATTACTTTGTTCCAACTTATGTTTCACTTCCTCATGCAATGTTTTCATAAACTCAGCAAATTTTTCTCCTTCATCACTTCTCTTCTCTTCTCCAACAATATTTCTCAAGTCTGATATACCTCTCGGTTGTGTGCCATGAACAATCTCAAATGGTGTCTTTCTAGTACTATTTACTGAACTATTACATGCAAACTCTGCTTGTGCTAATATCAAATCCCAATTACTCGGTGTGCCTCCAACTAAGGATCTCAACAAGTTACCTAAACTTTGGTTTACGACCTCTGTTTGTCCATCAGTTTGTGGATGAAATGTAGAACTATACTTCAACTCGGTGTCCAGCTTTTTCCAAAGTTTTTTCCAAAAATAGCTAACAAACTTATTGTCTCGGTCAGAGATGATACTCTTCGGTAATCCATGCAATCTGACAATCTCCTTAAAGAAAAAATCTTCTATATGTATTGCTTCTGATGTTTTTCTACATGGTATGAAATGTGTCATCTTGAAAAATCTATCCACAACAACAAATATGGAATCATTACCTCTCACTGTCCTCGGTAAGCCAAGAACAAAATCCATACTGATATCACTCCAAGGTTTCTCAGGAATAGAGATCGGTGTATACAATCCAGTATTCTGACTTACTCCTTTTGCAACTTGACGAACTACTCAACTTTTCACAAATTTTGTGAACATCTTAATACAACTGGGGCCAACAATACCTTTCCTTAAGTAAACTCAATGTCTTATCAATACCAAAATGTCCAGCCAAACCACTACTATGTTTTTCCTTGATCAAATTAGTTCTCATTGATCCTCTCGGTATACACAACTGAATACCTTTGAACAACATATCTTCTTGAATGAAATAGTCCTCATACTTGATTGATTTGGAACAGGTGCTCTGCACATTCTTCACTGCTTAGAAAAATCAGGATAATTTTCGTACAAATGCTTCATATCTTCAAAACCAAGAACCTCAATTCTCATTTCAGTCAACTAAGATTTTCTTCTACTCAATGCATCAACAACTCGGTTAGAAACTCCACTTTTATGCTTTATCACAAATGTGAAACTCTGCAAATACTGTAACCATTTCATGTCTCTGATTCAACTTATTCTGACTACCCAAATACTGTAAAGGCTTATGATCAGTATATAACACAAATTCACTCGGCATCAAATAATGTCTCCATTTCTTCAAAGCTTGAACAATAACATAGAATTCTTGATCCTAGACAAAATATTTCCTTTTAGCATCATTCAACTTTTCACTAAAGAAAGCAACAGGTTTACCTTGTTGAGTCAACATAGCTCCTATTGCACTTCCACTTGCATCACATTCAACTTGAAATACCTTATTGAAATTAGGTAAGGCTAACACATGTAATTCAGCAACCTTTTGTTTCAAAGTCTCAAAACTCTTATGGGCTCCATGTGTCCATTTGAATTCTCTTTTGTCTCCTCTCATTATCACAGTCATAGCATTACAAATAGAACTGAAATTTTTGATAAACTTCCTGTAAAAACTTGCTAATTCATGAAATGATCTTACCTCATTGACATTCTTAGGTGTAGGCCATCTAAGTATAGCTTCAACTTTCTCAGGATCGATCTTCAAACCATCAGTTGAAATCACAAAACCAAAATAGACAAGTTCTTCTTTCATGAAGGAACACTTTTTCAAATTTATCAACAACTTTTCCTCTTTCAATCTCGGCAACACTTGTCTTATATGCATCAAATGTTCTTCTCTAGTCTTATTGAATATCAGAATATCATCCAAATATACAATCACACATTTATTCAAGATTTCTTCAAAACTTCATTCATTAGCCTCATAAATGTACTCGGTGCATTAGTTAAACCAAAGGGCATAACCAACCACTCATACAAACCTTCTTTTGTCTTGAAAGCAATCTTCCACTCATCACCTTCTTTGATTCTGATCTAATGATATCCACTCTTCAAATCAATTTTGGTAAAATATTTGTTCCACTCAAACAATCCATTATATCATCCATCTTCAGTATAGGAAATCTATACTTAACTGTTATCTTGTTAATTGCTCTTGAATCAGTGCACATTCACCATTCTCCATTCTTCTTAGGTGCCGACACAGCTGGTACTGCACATGGACTCAAACTTTCTCTTATCAAACCCTTGTTCAACAACTCATGAACTTGTCGGTTGAGTTCTTCATTCTTAGTGGTGTCAATCGGTGTGGTGCCTTGTTTGGCAAACTAGCTCCATGAATCAGATCCATACAATGACTAATATCTCTCATCGGTGGCAAACCATCATGTACATTATCTGAAATGATCTCCTTGTACTCGGTGAACAATTTCTCAACTTCTTTAGGAACTTTATCTTCTGTGTTCTTACTCGATTTGTTAGGAATCAAAGCATAACAAATATCATTCCTTTTCAAATCCTTAACAAACTGTCTATCTTCCATCAAACAAACTTTCACAAATGTACATATCTCACCAACAGATTCTTCAACCAAAGGTAACAAGATTTTCTTTTTACCATCAACCCAAATAGTATATTTGTTCACTCTTCCATTATGTGTAGCATGTCTATCATATTGCCAAAATCTACCCAAAAAAATATGACAACAATCCATAGGTATAATATCACACAACACTTTATCATAACACTTTCCAATTTTCAGATTCACAAAACATTGTTCACTCACCATTAATGTATGCTCATCCTTGATCAATGAAATCTGATAGGGCTTCGGGTGCTTTATTCTTTCCAACTGCAAATTTGTGACCATCTCCTCTGATGCTAGATTCTCCGAGCTCCCACTATCAACAATTACCTTCTAGACTTTGTCTGCAATTCTGCATCTGGTCTTGAACAAACTTTTCCTTACAGGATCTTGCTTATTATTCTCACTCCATTATATTCTTCTGACCATTAGGTTTCCTTCCTTCTCAGGTTCATTCGATGAGTCTTCTTGCACCAAAGCATTTCTGCTACTACTGACTTTCTTGCTTGCATGTGTACACTCAAAAGATCTATGTCCTTTACCACAATTGTAACAAGTTCCTTGGAAACCTTTTCTGCTATATCCACCTTGGGAATAGTTGCCTCTTCCTCGGAATGAACTTCCACCTTTCCACTTGGTCTTGCCTTTGTCTTGATGTGTGTCTTGATTTGTCTTGTCTTGATCAGATCTATTGTTTTCACCATAAGATCTACCTCTTCATCTAGGGAACCTACCTCCTCTTCCTCTTTGCCTTTGCTCATATCTTTTGTTCAATTTCTCTCCAGCTTTTAAGGCAAACTGATATGCCTCTTCAATGCTCTCCATCTTTACCAAGCTGATCTCATCTTGTATAGAACTTCTTAATCCATTCAGATATCTTGGTATTCTTTCCACCTCATCTTCAGCATGACCAGATCTGATGTCCAATCTGTAAAATTCCTTAGTGTAATCTTTTACCGAGCTATCTTTCTACTTTAAACTTTGCATTCTCCTAACTAGGTTAATTTGGTAATCACAAGGCAGAAACTTTCCTTTCAATTTGTTTATCATCTTATCCCATACCTTGACCTTGTCTTTACCCTTCTTCTTTCGATCCAATCGCAGATGCTCCCACCACAAGGATGCATGGCCTTTCAAATTTGTACTTGCAATCTTCACCTTTTTCTCCTCTGATACATTCTCATACTCAAAGTATTTCTCCATCTCGGTGATCCAATCTATCAATTCATCCGACTCTAACTTTCCAATATACTCAGGAGGATTAAACTGAGGTGTGGACTTCAAACTTGTCAATGCTCGCAGGAATCTCTCTTTTTCCTGATCCATCACAGGTGCAGGTGCAGCTTCCCCTTGCACTTCTTCAACTTCATCATTACTAACATCTTCAAGATGTCTTCCTCTGCGTTGGGCTGTCTCAACAACTTCCAATCTTGCAGCAATCTGTCTAAGCATATC
>MU221506.1:0-12137 GCA_018584345.1 Thuja plicata
ATAAGGTAACCATCTAGTTGTTTACAAGTTTCTCTCAAGGAGAGAATTAAATGTTGTGAATGATTTCAAGAAGCATACTACTTTGTTAAGGATTGGATACAGGGGTCTGGAGGTAACAAGATAGTTTCTCAGGCAAGCTATCCTAATTGTTTGAGCTGTAAGGCAGTTCAGTGTATCTTGTTTCTGTAATTTCTTTGCTTATTGTTGACTCTACAGCCCTAAGGATAGGCACTGATCTAGAAAACATTCTGAATATCTATCTATGTTGGAAGTATTCCAAGTTATCAAAACCAAATCAATTTACAAGCTCTGTTACTAAGAACTTATAAGCTGAACTTGTTTAAGGACCTCTGTCAGCAGGACACTGTCCATGTTATTGATTCCTTGAAGAGTGAATCAACTAGGTTATCCCTCCTATTAAGAAAAGGAAGAAGGATGAGAATCCTTGTCTCACTGGTTATTGTTATGCTAATGATTATGGTTTGCATGGTAATATCTTGTTTATGGTTATGCTTGATCATCAACAAGATTATTCATAAGTTGGTCCAATAAAGATATATAACTAATCAGTGTCCACAATAACAAATACTGTGATAACAGCCATCTTGAAAGGTAAAACCTGCCCGAGTAGTTGTGGAACTCAAAAATGAAGAAGGACCTTATCCAGTCCTTAGAAATTAGGCTTTTCTTGTCTCTGAATCAGGAGTAAAAGGTACAAGATTCATATAGACATGTCAAGCATTGTGATTCATACAAAAAAAATCCCTAACATGCCCTAATTATCTAGTTCATCAGCCCTTTTATTTCCTTCCTTGAAGATATGATTGAAGGTGCAATTGGTCAAGCTTTGGAGGAGATCTAGAGCCTTCTTAAGTAATGATTTTAGTTACCAATTAGGTGTACTCAATTTTCTTAGCCCATTTATGACATTATTTAAATCCTCTTCAATTTCAAGATTATTGATATTGAGCTTGATGCATAATTTCAATCCTTCTACTAAAGAAAACATCTCTGCAACGTTGTTTGTTGTAACACCTAAGGGTTTAGAGAGAGTGACAATTTCCTTTCCTTTTGCATTGTGAATTGTTAGAAATAAGAAATTTCCTATTCTCCCAAGAACACCTGCATGCAAGACTGTCACAAACTAGAAGCAAAGATAGAAGAGAGCAGAACAGAGAGCTATGGCGGCCAAAAGGCCAGAGACATGAAATCCATGTTGAAAGAAAAAAGCTTCTATATTATCAACAAACTGAAAAGATTACAATCTCCTTGATGAAATTAAAAGCGGTGAGTCCTTATAAAAGGATACTGAAACCCTAAAGGGGAAAAACCCTAAAGACTAATAAGCTGCCTAAGTATAACTTAAACATAGAGTATAATAGACTAATAATTAAATGATTTAATTATTAGCTATAATATGACTACTCTAACACCCCCCCTTAAGTGTAACTTAGGGAGAAGCAAAATAACTAAAGACTACTGCAGAAAGTAGGAAAGATGGGTCCTGGCAACAAGGCCTGATCAGGTACCCAAGTACAAGAAATAAACTAGATGAAGGAAACTAAGCCTTTAATCTAGGGAAAGTCCCAAAGAGAGGAACAAGAATGAGCAAGAAGCATCTCCGAAGCATGTAGCTGTAAACTCTGTCAGGAGAAACTGCTGGAACCCCCACTGAAGTGCATGACCAGGTAGAGAAGACAATGTCTAAAGAGTTGATCAATCAAACCAGGAAGCAATAGAACCAACAAGTGAACCCCCCCATAATGCTGAACAGGGAGAGGTGACAGGAACACTGAAATGCAATGCCAGAAACATCTACAGAAGGCAGAACCAGGAACACCAACAGTGCAACAGAAGTACAAACATAGGATAAAGGGCGATGTCACCGATACATAGCATGGGCTAATGTCATAGAAGGTATGCTCACTTGACAAAGGTGGATGCGCCTAAAATGGCATAATCATCATAACCCCCATGACACTTTATAACATAGTGCAAGTACAAAAACTATACAAGGTGTACAAGATCCTAGAAATACAGAAGTAGGCACTTTATCTCAGTGTGTTTATAGAACAAAGATGCAACAGAGGAGAAGCATACAAGCTTAGAATTCAGAAAGAAGAGTGAGCTAGAAGATCAGAAGAAGAGATCCCAGGACCTGTAGAACCCAAGCAATCTACCAGAGTGCAAAAACTGCCAAACTCAGAGGAGAGAAAACCTGGAGTAGAATCTGGAAAAAATACCCCTACAATTGAATAGTTCACTGAACCAGCTTTTCGATGATATCTGGTTTGCCAAAAATTGAGTTCGGATGAGCCAGATATGGCTCTTGGAAGGCAAAAATAAATATCAGACTTCAACAGCAAAAATATTGTCCAGAAAGTAGACCCAAAAATCCTAATCACCATAGACAGAAAGATCTCAGAAAGAGCTTTCCGATGATATAATGAAGTCCAAAAAAGGCCTCCGTATGCTCCAGATAGAGCCAAAAAGGTGATAAGGGCTCAAAAAAACACTAAAAAGGGCAAGAAATAAGCCCCTGGGGCTAAAAAAAAAAATGCCCCTGGGCGCATGGTGCGCAGGGGGCTAAACCTAGGCTCCTGGTCGCCCATAAGACCAGCTGCTTAGCAAGAAGGGCCCGCGGGGGCTAACAAAAATGCACCACTGGTGGCAGGGGCGGGCGGAGCGGCGGGTCGGGAGGCGGCGGGGGTCGCAGAGAGTTGTGGGGCCCGGCGGCGGCCGGAGGCGTTGCGGAGACCGGAGCGGCACGGAGGCCAGGGGTGGCAGAGCAGGCCAAAGGGGCGATGGAGCAGTGCTAAGAGTGAGAGGCGGGATGGTCACCGGCCGGTGGCGACGGTGCGCCGGTGGCCCGGCGGTGGCGCGACAGCGGCCAAACCAAAAATGCAAAGACTGCATTTTAAAACGCATTAAAATCATTAAAAAAATGATTTTTTTTTTTAAAACCATGCCTGTACAGCCCTGGAAGGCCAAGAAATTTCTCCCTGAGGCTTTGGTGTCCAAATCGGACGTGCCTTTTATGGATTCTAGGGTTTTTGGGCCTTTTGGACGCAACTGTGAGGTCAGTTTTGGTCCAAAGTGCCCCAAAAAATAAAGACCCCCCAGAACCAATAAAAAATACTAGAAAAGACTAGTGTTTCTACAAACCCTCACTTGCTTCAACAAAGAATGAACAACCAGCTGCATGATGGCTCTGATACCATGTTAGAAATAGGAAATGTCCTATTCTCCCAAGAACACCTGCATGCAAGACTGTCACAAACTAGAAGCAAAGATAGAAGAGAGAAGAATAGAGAGCTATGGCGGCCAAAAGGCCAGAGACATGAAATCCATGTTGAAAGAAAAAAGCTTCTATATTATCAACAAACTGAAAAGATTACAATCTCCTTGATGAAATGAAAAGTGGTGAGTCCTTATAAAAGGATACTGAAACCCTAAAGGGGAAAAACCCTAAAGACTAATAAGCTGCCTAAGTATAACTTAAGCATAGAGTATAATAGACTAATAATTAAATGATTTAACTATTAGCTATAATATGACTACTCTAACATGAATTACATGCCCAATCCCAACTTCACCAGGATTTCCTCGGGATGCCCCGTCAAAACTTAGCTTATACCACCCTTCTTTTGGTGATGTCCATTTACAGTCTTGTCTAACCTTGGTTTTGTCTAGTTTAGGACCATTTGAAAAGGCTGAAAGTTTAATCCCCATAGTGACATTGTTTGGTGAGAACTAGAGGTTTTTGAGCTATTGACAGTTTCAATAATGAGTGCATTGATTTTATTTAGGAGCTAGTTTGTTGTCATTATTTTGACTTTAAATAATCTCTAGCTCCTTTCTTTCCAAATTTCCCACATGATAATAGAAGGGAATATTCTCCATAGCATATTATAGATGCTTCCTTTATTGTAATTTGACCAAGCCTGAAAGAGACTAAGAATGTTATTGGGTAATGTAGATATGAAACCTAATTTGGAACAAAGCCAATGCCAACACTCTCTTGAGAAGGCACAATTTAGGAGAATATGGTCAACAGTTTCATTATCATTTTCACATAAGGGGCATCTGCTTGGACCTTCATACCCCATTTTAGTGAAGCAATCAATAGTAGGGATTTTATTTTGGAGGGCTAACCATGTGAAGAGTTTAGCCTTCAACAAACATTGTTTATCCTAGCACAGATATAGAGGTAGATTAGTTTTAGGTCTAAGGTGTTTGTCCATAAGTACCTTGTACCCATCCTTAGTGGTATATTCCCCTGTGCTAGATGCCCCCCACACTAATCTACCATTGGAATTATTTAGTGAAATGCTTCTCTTTCTAAGGATATTTAAGAGGGTTGTTTTCTCCTCATCAAGGATATTGATCCCAGTCAAGGCTTTCAATTTAGGGTCTGAGATGTTGTTCTCTGAGGATGGTTCAATGTAATCACTTTCATATTTACACCATAGGTTTTGTAGGGTATTTTAGTATTTTCAAAGTTATTTAGAGTTATAAGGGGTTGATTTCCTTCCCAAGAATCTTCCCAGAAGAGGGCATCCCTCCCATTGCCTAGGTTCCATGTTAGTTTCTCACAAATGATACTCCTGCATTCCATCATGAAATTGCATATTCTAGAGATCTTTATCGGGTTATCCATTTTGAAGAGGATTGAGGAGTCTCTACCATTTACGTATTTATATCTTAGGATTTTTACCCATTTTATTTTTGGGTTAGTATACATTTTCCAAATTTATTTTTCTCCTAATGCCTTACTTTGTTCTTTTATGTTTTTGAATCTCATTCCCCCTTCCTCCTTAGGCAAAAAATGTTTATCCCATGCAACTAGGGATATCTTTTTTTTATCTTGTGAGCCTTGCTAAAATAATTTCTTGAAAATCATGTTGATCTCATCCCTTTTATCTGTAGGTAAGTGGGTACATTATAATTGGTATATGGGTATTGCAGACAAGACTGATTTGAGCATGATTGCTTTCCCAACAAAGGATAATGATTTTCCTTTCCAGGATTCTATTTTTACTTTGATTTTTGATATCATGTTATCCCATGATTTTGTAGATTTAGTGCATTTATCCAAGGGTAGGCCTAAGTATTTTCATGGTACCACACCCTTCCTGAAATTTAGGAAGTTGAGGATGTTTTGTTCAACCTTCCTATCAATGTTAAAGAAGAATATTTCTAATTTTGCACTGTTGATTTTGTGGCCATAGGCTTTTGCATAGGCTGATAAAATTTCCTTTATTTTACTAGCCTCATAAACATTACTACATCCAAACATCATAGTATCATAAGAAAATTGTTGGTGAGTAGTTGGTTCCATGTTGCTAGTAATTTTAATTCATTTTAGGTGTTCCTCTAATCTGGATGCATTTAGAGTTATACCTATGACTTTGGCCATAATTATAAAGAGGAAGGGGGATAGGGGACCCCCTTTCCTGATTCCCTTTGATGTGTTGAAGAACCCTTCTAGGGTCCCATTCATAGATTAAGTTTATCCACTTCTTATCAAATCAAGATTTTTCCAACACTTTTCATAAGAAATGCCAATCTAATTTGTCTTATGCTTTGCTGATATCGAGTTTGATGAACATACTTGGGGTCCCATTATGCTGAATAGAGTGAATTTATTTTTGGGCAATTATAAATCAATCATATATTGATCTATCTTGAACAAATCTAGTTTGTTCTTCACTAATAATGAAGGGGAGAAATTTTTGAATTCTATTTGCCATTGCTTTTGTCAAAATTTTATATATAGTGTTGCATAGAGATATGGGCCTTAGATCATCAAAGCTCCCAATTTTGTGTTTTTTTGGGATAAGTGCTATTTAAAGGTGTTATTTACTTTGATTCCCTGAATTTCTAACTTCTTCTATGGCTTCTACAACTTCATCTCCTATAAAGTGCCAACATTTTTGGAAAAAGAGAGCTGGAAATCTATCAGATCCTGGGGCTTTATCTGGTTGTATGTGTTTGATTATTGATTCTATTTTTACTTTAGTAAATTTGGCTTTGAACATATTTTTATGGTTCTCATTAATGATATTTGGTATGTTTTTTGGAATCTCTTCTTGATATTTGAGATCTAATCCTTCCCAATTATTTAAGACATTGTTTAAATAAGTGGTTGCAGTTTCACCAATGGTTCTCAGATCTTCTATTAAATCTCCATTATGATTTTTAATCTTGGTAATTCTATTGATATTTCTTTTCACCTTGGTGCTATTGTGCAAAAATATTGTATTCTTATCCCCCGCATCTAGACATTTTTCTTTGGATTTTTGTCTCCAGAACAATTCCTCTTTTGCTAGGATGTCCTCTAGTTCAATTTTTAGTGATTTCTCTTTTAGGTAGGAATCCATATCCATCCCAGTTTCAATAATTTTTTTATTTAGAGTTTCCAATTCCATTTCCAACCATTTTTCATTTCAAAAATATTACCAAAATAATTTTAATTCCAAGCTAGCAGTTTATTCTTGATAGATTTTAATTTAGTTACTATAAACAATAATTGGATCCCTTAACTTTAATTCTCTTCCACCATTGTTCAATAAGTCCAACCAGGCTTTCATCTTTAAACCATATCAATTCAAAATTAAAAGGACATTTTCTCCCCTTAAATAAAAACCTATCCAGTTTTTTAGAAATGTTACTATATCCACGTTTTTTGTTGTTCTAGGTGTATAGTCCATCTTCTATTTTGATTTCCATTAGTTGGTTCTTATTGATCCAGGATCCGAAGTCATATGAGGCTATAGAAGATCTTAGTATTCCTCCTCTCTTTTCACTACAGTCAATGATAGTATTTAAGTCTCCTCCAATGTCGAGTTCTGATTATCATTTTTGCTAAGGGCATATTCTATTTCATTCCACACCAATATTTTGTCTATGTATTGTGTTGGAGGATACACATTACAAACTCAGAATCTTAGTTTGGATCTAATACTTTTAATATTTCCATACATCCAATGTCCACCTGCTACTACTGGTCAGAACAAATGAAATCCATCTTGGATCCCATGAAATGGCTAGACCACTGGAGGCCCCTTTTGTAGGAGCTCCTATAATCTCCCAAAATCCCAATTTTCTCTTTAGCTTTTCTATTTCATTCAAATTCATCTTATTTTCTTGGATCAATAGTAAATCTGGTTTCTGTTTAGACATAAAATGTTTTAACATATGTTTTTTTTAGGGGCATTAATGCCCCTAGCATTCCATGATAAAATTTGCATTTCTCTTTGGGAGGTTACTTCCCCCTCCCTTCATTAAACAATGATGTTATTTTGGGTTGGTCTTCTGTGCTACCATCCAACTCTCTGAGTTCTGCCATGGATTTCCTCCCCCCCTTCTTTAGGGACTTAGCACAATCAGGAGTGAATGTTTCCAATTCTATAATAGAAATTCCAAAGTTAATGTTCTCCTTGTTATTTTACTTATCCTTGAGCCCAACCATTTCCTCTTTTAGTAGTTGTTGTGATCTTTCCTCTTCCTCCAGTTCTATGATTTTCCTAATTAACATCTATCTTTCCTTGATAATGGCCTCCATATCAATGTTTTTCAGCTACATCTAGAATGATATCATCATTCAAAACCTCTTCGCAAACTCTCTCTAGTTGATTAGGAGTTATTACTCGCATTTGATTATTTCCTCCAATAGTTGTGGTTGTAATGGGGGTGTGAACTATGATATCCATGTTTTCTACATTGGTTCCCATTTTTTGTTGTACCTTATTATTATTAATTTATGCTTCCATAATTTTCCCCTCTTCAATATTATTAGTTTCATCAACTTTTGCATTAATCTTACGAGACTCAGTCTGGGCTTCCTCTTCATGTTCTTATAGGGATGTGGTTAAATATTCTTCTACCTTTTTAATATCCTTGTTGTGCCATGGATCACCAGAGTTAAGGGGTTGAGAAGGGGTCTTATTCAGGATCTGGTCATGCCCGCTATCCTTCTTCATTTCACTGATTATGAATCTTCCCTTTTCCTGGTTGAAATTAATGTTTACACATGGTGGATGAGAAAAAGTTTTGGGGTTAGTGCTAGGTTTAGGAATGTTTTTACTATTGCTCGGAGGCTCATAGAAAGAAGCATTAATAATATATGTTTCCTCTTTAATCTTAAGCCTAATAGTTTTAAGGTTTTTAATTGCATTATCCATTTTAACAACAACCTTAATATCAAAATGATTTAAGAAACCTTTCTCAAGATCCACAAATTTACCAATTCTATTTTCTATATCCTTGAGGATAGTACTATGTATAAGTTCTACAGGTAGGTTTGGTAATTTAATCCATCTAATAACCTCAATATTTTCAACATTTGGTAGATAAAATTTAGGGCACCAATCAATAAATAAGAAACTATGATGTTTAAAATTAGGGCATACTCCTTTCAGCAAATTGTTTTTTAACAATACATCAGAACAATCTAAAAAAAGGAAGTTATTTTTTAGCATAGTAATACCTACCTATCCTGGGAAGATTCTTTGGAACCACCTGGCCGCATCCTCCACTAAACCCTCATCTCCCAGCCATCTTGCAAAAATCCCATGACCCTTTTAATACTCCTTCATTCCATCAGTGAATATGTTTCGCATGTTGAGTATCACCTCCACGAAATTACCTTGAGTTTTATGTTGTGTGGGCTTCAAGATTGGTAATGATTTATGTCTTTTTTGTGCCCTAAGTTGGTTCTTTCCAATTTATCGATAGTGATTATGGAAATTATACCCATTAGGGTTTCTTAGGGGGCTTGGCTAGGGTAGATTATCATGGGGTAGGTTAGCCGTGGCAGTTTTTCTTCTATGGGGAGGAGTATAAGGCTCCCTAGGATTGCATTGTGAAGGAGAGGTGGGGTTAGATCCAAGGGAAAATTTGTTTTCACTAGTAATGAATGATGACACACTTGTTGTTAATGGTATTGTCCAAAAATTGAGCGTCTTCAAAATACCAACCCTAGGGTTTATATTCTGCCTTTTTTCTCCTTAGAGCCACTGTTTCCAATCCAAAATATTGGTTGATGTTATGCACAGCTACCCTACCCTAATAAACCCAAACATTTGATTCCCACTAAAGTCAAAGAGATTTGTTTGAGATGGGACATTCTGCGACCTTTTAGCCACCATTTTTCCTAGATAATGGATTTTTTTTACCTAGCATAGGGATGCATGCTTTCCTTTCCAAGCACAGAAAACCTGTTACTGAAACCCTGAGAATGGGTGGGCCAATATTTTCCATGTCCTTGGATGGCTCTTTGATCCTTGATAAAACCCTTCTTAGATCCATAGTTCATGGATTTTTCATATTCATGTGGAGTAGAGCCTTTTTCATGGACTTAAACTTGATAGTATGATAACTCATATTTAGATTATTGCTGTATGTATTTGAATATTACAAAACCATTCCTTCATATTTAATCCTTAGTATACATAATAAATAAATATTTCATTTACATTAATGTATTTATAGCTGTTGCCCAATTTTCCCACTTTGTGCAGTTGACCTGGTTTGCCCTGTCTGTTTTCATCTGTCTTGTTTTCCAGGGGTTTCACTGCTCTGCTAAAACCCTTAAAGCCCTGAAAAACCCTAGGTCTCTTATGTTTAAGTGAGGTAATAAACCCTAGGCCATGGCTCTTATATTTCATCATTACTTTTCTAAGTTACTTAGAGCATGTGCTTTATTCTTTAGTCGCTTGATCGCTTCAGCCGGGGTGAATATTCTTTTCTTTCTCCCGACTTTGCTTTTTGCCTTGTCGCGTAGTCTAGTGATCTTTTGGAATATTCCCCAAATGTCTCCCGACTTAGCATTTTCTCTTTGGTCGCATGATCACCAAATATGTCATAAGCCTTGAGGGAGGGTGGGTCCCAGGTCTTTGGTTGCTTGATCGCAGTAAGATTTGTTTCAATTTATTATGTTGCGCGAGTGTGCGACGAGCTGCCAATCGCGGTCGTCATGCAATCGCGATCTATTCTTGCCCAGGTCCCATCCGTTTTTGACTGTGCAACGAGCCGGAGGATAATGTCATCGCGCACTCGCTGAGTAGAAGAGATGAAGATGATATCAGTCACGAGTATGCGATAAGCAAAGAGGATCTCATCGCGCAGTCGCTGATCAAATTGAGCAAATGGAAAAGTGCTCGCGAGTACGCGACAAGAAGAAAACAAGTGCTCTTCGCTCAATCGCCGATGTTTTAAGGACGTCAGAG
Organism: Thuja plicata; assembly: GCA_018584345.1. Lineage (NCBI taxonomy): Eukaryota > Viridiplantae > Streptophyta > Pinopsida > Cupressales > Cupressaceae > Thuja > Thuja plicata. Next base: position 10,233 of record MU221506.1, read on the forward strand.
ATCAGCTCGCGACTGAGCGATTGGTAAAAGAAAAGTCCTCGTCACGCAGTCGCTGAGCAATCAAATAAAAGAAGAAATGGCTCGCGGGTATGCGACTATGAAAAAGACAACTCGTCGCTCACTCGCCGAGTAATGAACAAGAAAGGGAAAAGGTCTGCGGGTCTGCGACAAGATGGGGGAGTAATGTTGTCGCGCAGTCGCTGAGCAAAAAGGTGGATAGGATGAGAGGTGACTCAGCGTCCCAGTATGCAGAAAAGTAACCAATGGCCGTGTGACAGGTGGCATATGGTAGATGGATGTGGGTCCTCAGTCGGGTGATCGCCAGACGGAAAAAATTGATCATGCGACTTCGAGACTTAGTACTCTTTCCCTTCAGTCGCAGGATTGCTGGATAATTTAAGGGTATCCTCAGTTTTACAGCGATTAAATGCTAGCCGTCTGATTTAAAGTTCAGATGATCCAACGGTGGTCGCTAAGTCTGGTGATCAAAGTGCCCTACAGAGAAAGTACTCCCGACTCAGCGACAAGGGTCAGTCGGGATGTCGCTAGAAAGATTGAAGGACACATAAAAAATGTTAAGAAAGGTCAAAGGGCTCAGTGCTGTGTTCTCCTGACTTGGCGACTAAGTGTGGTCGCGTGGTCTCGAGACAGGAAGATAGCATCTGGCGATCAGGCGATAAGCCGTGGCAGTTAAAGATGACAGTTAGGCACTGGGTCGCTAGAAGAAAGGTGAGTTAAGTAAAGGGCCTCGCGACTTTGAAATTTCACGGTCGCCTTGTCGCTGGATCTGGGCTCGGGTTAAACAGAGGTAAAAAGTGCTTTGTCACCAGGTCATGGGATTTAACCATGGTTAAGGTCTGATGCTCGCGACAAAGAGACTAGCCGTTGGTCGCGTTATCGCTGGACTTTGAATTTGAATATTTGGCGGCAGTTTGGCACTGTGTAGCGTTCGTCCGCCATGATTTCTCTGTGCTCGTGTTCCAGGATTAATCAGAGAGGTTTCAATTGTAGAGGGCCGTGCACAGAGCAGTCTGTTGATCCCTGGAATGAATTTGTTTGAAGTCTTCATGGTCCAGGGTGTTTTCTCAGTTTCAGAGACGTGGAAGGATACAGAGTCCCATCAGGAAGTTATTTCTCTCGGGTGCAGTTGGAAAAAGGACACGGTCGTGATCGAGGACTCATTGATGAATTTGAGCGGCGGCTGTCAAGGGTCACTTCCCGTCCTGGGGGACTGTGATAAGTTGGTGAGCATTCATGGCAGAGACTTAGTTGCTGCATATTGCTCATGGATCCAGGTTGCTTGTTCACGATGCATAATCAAGTACAGGGATGGGCGCAAGATAGAGGATCTGATTTGATCGATTCACCTTGGTGCACATTTATGACCAGATTAGATTTTGTACTAGGGTCAATTATTCTATTGTAAATCTGTAACCCTAGTTAGGTTTTCTGAGACTCCTGCCTACATGCATGGGAGTATAAAGAGTTTTTTGAGATCCTTAGTGCTAAGATTTTGGCATTTTGTAAAGAGAATTCGTTCTCTCTTGGAGTTATCTGTGGCATTCTTTCTGCCCTCTGGCTTTTACATTCTGTAATCTTCTCATTGATCATACAAACTATCGGAAGTACTTTGTGATAATTATTCATATCCCTATGCTTCCTTGTTTGTATGGTCTCTTATTGGATCAAAGTTTATGAATGCTGATTAATGGATATTGGGGTTCTTAGTTCCTCTCATTTTCTGCAATTCTGTGTGTTATTGTGTCTGATCTGATTTGGATGTTTTGTGGGTATACTTCAGCCCCTAGCAGTCTTGTCTCATTCCTACACCTGGTTGCAGAAAAGGATGTTTTTTTGCAGGTCATAGGTCGAGTCTTATGTTCAGGCCTTCCTATGAAATACTTA
>MU221506.1:12368-22485 GCA_018584345.1 Thuja plicata
ACCTGGAGGTCTCATCTCGGTTAGCATAAGGTCCCACAACCTTGAGATGATTCCCATGTTATACTGGATTATCAAGACCAAGAGAGCTTGAGATCAGAGGCGCAAATTCAGTGTATAACAATAGCATTTTATGGTATCTAGAGTATATATCAAGTATAAACCCAAATCAGATAACCATCAACATAATAAAGCACAATATCACAGTGAACAGTAACACATACATTAATGAGTTAAAAATATCATCAAGATAGCATAATCAAATATCCTTGGATACAAAATAAACTAGATATCATCATAAAGAATCATGTCACGTCACAACTAGATCATATGTAGATATGACCAAAATAGAAAGCACAAGTATAATCTACCATCTAAGCAACAATGGTGCAACATTGATGTCAATAATGTAAAGAAGGAATTAAACACATCAAGCTTGAGGATGATTAAAATATTAAGGGATGAATTCTCCCTTGTTCCACCTCACTTATATTGGCATGGAAAGCTACGAGTTTAACACAATAAGGGTTTAAGAGAGTTTTCAACTAGTCAAGGTGTTTAAATGCAAGTAGTTTTAAACAACTAGACGACCAAGTGCAAATATACTCAAATAACCTAAAGATATCAATTGATTAAAATATTTTGATTACAAAAAGTGAAAGACCTAACAACAAGGAACAAACACCGAGCTCTGTAAACTCACTTCCTTGTACACATTCATGACTTTAGGATGCCAACGAGGGTAGGGGACAACAAAGTACATAGGATGACATAGAAAATGAGAAAATAATGAAAATACATAATAATTAGATATAAACCAAGCACAAACAAAATAATGTAGATAAAGTTTGATTAAACTATAAAAATATGGGTAAATGGAAATTATTACAATGAAAATGATGATTGATGAAGTTGATGATCCGAGTTTGCTTCTCCACAAAACCTGCACAAATGAAAACAATGGAAAATGTTGGGTGGTTATTTGGAGACCTACCTCAATTATATCCCTACTTTGGTGTTCCCACCACAAACACAACTATTTAGACACAAAAAGGGTGATAGATAACCATATGAAAATGATAGACGCAATAGATAAATCCTGGAAAAGATTAAGACCTTGTAATATACTTAAAAAATACAAATGACAACAAAAAGTGTAGAGACTCCCCTCAATAAAATGGAAGCCAAATAAAGAAGGTAATGGAGATAATGTATTGCCAATGTGATAAAAAGAACAAAGTGTGAGAGAAATCTTCAAGAATGGAAGGAAATCATTGTGTAGAATGATTAAGAAGAGTCTCAAAATCTTCAAAAAGACCCAATGAAGTTTTGAAATGGGATTATATGCATGTAGGGTTGAATCTCGTGTTGATGGGTGGTGGAACCAAGTGTTATAATTACAAGTTGGAAGTTTATAATGCTCGATTGACAACCTCCTCGTGTCTAAATTTGTAGACAAGTGTGCACTGCATGGATATCTCAGCAATAAGCATGCATCTAACATCGTCCAATTCGTGTGGTCAAGATTCAAAATGGGCGAGGAAGAAGAAATATGAGTGAGTGTGGATGGGTGATGTGTACTTTCATGTCTTAGGTTAAGGTAGGGACATTTACAAAATGGAGAATTACACTAAGGTGTAAATTTTTACATTACATTTTCCCCCACTTTAGCAAGCACATCATACCTAGAGAGGGATGCAAGCTAAAGTAAAAGAAAACATACATGAATTACCTACAAGGATTTTTTCATGTAGGGTTTCCCCTAGCTAGGAAATCCCTAAATTATTCATGAGATGCATCCAACACTAAGATATAGATACATGTGCTTCATGATAAAGACAACCTATAGATTCAAGACCATTAATGACATGTTGATATGGATGACAAGTTATTTTATGCCAAATTGCCATATGATATGGTGATTTTGATAGGACTCTAACATGCATAGATAATTATTAATAAGGATGTCATAAGAGGGATTTATATGGTGCACTGCCATGCGTAGTGAAATTTAGATAGGTACGTGATAGAGTGGCCTTAGACATGCATCAACACATGTAGCAAGAGCTAGATAAGCATGTGATAGGCAAGTAGATCATGCTAGTGTGTGTAGTGTAAGATAGATAAGCATACAATAGGGAAATATTTAGACACTAAGATAGTGGATTGGTCACCACAAAGGCAAACATTGAGATAGTATATTGCCCCCCACAAAGATAGACACTAAGATGGATTTTTTTAATTTTTGTGAGAAAAACCTATGATGTAGAAACAAAATGATCATTAGATAAAAGATAATCAAGCATAGATAAAACAACCCCCATTGGAATGGGATAAGCTACTCAAATGGGATCATAAGAAATACCAATAAGAGAAGATACATTATAGCACATCAGCATATGAGATGTCGCCACGGAATATCACTTCTCAATGGGTAACACATGATCTCCACAACATCTACATAGAGACAAGGAGATATGATGGATGGGCATGAAAACCTAGAAGAGAAATATATATCTTATCTTAGGAGATATTTCTTCATTTCCAACTATGGCTCAAATTTGAAGAATAACACATGAAGAAAAAAAACAAAAAAGTTGGGTGAACATGGAAGAGGTTCCTAAATACCTTGAACACTTTGCATTGTCCCTGAATATAAAAATGAAAGACATGAAAAATAGAATAATACTATAAAAAATAAAGGAAGACACAATAAAAAACCTCCTATTTCTAGGTACCAACAAAGTACAAGGTTTCTCTTAGAGGGAACAATATTTAAGGACAAGTATTGGGGAACACATGCAAACATGCTCTAATCTAAAGATGTAGAAGAAAGTACTACCTTCACAAGTCATCTGCAAATAGATAATCATGCTCCCTGTCATGACCATATGGGTAAGGAGGTCAATATTTTAAGGGTTATATGATCGTAATGGGAGACCTAGGAGCCCCACTAACATCTAGAGCCAAGGATGAAGTATCCTCCACATTATCATCCAACAACTCAAATGTGGCAAGTGAGAGGGATTGTGTGAAGATTTATATCAACACCAGAATATCCTCCAATGAGTCAAATATGCAAGCCTCATAGCTCATAGGGGACCCATAGGGAGGCACATATGAAGAAGATCCCCTGTCGACCTCTATAAAAGGGGAAGAGATGAATTTCAAAGAAGCCATAGATTGCTCCACTGTGAGGACCAAAATAGAAAGAGAGCCTACCATAACATATTTAAAGTGCCTAAACTTTGAGATAGGGCCCTACTCAAAATTTCTTTTGAAGGATGGAAGCGGAAGCCTCTAATCTACTATATAAACATTGAGGACATCAAGAAATCTGACATGATGGTCCTAAAATGGGGAAAGTGCAAGTTAACTAGACATCACTGCACTGGACACCACCTGAGTGTGCAACATGTTCACTAGTGCAAGAAATGATAGAACATATGGCAAGGTGGTGATCAAATGTGGATCCTACAAAGGAGGGATAAAACATTGGACCCACTTAGTGTGAGCTTTGATGGTTACTCCTGGTGCAAGGGAAAGCATAATGGAAGTGGTTGCAAGGAAAAAGGTTGGCACAACTATAATAGAAGTGAGAGAAGAGTTAGATGTGGAGGCAGAAGAAATAATAGACATAGGATCATAAGACATACCCTTTTCCCTTGAGGTAGCCTCATGTGCCAAAGCCCTCTCTTTTTGACGATGCTTATGTTCACATGTAAGATGGTTCTAATGAAAATGTAGGCCATGCCGAGAATCCTGTGAGGCTGTAGTATCATCCTACTCCATAGGGGAGGTCATCGATGTCACCATCTATAGAGAATATGACCCTACATGACCCTAAAAATGGAAAAGGAGGTGGAGTTGACACAAGAGTTATAGGCTTAGTCATAGGCACCCTTCCTCTCTTTGCCCTATGGGTGGAGGGAGTAATAGATGATAGCCTTGGAGGTTGAGGAGCAGGTGTCAAGGGATATAGTATGGTCTTTGGAGACATCTTACCTTTTCATAAATGGAAAGGAAAGGTATGTCTACTATGATAGGCATGGGAAACAGTAGGTGCACCTTGAGCTTTTTTAATATAGGTGCCTTTCCCTTATCCACACTAGGTGTAGATGTAGTAATAGAAGGTGTTTCTAGAGGCTGTGTGGACCAAGGCAAGTGAGGAGGCTTCCCATGGGGCACGTATTTTCCCTAAGCCCTAACAAAGAAGGATAAGATGATGAAGCACCCTGGGTGTCATAAGAGGGTTGAGTGGGGGAAGGTGCGACATATTTCAAAGTAAGTTCCCTGGTATATGCAGTTGTCTCCATTCATTAGTGAAGCCTCCAACTAACAAATGGTATATGCATGGGGTATATTTTCAAACATTTTTGGGGGATCGTGTTATCCCATTTTAAATATATTTAGGACTCTCTGTCAGTTAGTGAAGTCTCTAGCTAACAAATGAGATATACTTTCATAATATAGAATTCTCTCTATATTGGCCATTATCAAACACATCATTGGAGCTGGGGGATTTTCCAACATGGTGAGAAAAGACTCTGACCTTATATTCAAGGTAAATTTTTAAAAATTCTTGCTTATAACATCAAGCATAAGGGGATTTATTTTTGGGGCTTTATTTGTGAGGCTTTATCTGAGTAGAAACTAGAGAAACTCTAAGAATAATGGTTAGGCATCCATGGATGCTGCCTATGAAAGCTCAAGCTTCCATGTTGAAATTATCAAATATTTTCTACCAATAAATATTTGTTTTCTATCAATAAGAAAGTTTAGGTCATGCACATTTTTCTCGTTGACTTGCATAAATTTATAAAGGATCAAAAAGGTTGTGATGTAGGATAGGCACCCCACTCTGAAGTACTCATTCACTACATGTGCTTAAACAAATTCTTGTAAAAGTCTTGAGGGAAGACATGGAAGATGGAACAATGTGTATTGACGAGGTGTTTGAAAGGGTCTTGGCTACAATTATAGAATTCAACACAAATTTATCCAAGATACATGGGGCTTATCATGACAAATATCATATTACACTCCCTATAGCTCGCATATGATGTTAAAATTTAAAAAAATTGTGGAAATATTATTGATCAGAAATGAAATGGCTGAGGAGATGATGTGACAACTGGATCCTTAATGGAAGGTGGTAGGCAACAAGAAGTAAGCCAAGGCCCAAGAATAGGGAATGAAGCTGACACTTCTACAGGAAGGGAACATGCTTCACAAAAAATGTGAGGACCAAGCTAGGTTTGACTCTTTTTTGTTCTTTGTTTCCAATTTTCTTTGTATTTATGTTGTCTTATATTCTACTGGTTTGGGTCATGTTTCTAGAATATTGCTATAAAACTCTTAAATTTACCACTTTTTTATTTTAGCTAATAAAGGCGGTACAAATTAAACAACTAACATGTTGTTATAGGTAAGAGAGGACCCCACACAAAGAACACTCTAGTTTTTTACTTTCATCCATGATGGCTGGGAAATAAAACTTTGGGCTTTTATTACTGAATTATTATCAAACTACCTTGAATTTTAGCATGTTTCCATGTTATTCTTGATTTTGAATTTATCCCCTATACAAAAAGTTGATTTTTTAGATGAGGGACCTATTCACCACCCCCTTTCACCCATGAAAGAAGAAAGTTATTTATAGTAAACATGCTTTGAGATATTGTTTTGAAAAACAATTCTATGTCATTTAATCCTGAATATTTTGGCTAAAATATATCATATAATTTTATAAAAATCCCATGTTTTTTTTTCTTTATAAGCATGGATACTATAATAATAACTAATAACAACATCACCAAGTAAAATTAAGTAAAAAAAAACACTTCGCCTTGCCTCATTAGAATCTATCACATCAAGCTTCCTTTTGGTTTTCTTTGATTTAGTGATGTTTTGAATAGGTTCCTAAAGTGAATCATGCAAAAAGGATCCAGTAAACTAAGTCAATTTCAAACAAATCTTTCATTGACAAGGAAATTAACTTCTAGTCATTTCAACAAATAAAACAATTTCAATGAGATATCCAAATGCTATAAATGAGAAAGAAACTAAAATATGATTCTGTCATACACAAAGAATCTCAAGGTTTCCAAGAAGTTTAACAAATATAGAAAGTTTGAACACAATAGCTACAAAATTGATTTTTTCTTTAGCTTGTTGGGAAACTTTTTTTTTCCGTCTTGCTTAATGTTCTTATTAAATTAGATCACTCTTTCAGAGGTTCCCCTAACAAGAAAAAGGTTTTCAATGAATCCTGTGAATACAACCCTATTAAAGGAACTCATTTGATTCCATAAAATGAATTCAATTTCTAAACATTAAAGGAGAATAAGTTTTTCATTAACAAAAGATGAATCCAATTATTTCAACGAATATGGTTGTTTCCAGTAGGATATCTACAAAATATCTTCCCAACCTGTTGAGATCTAATAGGCCAACCTTGCTTCTTGTTTCTTGAAAAAAAAATGTGGTTTTGAAATAGGTTCCTCTAATACTAAAGAGGATCCTATTTATACAACCCAATCAAATAAACTTCTTGAAAATAGAGTTCCATAAATATTTGGAAATAACTGTAAAGGGGGAAATCGTGTATGATGTGGGTTTGATTTGCTTAGAGTATATTGATTTCCTTAACCTTAATTTATATTTAATTATATTGATTGTGTATTGTAATTGTGATTAGGGAGAAGATAAGATGTTTCTTTTTTATTCCAAATGCACAAATGGGAGATCCAAGTTGATCAACTCAAAGGAAGGGCTAATGCATAAATGAATCAACTATTTGGAAAGGAGAATAACAAGAGAGATACCTTAAATTCTATTAATTATATGTATAGATATTATATATGATAGTAATTGAAGAAATAGGAGAAATGTACTAACCTTGAAATGTGGCAGATCAAAGAATGATGTTTTCTGAGGTCTGTAGACTATTTTTAGAAAAACTGATAGTTGATCCCGAACCAAAACATAGAGATGAACAAAAACCAAAAATATTTTTCCGTTCTAATGTCGTCTTATGAAAAAGGTCGACCTTGACCCACAAATGTCAACCCTGACCCAATAATGTCGACCCTAACCTACACAGGTCTGACAGAAAATCTGTTTGCGCCGTCCGAAAGAAAGTTGAAAAGGGTATCTAGATCTAGTCTCAAATCTGCTATTCTGTACTTGTACCTGCAAGAAAAAGAGATTTTTTTGTTGGGGGGGAGGGGTTTGCCTTGGTCAAACCCCATTTTTGGAATTAACCTCAAATATATGTAATTGAAATTGCAGGAATAGACAAAGTAAATGCATAAATTCACCTTGCTTGAAAAAGTTCTTGTGGCGGATTCGAATCCTTGAATCCACAAGTATGCTTCAAAATGTAGAATGTAGAAAGGTAGGATGTCTTCAATCTCTTTCTTGTAGATCTCTAACACAAAGTATTGAATGGGTTCTTGAATTTGGAATAGGCTTGGAAGAAGGTGGATGGAGAGATCACCAAAAGGGCACTATGTAGCTTGAATCCTTCAATGGCCTCTAATGGATCTCCTTCATGAAAATGGATATTTGAATGGATGAATGCTTGATTTGAAATATTTCTCCTTAGCTTGCTTGAATCACCCTTGAAGATAGTTTGCTTGATGATGGTTATCATTCGTAATGCTTCAATAGAGGACTTAGACAAAATGAGAGAGAAAGCTTCCCTTGTATATGAAATTAGGGCACAATCTTCTAAGGAGGCCTACATAGGAGGATTAAATTTCCATTAAAGCCTTTACCCCTAGGAGAGGACCTATATTAAATATAATTTAGGAATCAACGCTTCAGAACCCGAAACAGCCGACCCGGAAGCGGGAAATACTTTTTGCAAAGGCCGACCTCCACAAACTGTGAGACCCTGGGATCTGAACCCTGGGTCAAGGTCAAGGTTGAGCTTGACCTAGGTCAGGGTCAAGGTTGACATAGACCTAAAAGGTCAACCCTAACCTTGAAGCCCAGAATCACCAGTCTGTAGTTCAGAATGCAGAAATCAGGCTAAATAGGAGTGGAAAGAGAGACAGAACAGGGGGGAAGCAATGTCAAGATTAGGAACCCATTCCAGGCACTTTCCATGACCCCAAACCACTTACTCAGAAGGCTAAACATGTCTATAATGGAAGTTCTTCCATTTTTCAACTCTACATTTATCCCCCACTTTAGCAAGAGTATGAGCTCAACACAAACTCTTGGTAAAGGAGAATATATAGAAAAGATAATCTTATTGGACCCAAAAGGGATAAAGAAACCCTCAAGCCCCCAAGGGACTTAAGTCTTTATCAACCCTAAGATCATGATAAGAGAGACATTACCCACTTAAGGAGAGAGAGAGAGAATGGTGTGGTTATCTCGCCCAATGAGAACTTATGTCTCATTGTGAACCACACAAAAGGCGTAACTGGAAAGATGGAATTGAACTACCTAGTGAATGTGGCTACTCACTAGTAAACCCATCAGGGAGATACGTTCTTAAAGGGATCAAATATTGTAAATTGAAAACTGGCAGGATCAAGAGATCTGTGTAAATTTAAACTGGAGGGATCAAGAGATCCTAAAAAGTAAAAATGACCATGCTTTAAGGATTGGTTTCTTTTAATCCATAAAGGGAAAAGTTTTAAATCTTGAAAATTATTTTGAATGTGTGTGTGTGCAAAAAGTGAGTAGAGTGTATGCCCCCATGTTAAAGTCATTGCTAGCACTTTAATAGGAGCAATGGTTTTAATAGAAACATCAACAACTCTAAGGATTATGTTTCCACTGCGAGATGCCCCCAAAGGAAGACAAATCAAGGGAAATAAAACATAAACATACATAAGAATACAAGAGGGATCTACCTAATGTGGGGTCAATATGATCATAAGATAACATGTACATAGAAACATAATATTATTGCAAATGAATTGACATCATTCCCCAAAGAAAGTAGAATGACAATCACAAAGGAGAAAAGAAACTTTAAGAATTACGAAGAGGAATCTTTTCGGACCACAACATGGAGACCAAAAAGAGTTAGTGCTACCATGTCACATATCCAAGAAGATTGTACAAGGAAAAAAATTACAAACAATAGCACAAGTACAACATAAGATGAAACAACATATAGAAGAATGTAGATACATATAGGGGAATTGAACAACAGTTGTGATTCTATTATCACCTTGCACCAACAAAGTAACAAGGGTCGTATAAAAGAATCTAAAAAATATTTAGAAACACACATTACGGGGGAAGCACAATACAACATACAAACACAAAAAGGGCTATCATAAAGGATAAGCCAATCAAGCATGTTGTCAACCTTCCCCATCTTGGTTTATGTTATTTAGGGTGGGTGGGCAACTCACAAGAGGGACTATATCCAATATAGTAGGAATAATAGCCAGTTTCAAACAAGGATCCTCTTGAGAATCACAATGCTCATTACTAGGTGTAATTTTTAATTGAGTTGAAAGCATATGAGGTAAATCATTATCAAGATCAATGGTCTCATATTCATCACTAAGATCAATAGGATGATTGAGAGTGTCCTCCTCATCAAGGTTGATTGAAATAGGATCCAAGATGCGAATAGGGTCATCATAATCATTCATCTTATCATCATGAATATTAACATCCAACGCATCGGGCATAGGTTTATCGAAGGTAGGTAATGCATTTCAAATCATAGAAGCACGGGCTCTAGCATTAGCTCTACGCTTCTTATGACGTTCATTAGCAGATTTGTTATGTTTAACTTTATTTGGCACATGTTGAGAACTAGGAGGAATGACAACAGGTTCCTTCACAAGTTCTATAGGAGGATTCTCAATAGGTTGTGATGGAAGAGTAGAATTTTGACCCATTTTATTACCAGCAATAGATAAAGGAGGTATTGCAGGAGTAGGCAAAAGACCACGGTTGGAATCAATCTAAGGCATACTTAACTCAAAAATTTTGCGATGTTTGTAAGCTTGATAGGAATGAAAGAGATGATCAGGGTGAGAAGGAAATGAATTAGGTAATGAAGGCCAAAGAAAATTGAGAGTAGCACAATCTCTAGGCCTAGAAGGTTGAAACAAACTATGATTAATTGTTTTGACTT
>MU221506.1:24782-41282 GCA_018584345.1 Thuja plicata
GGATCCTAAGGAAAGGAGAGGAAGACTCAGGATCAAAGGAACCCATAAGTCTACGGCTTCTTCTAACTGGGATACTATAAGTAGGACTAGATGTGGTAAAGCTCATACACCAATACAATGCAAATGAGCTAACACAAAATCTTGATCAATGGAATTTTAAATGCAATTTTGAAAGAAAATGCAAGATCTAGCATAAACAATGTAAATCTAACACCAAAAAGAAAGAGTTGTATATCGCGGGTTCACCAAAATGTAAAGGGGGAAATCATGTATGATGTGGGTTTGATTTGCTTAGAGTATATTGATTTCCTTAACCTTTCTTTATATTTAATTATATTTATTGTGTATTGTAATTGTGATTAGGGAGAATATAAGATGTTTCTTTTTTATTCCAAATGCACAAATGGGAGATCCAAGTTGATCAACCCAAAGGAAGGGCTAATGCACAAATGAATCAACTATTTGGAAAGGAGAATAACAAGAGAGATACCTTAAATTCTATTAATTATATGTATAGATATGATATATGATAGTAATTGAAGAAATAGGAGAAATGTACTAACCTTAAAATGTGGCAGATCAAAGAATGCTATTTTCTGAGGTCTGTAGACTATTTCTAGAAAAACTGATAGTTGATCCCAAACTGGAACGCAGAGATGAACAAAACCCAAAAATATTTTTCCGTTCTGATGTCGTCTTATGAAAAAGGTCGACCTTGACCCAAAAATGTCAACCCTGACCCAATAATGTCGACCCTGACCTACACAGGTTCGACAAAAAATTTGTTCACGCCGTCTGGAAGAAAGCCAATAAGGGTATCCAGATCTAGTCTGAAATCTTCTGTTCTGTACCTGTACCTACAAGAAAAAGAGATTTTTTTGTTGGGGGGAGGGGTTTTCCTTGGTCAAACCCTGGTTTTGGAATTAACCTCAAATATATGTAATTGAAATTGCAGAAATAGACAAAGTAAATGCATAAATTCACCTCTCTTGAAAAAGTCCTTGTGGCGGATTCAAATCCTTGAATCCACAAGTATGATTCAAAATGTAGAATGTAGAAAGGTAGGATGTCTTCAATCTCTTTCTTTTAGATCTCTAACACCAATTCTTGAATGGGTTCTTGAATTTGGAATAGGCTTGGAAGCAGGTGGATGGAGAGATCACCAAAAGGGCACTATGTAGCTTGAATCCTTCAATGGCCTCCAATGGACCTCCTTCATGAAAATGGATATTTGAATGGATGAATGCTTTCTTTGAAATATTTCTCCTTAGCTTGCTTGAATCACCCTTGAAGATAGTTCTCTTGATGATGGTTATTGTTCGTAATGCTTCAATAGAGGACTTAGAGAAAATGAGAGAGAAAGATTCCCATTTATATGAAATTAGGGCACAATCTTCTAAGGAGGCCTACATAGGAGGATTAAATTTCCATTAAAACCTTTAGCCCTAGGAGAGGACCTATATTAAATGTAATTTAGGAATCAACGCTTCGAAACCTGAAACAGCCGACCCGAAAGCGGGAAATACTTTTTGCAAAGGCCAACCTCAAGAAACTGTGAGACCTTGGGATCTGAACCCTTGGTCAAGGTTGAGGTCAACCCTGACCTAGGTCAGGGTCAAGGTTGACATAGACCTAAAAGGTCAACCCTGACCCTGAAGCCCAGAATCACCAGTCTGCAGTTCAGAATGCAGAAATCAGGCTAAACAGGAGTGGAAAGAGGGACAGAACAAGGGGGAAGCCATGTCAAGATCAGGAACCATTCAAGGAACTTGCCATGACTCAAAACCACTTACTCAGAAGGCTAAACGTGTCTACAATGGAAGTGCTTCCATTTTTTGACTATACAATAACTAATTAAACAAATTTACCATAAGCATTATAAATGAGGTAGTATAGATTTGAAAACCCTCTCAAACTATTATAAAGCAACCATGAGACTCATCTCCTACCCAATGAGACGTGTCTTGGATATGAAGGCACATCTCTATTACCAAAGACACCTCTAGAAACATCCATGTTTTTAGGAGATGGTCAACCAAAAAATCTCAATTTCCTCTACATCTCCCACCAAGAATCCTGACATCTCCAACAAGCACCCTGCATCTCCCACAAGCACCCCGAAAACAAACCCATAATAAAAGTAAAATGTAAAACCTAAACACATAAAAATTAACATAACTTACCTGAAGAAGCCATAAACACCACCAATGAAGCCACTAAAGGCCAAGATAGAAACGAAAGAGCAAATCATATTCATCTTCTCAAGTTCATAGCTCAATTTTTATCCAGGACCTCAAATATTTTGACTTATTTGTATTTGTATACTCTATATTTCACAATTTATATTCTATATTGAATCCTAAACTTCTAGTGTATTTAATGTGCTTTTTCTCTTGTTCATATGACCCATTCTAAAATTCTAAAAAATATTCCAACCTCCATTTTCTTATCGTCAAATGCCAAACTTATACTTTTGGTTCTTTTCGTAAATATTTTGTATTCTATTACAAGGAAATTACATCCAAATATTTTTTTCTTGCCCATAGTTAATACCTACTAGTAACTCATTCCACAAGTTTTATGTGAAATGATGAAAAGTCAAAAATGACAAAAATGAAAAAAGTGAAATAGTGGTTCTGATTTTTTATTTTACATATAACATTATTTATTTATAAATGATTTTTCAAACAATTCTAATATCTTTTTATTTTTTTGTGTAGAATGCTAGGTAGGGGACAATAAGCCTTGTACCCATTATGGATGTATTGCAATCATGTTTTGAGGCCAAAATGTGTAGGTGGAATGACCACAATAAAATGTAAGCTTTATCAAATGACATGAAAAGGTACCCTACATGAGGGTGAGGGATCATTTCCTTCACTTACTATAATTGGTTCTAATCCTTGTCCAAATGAGGTATCACAATACGATGTTGTGAAGGATCAAGAATGGGCTGATGTGAAAGTTTCTAATTTGAGTTCACTTGCTTCAACAACAAGGGAAATTTTTAAAACTCAAAGTCCAAATAGATATTCAAAGGTATATTTATTTTCTAGAGATGTACCATCACAATATTCTCACAAGAGACTACACATTGGAAGCTCAAACCACATCAAAAGACTATTTGATGTGCAAGGTTTGAGAAGTGGTTGATGCAATGGTTGTCTGCATCTTTTATGCAAATGGAATTTCATTTAATGTTTCTCACTCACCTTTCTATGGAGATATTGTTAAAACTATGAACAAAAGACCAGCTGGAGTTACACTACTTTGGTATAAAAAGATTTTCACTACTTTGATTGATAATTTTTTTGATTAGATCAAAAAAATACACCAATGAAAAGAATGGGAGTTACAAAATGATGTAATATTATGAAATATGGATGGACAAATACTAGATATTGTCTACTACTTAATATCATGATAACATACAATAAAGAGCCAAATGTTTTGAAGGCAATAGATTGTTCAAAGCAAGAGAAAAAATTAGATTTTCTTCATAACTAGCTACGTGACGACATTGAGGAGGTGGGGGCATCACATTAAGTCCAAATTTTTATTGACATTTCCCTTGTTTGAAATGTAATAATTATATTGGTGCAAAAAAAGTACAAAAATATAGTTTGGACACCATGTTGTGTGAATTCATTAAATAATGCACTCAAAGATATTGGAAATTTCTAGTAGATTTCAGATCTCATATAAAAGGGGAGAATATTAAAAAAATTTATATTTAACCATCACCACACACAAGCCATTTATAAAAAAATTATCCAGGGTGGAACTTGTTGATACATAAGTTGCATCTTATTTTATTCTTCTTGATCATCTTTGTGAAGTCAAAGGAGCTTTGTGTTAAATAATAGTTAACAACACATGGGCATCTTGGAGATAGAATACTTCAAATAATTCAAGCCTCCATCCATTAGTAGTTGTATCTATCTCATTAGAATTAAAATATTGTGGATATCTGTAGTTGTCCTTATTTGTAAGTGAAGCCTCTAAGGGTGAAAGGTTGGCACAACTATAATGGAAGTGAGAACAGAGTCGGAGGTGGAGGCAGAAGAAATAGTGGACACATGCTCAAAAGACACAATATTTTCCCTTGCAGAAGCCTCATGTGTCAAAGCCCTCTCTTTTCGATGATCCTTATGTTTACGTGTAAGCTGGTTCTAATTCAAATGTAGACCATGATGAGAATGCTTTGAGGGTGAAATGTCATCCTACTCCTAGGAGAGGTCATTGATGCCACCACCGATAGAGAATATGACCCTACCCATGGAGAAGGAGGTGGATATAACAAAAGAATTATCAGATTAGTCATATACACCCTTACTCTCTTTACCCTATGGGTGGAGGGAGTAATAGAGGACACCCTTAGAGGTTGAGGAGTAGGTGTCAACGGATATGGCATGGTATTGGGAGATATATTACCTTTTCATAAATGGAAAGGAAATGTATGTCTTCTGTAATAAGTATTGGAAATGGTAGGAACACCTTGAGATTTTGTAGCACAAGTACCTTTCCCTTATTAACACTAGGCACAAAAGTAGGAATAGAAGGTATTGCTAGAGGCCGTGTGGCCCAAGGCGAGTGAGGAGGATTCCCATTGGGCATGTATTTTCCCCAAGCCCCAATGAAGAAGGGGAAGAAGATGAAGCACCCTGGATGTCATAAGAGGGTTGAGTGGGGGAAGGTGTGACAGATTTTAGAGTAAGTTCCTTGGTCTTATACTTTTGATATGTAAGGAACGTTACATCCTACATAGACACAGGGGCCCTATTTGAGTAGACAAAAAAGATCAAGGGAGAAGTACCTATGAGACACTAGATAATGATATCTAGTATCTTAGATAGTGTAGATGATTCCATCAAGAGGAATCTTCAAACATTTATGAATGACCAATGTGATGACTCCCATGGAGGTCAACCAGGAGATATCTTATTTGAACTTAAAGAGGTCCAACTTTTGAATCACAAAAAATGTTGAGAACACTTACTTGTGTACCATCTAGACCATCAAAGTGGTGAATCCCAAAGGGAGAAGGGACAACCCATCATGCATCGTGATGGTGGAAGGACTCTTGTCATATTTGACCCAGTTTTGACCATTGAAAAAGAGAACCTCCTCAGTGATTACATCAACTCGACAAGTAGGGTCAACTAAGATTACCCTAACAAAGATGTTATTGATTGATGCTAGTTCATAAAGGGGAGAAGGATCTCCATTGTAAAACTCATTCAAAGGGGTGAATGTGACAATCATTTTAGAAACCCTTTAGATAGGTGGGGATATTGGAGTGATGGTCACCATGTTGATGTAGGGATTATCACCCAATGAAGGAGGAGATGATGAATATGTGATAAAATATAACAAATATGGTGGAAACATATCAGTGTAGTTATATAATTCACTGTTTTCTTTGTCCATGGATTTGTTATCTTTTGGCTTCCTCTCATTCACCTTGATGGTATCTCAATCTATGTGGTCTTGCACCATGTGTCAATGATGTACACAATTTTCCAAACTATGACCATATACACAATTATACTAAAAAAAACTTGATCCATCATACCATTAAGGATGGGAAAAATTATCAGGAAGGGGTCAAATTTATGGAAAAGTTACTAGGTTGTCATTCAACAACCTTTGCAGAACACTTGCATAAGATTTAGATATCTTTGTAAATCTATAACCTCTTTAAGGATATGTTGCAAAATATTTCCTCTTAGTGATCTATGGTAATTTCATAACATTAGTCACACCTTTGTTCTTTTGAGATCTTCCAAAAGTAGAGACCCCTAAATAGGTACTTGAGGAAGAGTCCCCAAATTGAGCCATAATATGCTAATAATCAGTAAGTGTAGTGCAAAGATAAATGAAGTTATATTACTTGATAAATGTCAATTTTTATCTTATTACTACCTATAGATTGTTGATCAATAATATTTGGAGGTTGGCATCTGACAGGGCATAAGGAAATTTTGTAGAAATAGACTGATATCATTCAGATTTTTCTTACAATGAAGAAGATCAACAATAGTGACCTTACTTCCTATGTTTTCCTAGAATGGAGTGATGAAATCATCCATCAAGTGATTAAAAGTGTTGATACAATAATTTGGAAGAGAGCTATATCATTCCATAGCATCTTCCTAAGGGTTTGAGAGAGCAGTTTAAGAAACACATAACTAGATTATGATAGTTATTGTATTGAGTTAAGAATGAATCAATTGATAGGTGTGGATCCCCATCACCACTATACCTTTCAAATTTCAAGGACTCAACCCCTTTTGGTAGTGGTTTATTTAACAACTGCATGGTTAATGGACCGAGCTGATAATATGACATTATAAAACTATGATTAGTCGTAGTCGAAAAGTTAGCCAACTTTTGTTGCATTTTACCCATATTATTTAATATGGTGTTGAGGACTTGGTTATGGGAAAAAGGAGGAGGTGGATTTCTTCCACCCTTAGTGGGAGTATATGATCCACTGTTGAAATTTCCTCCACCACCACCTCTAGATATTGGATCCACAATAGTATTTTGTGAACTATATCCCAAGGGATTCCTATTTATGTTGGTGCTGGGGACAACACTATTGTTCCAAGGGTTAGTCTTAGGTGTAGATCCCTTCATATACAATAATACTCTAGGTATCACGATACCAATATACTTTCTAGTAAGGTTTGATTGATACCCCTGATAATTAAGGGGAGGGAGGGAGACATTACAATCCACAATCCATCCCAATGCTAAAAGTGCCTCAAGACCCTCCTTGTCTGAGATAAAAAATTCTCTCATATTAAAAATAACATCTCTAGATTTAGTAAAGACACCCTTTTTCTTTAAGAATTTCTCAAAATCTGTTAGATTCTCCTCAAGGGATTGAATCTTATCAAACTCAATAGTAAGGGACAATTTAAAATCCAGTACAGGAGGGGAGTTGGGTGGAGAACTTACTTGTGCAGAATATTGGGACCCCACATTTGGGGAGGTGTTAAGTCCCAATATTGTCCTTTGGAAAAATTGGGATGTTCTTGTATCATTAGGATCCATATTCCTGGTAAATATAGGACCCATTCTAGTGGGGTTTTACCACTCAAGAGGAATATTACATCTCATAGACCTTTGCAAAACAATTCCTAAGGTGACATGGGTGATACACTACAACTGATTATATGTTTGAAGTCATTTTTTGATATTTAACCGAGGTGCAGAAGTAATGATAAACATTATCAGTTAATGTATTTTCATTAATGTCAACTTATTTGAGTGTTACTATGATGGAAAACATTTGTTATGTATTGAAGATTTGTAACAAACAATGTTTATATGGTCGGTAAATGAAGAGTTTTGTATACACCGAGCAACAATGTAAACTGAGCAAAATATAGTGTATACCGAGTGCCAGTGATAATCGAGAAAGGGATTACCGACACAACTATTAATAAAGCAATTTAATTATAACTAAGGACAACTTGGATGCTTAGCTGGAAATTGATGATTTCAAGGTAAAAGATAAAGTTTGTTATTTAATCAAACGGTTACTAAAATTAAATGAAGATCATATGACATAGATTGAAACATGTTTTTAACACAACTGTCGAAGATGGATCAAGCGGGAAAAAGAACGATGGAGATTAAGAAGCAATATTTTAAGGATGAAAATTAAATGATACATGATGTCTATATAAGAGACAAGAGATTCATTTGTGAATCATGGCGTTGACAGATGCTGAAGCACACACACAAATTTATGCATGACTGATCAAATTGGTTAAAGATAGAACCAAGTGTATTTCTGCAGACATCATCGAGCAAATAGAGGAAAGAGCATCACCGAGAAGAACAAGTATGAAGTATGAAATGAACTGAAGTGAAAAAATTGATCATAGGTATTTTGTACTTAGAATAGATCTAAATATCTGCAAATCAGAGTTGTATTTGAATCAGATCATTACTGTATCAGTTTAACCATTGTTACAGATAAATCTCTTAACTGAGTAGGATAGTGAGTCCTTATTATAACATTCAAAGAATGTTGATTATTTTCTTTTTGAACCCATAGTGAATTCATGGTCAAGAGAGAACTGGTAGTTTTAAATCCTCTAACCAGGTCACATTTAATAGTGTGCATTGTAACCTTTAACAGGGCTAGCTCTTCACCAAGCTCACTTCAGAAGAGTGAAAATATTTTGGGTTACTAGTCCGAGATGGTTTTTCCCTTAGTAGGGTTTCCATGTTAAAAATCTATGTGTCAATGTGCATGAATGTTGTGGATTATTATTTTACTTTACACTTTATTTTCTTGACCTAGATTGGTAATCATAGTATTAATTTACTGATACCCAGTAAACACTATTGATGAAAGTTTAAGTTTACATAATACATTTTCACCGAGTTGAATTATATGATTAAATTTTTTTTGATATACATATGGAGAAATTTGGGACTGTAGGATAATTTTTGAGGAAAATTATTCTAACTGATTCACCCCCCTCTCAGTTATTCTAACAATTGGTATCAGAGCATACAATGCTTATCAGGGAGCATACAATTCTTAGAAGAAATTTTTAAATGACTTGAGCTAAAGATCACAAGATGTATAAGAGAGATGCACCTAAGATGAATAGGGAGAACTTACAAACATGGAAAAGAAGAATGAGATTATATCTATCAGGAATTGAAAGCAACATTGAAGATTTTATGGACAATGAATTTATTCTACCTACTGGAGCTTTAACAGTAAATCAGTTGAAAGAAAAACATGAACATAACCTTATAATGGTGGAGATAGCTTCTTCACTTACATATTAAAAATTTGAAGACATCAAGACATGTACATCTACCAGGAAGATGTGGGATCGACTTACAATAGTCTATGGAGGAGATGTAAATGTACTAAGAGCCAAAGCTGAGAGTCTTAGTGGAAAATTTGATGACATGCAAATGAAGGAAGGAGAAAACATCACACAATATAGTAACCGACTTAAAGAAGTTGTGAATGCTATTCGAGGATTTGGTGGAACCATTGATGAAGACACAATTGTGAGTAAGATTCTTAGAAATCTATTGCCTATATATTCTATAAGAGTCTTTGTAATTCATGAAATGAGAGATGCACCTGGAAATAACATTATTGTTGATAGTCTTGTTGGAAGATTGATTTCTTTTGAGCTAAATGACTTTGAAAACAATATTGTACCATCTATGGAATCTGCATTTATGTCTACTTTGAAAATTGGTAAATATAGTAGCAAACACATAATCATAAATAATAGTGACAATGATAGTGATGACAAGGAACTTGATGAACTTGAAGCTTTAATGGTTAGAATTTGCACAGAGGTAAATGAAGATATAAAGGTAAACTACCTTTGATCTATTTTAACTATAAACAGATTGGCCATTTTGGTGCAAGATGCCCTAATAGAAAAGATGATGATATAAATGATAGATCTAATGATAGAAAGGATGACCAAGACTGTAGAAACAACCAACAATATTAATGAAGAGATAACCAAGATTACAAAGATAAAGGTAAGAAATCTTGTTACATTGCTAAAGATAAAATTAATACCAGTGGAACTGACAACGATGAAGATATTGAGACAGTGTTTGTGGCACTGAAAGATGATTCAGATGAAGATGAAAGGTATGTAGAGAAAAAAATTATCTCTAAAGTTAGTAAACATTATATTTGGGTTATTGAAAGTGGCTATACACACCACATGACTGGTGATAAAGGAAAATTTTAATTTCTTGAAAATTATGATGGAGGATCTGTAAGAATGGGAAATGATACACCATGTCAAGTAAAAGGAAAAGGAACTATTATGATGAACAATAAAATCAAATGTGAAAATGATTATTGGGTAAAAGGACTTAACTACAATCTATTGAGTGTTTCACAGTTGAATAACACAGGTGACCGAGTCGCATTTGAGAACATAAAAGCAAGAATCTATGATGGAAAAGGAAAATTGATCGGTACTGGTGAACAATCTAGAGGAAACCTATTCTATCTTGACACACCTAAAAATACTTTTTTATTGGAAAAGAATGATGATATATGGCTATGGCATAAAAGAATTTGCTATGTAAATTTTGACAACATGGTTAATATTAGTAGGAAAAGAAAAGTTAGAGGCTTACCAAGATTAACTAAACCAAACCATGTAATGTGCAAAAATTGTCAAATGGGTAAGATGTCAAAATATAGTTCAAGAGCAAGAATTTCTCATCTAATGACATTTTGGAGTTAGTTCATACAAAATTATGTGGACCAATGAGAACACAAAGCTATTTTGGGAAAAAATATTTTATTCTATTTGTTGATGACTACTCTAGGATGATGACTGTAATGTTTTAAAAAGAAAAATCTGAAGCATTTAAGATGTTTAAGTGGTACAAAGAAAAAGTGGAAAAATAAATTGGTAGAGATATTAAGTGTTTGAGATCTGATAGAGGAGGTGAATTTATTTTTGATGAGTTCACTAACTTTTGTAATGAGAATGGAATAAAAAGACAGGTTTCTGCACCGAGGATTCACCAAAATGTAGAGAAGGAAAAAAGAACACTGACCTTGAGATGTTTTAAAATCTCAAGGGATGAAATCTTTCTTGTTCCACATCACTTCTACTAGCACAAAAAGCTAGGGGATCAAGACAATACATGTCTAAAAGAGGTTTCAAATAGTCAAGGTGTTTAAATGAAAGTAGTTTTAAACAACTAGAATGCCAAGTTCAAATATGCTCAAAAAAATTAAAGATATGAAATAATTAAAATATTTTGATGCCGATACATGAAAGAGATAATAAAATGGAACAACCACTAAGCTCCATAAACTCACTGCCTCTGACACACGTGCGACTTTAGGATGTCAGCATAGGTACATGATGATAGTGTGGCATGCATACCTCCTATATAGATATAGTATAGAGGATGACACAGAAGCAAGAAAACACAAAAGTCAGAATAACATGATATAAATTGATGCTGATAAACTAAATAGAAATAATAGAATGTAGATAAAGTTTTTAAAAATAAAATTATAAAAACATAGGGAAATGGAAAGGAACAAAAATGATGATTGAAGTTGAGGATTTGATCATGCTTCTCCAAAAAACTTGCACACTTGAAAACAATGGAAAATGTTGGGTGGATATTTGGATACCTACCTCAGTCAGATCCCTACTTTGGTGTCCCTGCCCCCACAATAGTGAATTAGACACAAAAAAATTGATAGATAACCGTATGAAAATGATAGACACGATAGATAAATGATAGAAAATATTAAGAACATGTGATATGCTTAAAAAAAACAAATGATGAAAATTTTAGATACTCCCCTCAATAAAATGGAATCTAAGTGAAGAATATAGTGGAGCTAACATGTTTTCAATGCAATCAAAATCACAAAGTGTGAGAACAATCTTCAAGAATGGAAGGGAAATAATATGTAGAATAATTAATGGGAGTCTTAAAATAGTATATAAGACCCAATGAAGTTAAAAAATGGGATTATCTTCATGCAGGGTGAAATCTTGTGTTGATGGGTGGTGGAACCAGGTGTTATAATTGTAAGGTGGAAATTTGTAATGCTCCAACGACAACCTATACGTTTGCAGATTTATGAATGAGTGTACATGGCATGGACATATCCATGATGCACACACGTACTATGCCATCTAGGCTACCCAGTCAAGATTTGAAGCAAGTGATGACAAAGAAAGATGAGTGAGTGTAGATTGGTGACATGGAATTTGGTTTCTTAGGCTAAGATAAGGACCTTTGTAAAATGGAAAATTATATTGGGGTGCAAATTTGTGACAGTATAGGAAAAGAAAAAGAATTTTCTCTAACCCAAAGTATCCCATAATGCCAATATACAATCATAACATGAGAATAGTAACAAAATTGCATATAAGAGTCAAGCTTATATCCAAATAACCAAGAAACCAATAAGTCCACATAACTCACAATAATAGCATCAAAGGTCCAACACCCCCAACCAAGTATGTGACCAACCACAATACTATGATTCTCTCAACTAGGAATAAGGAAATAAGTAACTTGTCAACATAATAACATAATCCTAATCATCAAGAAGGCACCCATGCCTCTTTGTTCCAACATGATTATAAAATATAAACATATAACCATCCAACATAAAGCAAACACCATCAATCACATAAATCCACAATGAGGCATCACAAAAGAGTTCTCATCCAAAAACACAAAGACACCACCACAAATATAAGGTTGAAGCTACATCCATAAGGAAATCATGTTGGAAGTGAATGTGAGAGGCACTATAGTTGAAGAGTTATCCTCAAAAAGTATATTGCATATTCATTCTTTGAGTAATCTTTTGATTTCTTAGGAGTCATCACTCGCTCAACCATAGGACCTTTATAATCTTTGTGGATCAAATTGTATAACATCTTTAGCTCCACATATTTTTGTGTCACATGCATTATGTGCAAACACACATGCTTAGGTCCTCTTGGATAGGCTATTGAGGCTCCTAATGATACATTTGATTACAAGGTCCATAATATGGATAGTTTATCACATGAGAGGGTAGGAACTAGAGTATATCTTGTAGATTCATGACATGCTAGAGATGAGGAGGATCCTGAATCTTACACAAATAATGTAGTGGTAAGACTTAATTTGTAATTTCATAGTGTATTTTTATCTTAAATTAATATTTATATGAGATATCAGTAAGTACTATTTTTTATTTATGTGGTGCATTAAAAATTGATGGATAAGGAGGACATGACACAAGTCCAACATGCTATAACCCTCTCTCATGGAACAATTGCAATTTTTCCTTTTTGCACTTATCTTGCATAATGATGTTAAAATTAATGAAAATATATTGTGTAGATATAATAAATAATGTCTTATTTAGTTACTATGCTATGAAGGTATATGTGGCATAGGAGTGTAAGTAATATTTTTATATATATGTGTATGATTAAGAAGGTTTATGACCTATCTAACTAGATGTATGACTCTATTTAGATGCATTAGAATTTACCAACCTCCAAGAAGAGTATCAATATGGAGAGGGATGTAGACATAATAAGAGGTCAAAATTGTCATCAATGCCTAATTTGTGCCTTATGAGATAAGTTGACTTAGATAGGGGTTTTTGTTATTTTAGTGCCAATGAGTAGTGTCAATGTCTTGATATTTCTAGGGTCATGACCTAGAGTTGACCGGTTGGAATTGTTAGGGATCATTGCCACTTTGAAATCTATATCTTTTAATATTCTCTGGTCTTTCCATGATTCCAGTCCTTGTCTTGTATCATCAATAAAAATGATTAAATACATTGTTATCATGACATAATGATAGGAACAACAAGGATAAGGTCACTCTCTTGGAAAAGTACAACTAACCACTTCCAAGATTCCCAGAGGAAAAGTCACAACTACATTGAATAGGCTAATGGAAGACAATGTGCAGGTTCACAAGGCAGGTTGTCAATACATTAACATTTGAGACTTGGGTACACAAGGCAATGATCAAGTTGTTTCTCTTTGAGTGATCTAATGGATTGATAAATTCATCTTTCAAGGATGGGAAGCTCTGGAGTATATCATACATTGAGATATTCACCTTAGTATTTTTTAACATTTTAATGATGCTATATTTATCATGTACTTAAGTGGAGTTTCACATAATTGTAGGTGTATAGGAAAGAATGGAAGCCACCACACTTAACCCTTTTAGAGCCATGGGATTTTTGCTTTTACAAGGATCAAGTGAAGCTAAATTAAACCCTGAAGGAATTTCATCTATTAGAGGTTCCTTTCTACTTTAGAGGTTGTAACTATTTTAGTTTCTATTCTAAAGTGCATGCACTTTAGAATATTCTAGGTCACTTACTTGCTAAAAAGAGAACTGTATTTTGTCCTCTCAAACTACATCTCTTGGTACACCCTCACTCATTAGAATGTAGGAGTCTAACATCACAACATTGAAAGGTGAAAAGGATGGATCTTGATTATGAAATGTGTCTCCAAACTCTCCTTCATCATAATTGTGATTATCATGAGGTCTACTTGTAGTCCCTTAAAAATTTACATCAACACCCTCACAAACATTAAC
Organism: Thuja plicata; assembly: GCA_018584345.1. Classification (NCBI taxonomy): domain Eukaryota; kingdom Viridiplantae; phylum Streptophyta; class Pinopsida; order Cupressales; family Cupressaceae; genus Thuja; species Thuja plicata. Next base: position 38,916 of record MU221506.1, read on the forward strand.
ATTATCGGTAGGTATGATTCCATTATTTGTCTAATTTTTCCAAGTATAATTTATCCTTTTCTACCCAAAAGTTCTCATAGACAATTCTTGATTATAAGAACTATAATTCTGATTTTGTGGGTTCAAAATTTGGAGACGAGAATTGGGAGTAGTTGCAGGTTGAGAATATGGGGTATGTATGCTTTGTAGGCTTAGCTTAAACCTTGTGAACTACTGATCACCTAAGATAGAGTCTTTTTCATCAATTTAGGCTTGGTTGTCAGGTAATTCTCAGGATCCTTGATGGGAAATGTTTGATTCTCAAAGAAAGCAATCTTATGGGAATCATATTGTGCATAGGTAATTCCTGGTAGTTGGATAGTGGGAGTGGGGGGAATGAAATTCAACACGGGTGTAGTATTCATCAACGCATGATCTACTACTGAAATGGGGCTCATTATCCCTAGGGATCTAAATGAAGATAATACCTTGAAATTTACACCAACATGAGAATCCATATGCTAGGTAAAGATGATGGACTTGTTACAAACATTTTCTAAAGAATTCATGTTTTGGTGAGGTAGGACCCTCTAAAGAAAATGGATGTTAATGGGTCCAAATCTCAAAGATACAATTAAATTACAATATCTATGATCATTATGTATGTAGCCTCTAGCTTTTGGTGTATCTTGTGGAAATGGTAATTGAACATGGTAAGAGGCTTGTTTGGTTATTTCTTACAAGACACAAATTGGTGATACAAGTTAGCTCAGTCCACATAAAATTTTAATTATTTTAAGAACATTGTTTCAAATGCTTTGCATGAGCCAATAGATTAATGAGATAAGTGGAAATACTAATTGTATGATACCTCCCATTTATACAAGAATAACCTAAAAAACATGTCCTTGTGAGCCACATATTTTCAGTTACAAAATTCTTTGAAAGCTCAAATGATCTCCTTTAAGATTTTGGGGTCACCATAAATGAACTTCGGGAAATAATTTTTAGGGTTCTTGGGTAAATCATGGAAAGTTGGGTTTAAATTTAGAGGCAAGATTTAGGCATTGGAAAAGTAAGCCATTTGGAGAGCTGGAGGTAAATTCTATCCTAAAGACTAAGCTATGATTGTAGAAGGTTTATAACCTAAAACTGACAATGCTTCTTCTTCTTCAAAGAGTGAAGTTTCTCCCATATGATTTCCTTTAGCACTCTAGATTTTTCAATGGTGAGTGAGTTCTACAAACACTCCTTTATTAAGAATACATCTTAGGATCCTTTGAGATATCTTGAGAAAGAATAAAATAATGTGTTCCATAGTTTCATGTTTTAAGGACCTCCTAATGCCACTTATATTGACCACTAAGTCAACATGATACACTAGAAGGGACAATGGGGACAAGGTCCCTCTCTTAAAAAGAAGAATTAACTAATTCCAAGGTTTTTGGAGGTTAGGGTACATTTGCATTGGATAGGTCAATGGAAGACAATTTGAAGGTTCACAAGGTGGGAATTTTCTAGTTCTAAGGTACAATCATTGGACTTAACAATTTAAGATTCCTTTTTTCTATTCTAATGTAATTTTCTCTATTTTTGGGAGATCAATAGTTGAAATCACTAGGCCTGGAAAACAACAACTGATTTTGAATTAATCTAACAATGATTTTAAAGAGAAACAAAAAAGATTATAGGGATGCAAGATATTGAAAACAAAAAAAAACTACTACAAATGATGATTATTCAAACACAAATTTACTACATACAAGCAATTAGATTCAATAAAAAATCATGTAATCATAAATTTGGATACCCATAATTTATAGTAATGTTATCTCTCAAAATTGTGCCTTGTTAAGTTTGCAGGAAACTTAACCTTTTTGGAGAAACATGGAAACATTCCAAGTTTGTGGGGAAACTATGGCTAGAATGAATCTCTGGGTCCTAGGCTGGCTTCCTATATGATGATCACTTGTTTTCTTCTTGAAAGACTGAAAACTGATGGGGAAAAGGGATAGAAGGATTGCATGAAACGTAAATAGCTGAAATGAAATCTAAACTAAGGTGATCCACCAAATTTGACATGAAAACATAACACACAGAGGATTAAGTCCTGGGTCAACTAACTGAATTGGAGGTAAAACACAAATCTCTTGTGTAGGCATGCAAAAATATTTCATAACAAGGTCATGATTAAACCTGTTAAGAGGAAAGACTTCATAGTTAACAGCTCAAGAGTAAGACACTAGTTACAACCTAAAAGAAAACATACTCTTCTGCAAGTAGATGCTACAAATGGGACATGATTAAAAGGAAATAAAATCATTCACAATTAACCCATCAACCATCTACAACGCATACAAACAAGCAGAAAAGAGACAAGGCTGACAC
>MU221506.1:45106-68875 GCA_018584345.1 Thuja plicata
GCAGGGGTGGGTGGGTGGTATGCATATGGGATTTGTTGGCTACTTGCTGCTATAGGGTTATTCTGAGTAAAACCAGCAGTATAGTCATTTTGATATGGCTGATAGGGCTGATTAGATGGTAAAAATGTAGAAACCTCATGGAATGGAGAATGATAAGCCATTTTCTTATAAAAACAAGGAAAAACTAGACTTCATTTTTCATACTAGCAACTGAGTCTTCTTGAAACCAGTAAAAAAAATGCTCCAGAGTCACCAGGTGTGATTAGAACTTGCCTCCAAAGGTAGAAAATACTATTGTCCACACCAAACAGTAGTTACAAAAAGCTTGAAAAGAACTGAAAATCAGCTCTTGGTCCCACCGGGCGTGCCAAAACTGTTATCTCTCAAAATTGTGCCTTGTTAAGTTTGCAGGAAACTTAACCTTTTTGGAGAAACATGGAAACATTCCAAGTTTGTGGGGAAACTATGGCTGGAATGAATCTCTGGGTCCTAGGCCGGCTTCCTATATGATGATCACCTGTTTGCTTCTTGAAAGACTGAAAACTGATGGGGAAAAGGGATAGAAGGATTGCATGAGACCTAAATAGCTGAAATGAAATATAAACTAAGGTGATCCACCAAATTTGACATGAAAACATAACACATAGAGGATTAAGTCCTGGGTCAACTAACTGAATTGGAGGTAAAACACAAATCTCTTGTATAGGCATGCATAAATATTTCATAACAAGGTCATGATTAAACCTGTTAAGAGGAAAGACTTCACAGTTAACAGCTCAAGAGTAAGACACTAGTTACAACCTGCAAGCAAACATACTCTTCTGCAAGTAGACGCTACAAATGGGACATGATTAAAAGGAAATAAAATCATTCAAAATTAACCCATCAACCATCTACAACACATACAAACAAGCAGAAAAGAGACAAGGCTGACACAATTCAATAAATTGGTTCCAAGAATTTCAAACTCTGCATATTATTTCTCACAATGAGTTACAGACTTATGCACAAAATACACCAAGGACAGAGAGAATGTCACAAAGCATGCCTTCCTGCATAATCAAAACTTGTTACAAATGAGTCCTCAACTCATACTTATGCTTTTTCAGCCAACTGCATTTTGAAAGCAATAACTTCTGGATCGGATTTGGCCTGTCCAACCACCGTTTAGCCCTTCAAAAGTCTTACAAAAATGCAACTTGGTGACCCAAAAGTCATACCCAGAAAATATCAACATAAATAATCCTTCTCAGAAGCAGTCTTATCCCTCTAGAAGAGTCACAAAAGTCTCTGAATTGCAATAACTTTTCTGCAGACTTTAACAACTGCAACCTTTGACCTTTCAAAATCTAATCTTTCCATCTATAAAATATCTGATTTACATCGTCTGAGAACAATCTGATATTGTTCTGCCACTTCTCATTCGCTCTAAAAATCACATTTCTTACTCTTGACTGTCTTACTCTTGCCTTCTTTGAGTATTTCCTTCCTTTCGCATACTCGTTCAGCTTCTATGCTCTGCTTTTGTCCTCTACGTGAGCGAGCGATGTTGTCTTTTCTTTCCTTAGTCGCAAGCTCGCGAGCTATTTAAATTGACCTTCTTGATTTGGGTGACTGAGCGACATCCCTTTTCTTACTGTATATTCTGCTCGGTCGCATACTCACTCAGCTTTTCCTTCAGTTTCCATCTTGTGCGCGAGTGGGCGATGACATCTGTTTTCTACTCGGTCGCCAACTCGCGGGCCTTAAAATCTTATTTCACCCTTGACTGCGAGCGTGTGACAGTACACCTTTTTCCCTTAGTCGCTCACTCGTGAGCTACTTTCCTTTTATCTTCATTGATCGGCGAGTGAGTGATGAGTTCCCTTTTTAGCTCGTCGCACACTCGCGAGCTCTTTCCTAATCACCTCAAAGCCTCAGTGATTGAGCGAGACGTTGAATGGTCTCTTTGGTCGCTCGGTCGCAGACCTTTATAAACCTTGAAAATTTCCTGTGCGACTATGTGATGCATCTTCATGTCGGTACTCCACACCTTTGTCGCACACTCGTATTTCCCATCTTCTGTGGTCTTGCAGAAAAATAGAAACAGGGTGCGTTTCCTTGCTTGCGGAAAATTACCTTTGCAGGTAGAAACCTGCCGCGGAGAATCAGAAATTCAATTCTCCGCCTTGAGTCTCTTTTGGTTCTGGAAAATTGAAAAAGTGCTTCGTAAACCCATCGTGGGGTCCACCACATGGCGCTCCTTCCTCTTTTCTGCCCCTTTTCAGAAAATTACCTTCTTAGGTAGAATTCTGCTTCTTCTTTTCTGCCTTTGCGGAAAATTTCCTGAGAGGTGCGAAACCCGCAACATGTAAAAAACCTTCTCTTTTTTCTTTTGCGGAAAATTACTTTCTTAGGTAGAATCCCGCAAGCCTTTGTGGAAAATTACCTTTGCAGGTAGAATTTCGCCAATGAAGAAGATGATTTTTGAAATCGCGCAAGCCTTTGCAGAAAATTACCTTTGCAGGTAGAATTCCGCCAACCTTTGGTACCAAAAATCGGTAACAAGTAACATAGTACAATCATCCACAAGATTTTAAATAACATCTGATTTCTCATAATTCATCAAAATTGTAAAGCCATACCCATGTCACATGCAAGAAAAATTCTTTAAATTTTTTATCCCTAACTCACAAAGTTAGTAGTATGTACATATTGAGATTTTAACACTAGTTTTATTTTGTATTCAAACAAAGAATCTTCAACCCTTGTTACAAACAAATTTGGGGTTTAAATAGATTTTACAATTGAAATTTACCAAACCCATAACTAGGTTTTTTAGGTATTATTTAGGGGGAAAATGAGCTCAAATAGATAACTAAACTAACTAGAACTAACTCCAGTCTACGAAATTATGATATCCCTCTCCAAAAGAAAGATTTAATAAATAGATGATAATATTGAATATAAATAGATAAATAAATAAACAATAGTATTAAAATAATAATAAATAATCATAACTTAAATGCAAATAAATAAATTAATAATAAATCTATTTATTTATTTTTTTTGGATAATTTCTACATTTATGAGGGTAAAGCCCTGTATTAATTAACTTAAAAAATTACATACCCTGAGAAACATACTGATCCGCTAGAACAAAAGAAAATTAACAAGAGATGGAAAGTCCCTATTTCCTAGCCTCCTCCCTGATAGACACTAACCAAAATATTTACAAAAATAGGCAATTCCTCTACAGAGATTCATGAGTTTCCATGTTGCATTTGAGGAAAATGGAGACTCATTCACATACACCAATTAATGTAGTTTGTCAAACATATTTTTCCTAGATGCATCTTGTAACTCTCTTCAAATTTGGTTCACTGATATCTTATTGTCTTCCTTCTTGTCTTTGAGCGGATCCTCCGAATCACTTTTGTATCATGTTGGTGCCCTCTACCTAGGCTCATATCTAGAATTAGGTTAATTTCATTGAGAGTACGATCATCGTTGATCCCAAACAACTTTCTGCATTGTCTCTCTTTGGTCTCATCCTTACAAAGACACCCAAATGCATAAAAATCCATCACTCTAGGATATCTTGGAGCTCATCCTCTAAACCTCCATATAAATAGATGATGATGGACATGATTTGACTATCAAATTTTCTTAACTATATAAAAATTCAATAAGACTCAGTTGACTCTAAGTTCCTCTAGCCAAAGTGACAACATTTCCTACAACATATCTTCCAATTCTATCCCTTAAGGAACACAAGGACTAATAAATCTCCATCCATTATTTTCGTGTTAGATTCCATTTCCTCTGTTGGCATCCATTGCTAGAATTACATAGCCAAAATGGACCATCAGTCCTTGCGACCGTACTCCTTTCCTCTACCTTCTGGTCAATGTCTGAATAATGACTCCAGAGCATGCCCCAAAGAGCAGTGGGATGTAAATGGAGTTTCTTAATTCCCTCTCAATTTGGACCGAGACATACTCTTGTATCATTTGCCAAAATTTCTAATAGTTGGGGCCTTAAACTGTTGTGATCTAGCTCAACTTCTTCTCCCCGATTTTTAATCCCCATATTGGCTAAGTAGTTAGTCATCCTGTTGGTCTCCTTATATACATGAGTCAAGGTATAATTTTATATTTTACCCAACCAATTATTGATCCCCAGTATCCACTATTTCACGCTCCAACTCAAAATCTATCATTTTGTAACTGTGTTGATGTAGATTTGTGAGTCTCCTTCGATCTTAACTTTCCAATTGCCTATTTTCACATACAACTTAAGACCTTTGGTTAGAGCCTCCATTTTTGCTTCATTATTAGAGGAAAATCCCAAGTGCCTGTGCATAGCCCCTAAGAAGTTCCCAGTGTTATCCTTAATAATGCACCCAACCACCACCTCTCCCGGGTTTCCTCCGATAGCCCAGTCAAAGTTTAGCTATGCCTATCCTTCCTTAGCCAACCTCTATCTTGCTTCCATCTGCATTTTTTTTTTTGTTGGAACCACCCCTTCTGGAACTTTTAAGGATACCCATAATGTTTGCATATGTTCATCCAATTTAGAGAAATTAGAGATTCTTTTAAAACAAAGTTTGGGATTAACAACCTCACATATCCCCAGTTTAATGTCTGAAATGGTGACTTCTAGAGAATTTTCCTTATTATTGAAAATATTCTATTCCTTTCTTTCCAAATCTTCCAAACAAAGATTTCTAGTTCCACCACTCAAATGTGTCCCCATAATGAGTTCCTCCCATTAGTCGGCCAACTACATAGAATTTCAAAAAGATTTTTCCTGTCTTGCAACTTGCCAACAAATAGATTCCATGAACCAATTCCAACAAGATCTTGCAAAGGGAAAATTTAATAATAAATTATTAACTATTTCTTCAGTCTGACCACACACAATGTAAATACTAGGTCTGGCTTCCAATAGTTTTTAATCTATCTCCTGTCAAAATTCTTCCATGTAAAGCAACACATTTCTGCCAAACAAGTCTCATCGACCAACCAGTGAAGCCAAGATTCCTCATCTGAATTTCATATCTTTCTCTAACACTATATTCCCCAGATTTAGTAGTGCACCACACTATAACATCCTCCTCCTGGGATAAAATAATCTTTTTCTTACTCGATTATTCTTTTACAAAAATTGCATCCATTTGATTTGGCACACAATCCTCAATTGTGTTCCATTCATATTTTAGATTAATCTCACCAGTACAAATAAGATAGTCATCTAAATGCTCCCCAAAAATCTTTCTTCTTCCATCAATCAATCATGATTATTAAAAATTCTACCAAGGCCTTTTCCCCACTCCAAGGATCTCTTAAAAAATTTACTTTTTTACTGTCTCCAATTTTCCAAGTAATATGTCTAGTAAAAATCCTCCCCCTTTCCCAAATGAGTTTCGAGAAGGGAAAACCTCCACTTGAATTTTCTATTATAAGAATACTAGACAATGTATCTTCATCTAAATATTTTTTACTCATAATTCTACATCATACTTTACTTCATCTAAATATTTTTTACTCATAATTCTACGTCATAGTTTATTGAGGGATATGTACATTTTCCAACCTAGTTTTTCCCCAAAGCTATATTTTGAGGTTCTAAGATTCTCAATATGGCTCCACCATCTTCTTTGGTAAGAAAAACCTCATCCCAATTAATGAGTGTTATCTTTTTATCCTACTTAGACCTAGACCAAGATTTTTTTTTAGGATTCCTTCAATTTTGAAAATAACATTATGGATCAATTTAAAGCAATACATCACATTAATAGGAATAATAGAGAGTACCACTTTAATCATAAAAATTCATGTTTCTTGAGATATCCACTTGTTCTTCCATGTTGTTTATTTAATTTGACATTTATTTATTAATTCCTCCCAATAACTTATTTTATTTGTGCCCACAAACAAAGGGGCCCAGGTAAATACTTGGAAGGGAGTGCCAAAATCTAGAATAGCCTAGCTATTCTCCTTTGAAGATTCTTATTAGTGTTAAAGAAATATATTTTATATTTTTGTTTAACCATTTTTTCCCTATAGTCTTATTCTCCAAAATGCAATTAAATTTTTCAGCTTCATTAATTGATGCTTTCCCAAACAAAATCATATCATCTACAAGCTGAGAATGAGTCACCGGATCTAGACCCACATCCACAATAATTCCCTTCCAATTTATATTCCTCCTATTGTGAATAATCTTCCTTCTTAGAGCCTTTTCCATAATGACAAATAAAAATGGGGATATTGGGTCTCCCTACCGAAGACCATTGGTTGCTTCAAAGAAACCATATAATGACCCATTCACCACCATGGAGAATATCGGGGACATTATTCCTTCTTGAATGATCTCAATCCAATTCATAGAGAATCCAAATGTCTTCAAAACAATAAGTAAAAATACCCAACACACTCTATCACGTGCTTTAATAATGTCAAGTTGAATTGCCATACCTTTTATGTGACACAACTTGATCAAATGGATAGTTTCAGAGGCCAAAATGTTGTTATCTACTATGTCTCATCTGGGAGTGAACCTATTTTGGAATTGTAAAATCAATTTATGCATCAAAATATTCATCCTAATAGAAAATTCTTTAGATATGATATAGTTAATCATATTACATAGTGAAATTGGTCTGTAATCTGTCATTGTCTCACAAATTTCTTTTTTTCTGGGATTAGCACAACCACCGTATTATTCAAAATCTAACAAACTTTCTTCCTTTCCTGATGTCCTCAACCAATCTATACACCTCCTTACCCAGAAAAGTGCCAACATTTTTGGTAAAAACTACTAGTCGGTCCTGGGGCCTTTTCGGGATGTAGTTCAAAATGTTAGAGAAAAAAGGTTATTTAACTTATTTAATTTAATCATATTGATTAATTAATTAATTAAGTAATATTTTTTATTTTTTCACTTAGGCTAAATTCAAGAAGCTTTAGTTTGTATTTAATAATTCTTTTATTCTATCCATGCATCCTTTAGGGTTTGCATTAGGGTTTTTGATCTCCTTTATTAAGGATTGATCTCATTCTAATAACTCATTTTGATTAATTCAATTATTACTCATTACTTTGATTCCAATTTATTATGCATTTCTTATTTGTGGATTTTCTCTTGTATGTGGCAGGTTATTTGCATGCATGTGATTATTGGGCTTGTGGGAATTCATCAATCTTGAATTCTAACATAGTATCAGAGCTTCAAACTTGATGCTTCATGTTCATCAATTTTGATATTTTCTTAAAATGAGGTTTTTTTGTGCATCTTGGGGAAATTTGGATCTCACAATCAGATTTAGAAGATTTGAGATAGTCAAGACTGCCTTTTGTTTTGCTGAAATTGGACATACGAGGTTAAATTTACAAGGGTTTGAAGTTCTAGGGGTTTCACTGTTCCAAAGGGTACAAAAAAATTAGGATCCCTTTGGGCCCAAAAAACCCTCACCATCAGCTTTGGAAGGCCAATTCAATGAATTTTGATATAAAATTTGACCTATTTTGGTCACCAAAGCATTTGAGGAAAACATTTACCTTGCTAGACATACGGTTGTACGGGCATGATTTTCAAAATAAAGAAAATAAAAAAATGAAAAACACTTTTTTTGGCTGACTGCGGCTTCCAAAGCCATTTCCATTTTGTGGCTTCTAAAGATGTAGCCAACCAGTGGGTCTTGCCACCACCACCAATCACGCCACCCACACACCACCACAGAGCCGTTAGGCTCCCTTTGGATGCCCTTTTACCTATCGGTGGTCTTTTGGTCATATCTTGAGAAAATGGAGGCATTTTTAGGAAACATGATATCATTAGAATGGTAATCCTAAGATGGAGTTGTTTTTGTAGGTGGGGTTTTCTAATTTTTCCATTTAGCAAGGTTTTTCGCTAGTCAAAGTTAGAAGTTTTTTTTCCCTTTTTTGGGTATATCTTTTGCATCCAAAATCCATTTTTAAAAAACAAATAGGTATTGTTGGAAAGGTGTAACTATTATCTTTCCATATTTGCAATCAATTTAATTAGATATTTCACTACGTACAAAGAGATAATACATTAATGCTTTTTACTTTTTTGCATTTTCCAGCTTTCAAATTTGTATTAGGATTTGGGTTCTTGTATTGTGGGGGGTATTTTTCCTCTGGTTCACATGGAAAACTCTTCCTCTGTTGAGCATATTACTCTATAATATTACCACTCTTGGAAGGCACATATGACCCGCCTTCTCATGTCAAGGGGTTATGATCATGTTTGGATGAGGTTCAACCTTAGTTGACTTTCTCATTCAAAGTCATGCAATACTATAATAGAATGGATGAGTCCATTGGGATGCTTTCCTTGAATATTTCACATAGTCATTTGTTTCACCATGAGGGTTGCACTACACCTCAAGACATGTGGACCAAGTTTCATGCTCTTTTTGGCACCATCAAACAGTTTAGGGAACTCCACATTGAGGAAGAGTTGACCTCTTTGGCACCTGATTCTTTTCTATCTATTAAGGATTTCTTGATGAAATTAAAATCACTACAATAATTTTTACAAGATTTTGGTAAGAATAAAATAGACACCGAGTGTATATACCTGCTTCTCTCTAAGCTTCGAGGTTCATTTTAGATATTTTCTTCTACATTCTACGCCACCATGGATGCTTTGGGTCTATAAATTTCCATGCCTACCTTTGAGGTGTTCTATGATCGTTTGACACATGAGAAATCCAAGCTCACATAGTTGGACACCCTTATGGGATCAAAGAACCAAACATTGGTTGCTCAGACATCTTTGGGGAATTAGGAGTAGAAACATAAGCCACACACCATAGAGCTTAGGAAGGATTCCATTTCTCAACACCCCTCTGGCCCACCTTCTCTTATGGGGGAAAATCAAAGAAAGAAAGACCTAATTGTGCTTAATATAAAAATCCAAATCACGATGAGCCTCATTGCTATGAGAATAAGGTAGATGGATATGCAATATAGGTTTCAGATTTGACAACTATTCTTATGAAGAAAAACATTGATATTCCTTCTTCTACTTCTCATAGGTCATCTTTTTCATCATCATTCCAGACCAATGGATATGACCAAGGAAAGGGTCATGCATTATGTGAAACCGATGGTCCACACTCTCTAGATGGCTACTGGATTTAGGTGCTTCACACCATATGGAATCTGTTAGGAATAATAGTCCACAAGACAACTGAGAGGGGGGGTGAATCAGTTGTGATATAGATTATTAAACTTTAAACTTTATAAACCAAATCTGCAAATATAAATGATAACATAGTAAATGCCAACACCATAACAAAATATTTGTTGTTGAGGAAACCTTGTTAAAGGTAAAACCCCGATGGGAATTAACACCCACAAATAATGTACTAAGAGTATAGTATCCCTGTTAAAATATTTAGCCCTGTTAGGAGCTTGTTACAACATTACAGTACATAGTCCCTGTTAGGAGACAAACCCTGTTAGGAGTCAAAAGAAATAGTAGGCTCACTGCCAAGGCACACTGCCCAAAGAAGTTTAAAGCCATCCTCAAGGATTTACAATTGGAACAAGTGTATAAAGAAAATACACCATCCAGTGAATTGTCTAATAGAAACTGTCTTTGCTTGGTCAGTTCCAATGAAGTACTCTTCTCATAAACTTTGCTCTACATCCAGCATCCAAACAAGCCTCGCAACTTTCACTTCTTCTTTCTCTCAATCTCTGTCACATCTTTTCAAAAGAAAAGATCACTCATATATACCCTCTTACAATAATTCATTAGGTCAGCCAGTTAAGCTTTCCTAATACACAAATAATTAATTAGGTCGACCAATTAAGGCTTTCTGATATACAAATAATTATTTGACCCGTTGCTAAGATATATACAGTACCTATAACAAGTAAACATCATTTACAATCCATCAACTATGATTACAGATCTGCAATCCATGCTCAGAATTCATTTTACATGCTACATGTCTGAAGTCAGCCAGTAAATAGGTCTCCTTTAGAATACACGCCACAACTAACATCACCAGTACCCAAACCATAATCAAAATCAACCCATTATTCTAACATATGTTAGATGTCCACCAATAAGCTTGCATCATCTAAAATATCTTTGCCATAAAGATATACCCGAAACATAAAGACCTACTTTGTCCAGAATCACAGTTACAGTCCAGAAACCAGTCTTCACCAAATCAACTATAACATCCTCAATATGCAACATAATGATGACATGTAACTGATTAAATGTTTGATAATGTTAAGTTGAAGATAATGCAAGTCATTAAATCAGTTAATGGATTGTATTTTCATTGATGTCAACTTGATATCATCTGTACGGTCATGTACATAATGCCAAAGACTTTAGAGAACCAAAGGAACCAAGGTTATGCATTTAGAAATACATGAAATTCATGTATTCACTATGTGACAAACAACACTAATAGAGTGCACACCAATGGATAGAGAAAGGGAGAACAGTCACAGTGATACCCGATGATCAAAAGCACAGTGTTGCCTGACGAAGCAGAACCACAGAGTGACCGACAAACAAAGTCAAAAGTTTGCCCGACGAGTAAATTTCCAATGATGCCCGACGGATAGAGATCACAAATCTAACTAGAGTCTCACCAATAGATTAGTGAGTCCTCATTGACGGATCAGTCAGTTGTGACCGATAGAACAAAGAGTTCAGAAAATGACAAAATATCTAGCTGGCAAAGCTAAATAAGGACTTTACTGGTTGTCTACTTTGTTTTATTCAACCAGAGATAAGTGATATATTTAAAGATGATTTGTATAGTTGGAAAAAATATATCTACGAGACAAATCAAGAGTTATGCTTTAAATCTAATTAGTTGGATTGTTTATCATGCCAAGAATCAAGAATCAAGAAACAATGAATATTATGTCTATATAAGAGACAAGATTAATTAATTTATGAATGGGATTAAGGGGAGTGAATAAAAAGAGGATGCTGAAGAGAAACTGATGAAGAACAACTTCATGCAGTACTGATCAAACAAGCTAAAGGAAGAGCTAAGGAATTCTGCAAACACTGATGAACAGTGAGCACATCATCACATAGCAGAAAGTGTGGAGCACAAGAATTAAATTGATACATTGGTCAGAGAGGTAATGTACTTAAATAGATCTGAAAATCTACAATTCAAAGTTGCAATATGAATAGGTCATAGTGTTTTAGTTTAACCATTGAAGCATCAAGTCTCTTAACCGAGTAGGACTTAACAATCTTCTATATATTGAGGTACATATCAAGGAGTGCCAAAAAGGTTGATTCATAAAAGTAGCATTGGACTTGCCTGATACCTATTGACAGTCTAAGAAGTAGGCTGATTCAAGGATGGTAGAAATACCCAATACTAAGTGACAACCTCTATGTATAAAATCCTCTAACAAGGTCACACTTAACAGTGTGTTTGTAACCTTTAACATGGTTGGCTCCTAACAGGGCTCACTTCAGAAGAGTGAAAATTTGGGGTACCGGTCCCAGTGGTTTTTCCCTTAACAAGGTTTCCATGTTAAAATTCATGTGTTATGTGTGTATGATTCATTTCTTTACTGCTTTGAATCTTACATAGCTAACTCTGGATTGATCGGTATACTCTACTTATTTACTGAGTTTCGATAAATAGTTATACTGCTTATCGATAATCAAGAAAGAATAAGAATTGATAGAGAAAATTGACAGGCATTTAATCTTTATTAGTATTTCATGGCATGCATATTGTAGGGACATAATAATCTGAGACTTATTGATTTGTGGTTAAGTTTTGAAGGATAAATTTTTGAGGCCACTAATTCACCCCCCCTCTCAGTTATTACTAACACATAAAGCCAAATGACCTTAGGAATAAGTTCAACACTATCCTTCTGCATAAATCCAACTTCAATCATTCTAAATCATCTGTACGGTGTTCATACACTTCTTCTAGTTAAGTAACCAGTCTATCGTCTCCACAGAAATATATGTTAAAATCAATGACAAAACATGAATATCAACATCATGATCAGTAACCAAGATTGTTATCATCCAACAATATCCCCCTTTGGCATTGATGGAAACATATGGGAAAATCCATATGCATAAACCCAAAAGTACTCTCTCTCAATACAATCTTCTCAATATCCTCAACACAAATCTCTCAAAATAGTAGGGATTTTCACATAGATTCCTTCCCCCTTTGGAAGTAATGGCAAAGGGTGTCATAACTCATTTGTAGTCTTCTGTAACGTGTATCTTTTTCAAATCTTCATTTTCATCAACCAGGTGCAAGATCACCCAAATTTACTCCATAGTGTTCTCCTGTGATCACTCCCCCTAAGGAGTAGATCTATACATCAAGTCCAGAGAATGATATAGCTCTGAGATCCACTAAACTGATGCACATCTACATCATTTAATTACCACTGGGAGGGGCCACCACCCCAAGCATGCCTTTGAGATATTCAAAATCATCTTTTGGAAAAGGTTTAGTAAATATATATGCTATATGTTCCTTTGTGCTAATATACTCTAGTTTAATCTCTTTATCTTCTACCTTCTCCCTCAAGAAATGATACTTAATAGAAATATGTTTAGTCTTAGAATGCATTAAGGGGTTCTTTGACATATTCACTATGCTAGTGTTGTCACAATGGATAACCAATGGTTCTTTGAAAATTATTCAAATGTCCTTCAATGTTTGTTTCATTTAAACAACTTGTGTACAATTTATTGCAGCAGCAACATACTCTGACTCAACAGTAGATTGAGCAATACAGTTCTACTTCTTGATCAACCAAGAAACCAATCTTTTTCCAAGGAAAAATTCACCACCACTTGTATTATTCCTGTCATCCACATTACTTGCCCAATCAGCATCAGTATAAGTCTGCAAAGTAAAATATTCTGATTCTTCATACCATAATCCATATTCTATTGCCCCTTTCAAATATCTGAAAATCGTTTTTACAACAGAAAAAATGTGTCTCTTTAGGATCTTCCTGATAGCTAGCCACAATTCCAACTGCATTGGTAATATCTGGTCTAGTGTGAGTTAGATATTTTATACCTCCAATCATTGATCTATACTTTATCTGAACAACACTTTGGGTCTCATCACTATTAGTCAGTTTGTTTCCAGTCACCATAGGTGTCCCAACAGGTTTACAATCTTACATTCCAAACTTTTTCAATATTTCCTTAAGATACTTGGTCTGAGATATAAAAAAGTGATTCTTGCTCTAATTAATTTTCAAACCAAGAAAACATTTCATCTCACTATTCATTGACATCTCAAATTCATTTTCCATTTCTTTAGCAAACTTCTTACTCATCTTATCATTGCCTCAAAAAATGATATCATCAACAAAAACTTCTATAATCAAGATTTCATCTTCATCAGTTCTCAAATATAAATTACTATCTGCATTACCTTTTCTAAAACCAAGACAAAGTAGATATTTGTCTAGTCTTACATACCATTCTCTTGGTGCCTGTTTCAGTCCATAAAGTGCCTTCTTCAATCTGAAAACCATATTTTCATCATCTGTCAAAGGAAAACCATCAGGTTGCTCAATGTAAACTTCTTCTTCTAGATCACCATTCAAGAATGCTGACTTCACATCCATCTGATAAACCTTAAAGTCTTTATGTGCACCATAAGTAATAAATAATCTCACAGCTTCCAATCTAGAAATAGGAGAAATTTTTTCTTCATATTCTATGCCTTCTTATTGTGAGTACCCTTTACATACTAGTCTTGCTTTGTTTCTTACCACTTTTTCTTCCTCATCCATCTTATTTCTGAAAACCCATTTAGTACCAATCACATTTTTGTTCTTAGGTCTTGGAACCAATTCCCAAGTATTATTTTTCTTTATCTGTTCAAGTTCTTCTTCCATAGCTTTAGTCCAAGATTCATCTCTACATGCTTCATCAGTAGTCTTTGGCTCAACTTGAGAAATCAAACAAATCTCATCTCTAGCCCTAGATCTAGTCATCATGCCTTTGTTTGCATCACCAATAATTTTATCTTTAGGATGGTTCTTATTAACATACCTTGGTGTCTTCAATGTCTCAGTAGCTTCAGTCTGTTCATCTTCAATCTCATTGTTAATCATTAAAGATTCTTCAGGTTCAGCAGTAACCTCTTTCACTTCTATAATCTGACCACAGTCATACATTCTTTCCTGAATCTAAAAATTTTCATCTATCCTCACATTGGCACTTTCAATAAGCTTTCTTAATCCTAGATTGAAACATTTATATGCTTTACTCTTAGTGGAATAACCAAGAAAGATTCCTTCATCACTTCTAGCATCAAACTTGCCTATTTCATCATCTCTCTTGATTTAACATTTACTACTAAATATTCTGAAATATTTTATAGTAGGTTTATGATCAAACCATAATTCATAAGGAGTCTTAATTGTACCTTCTCTTATCTGAATTATATTCATTGTGTACACAGAAGTCCCAATTGCTTCTCTCTAGTGAACATGTGATACATTTCCTTCTAGTAACATAGTCCTTGCAGCATCTAATATAGTTATGTTTCTTCGCTCTACTATCCCATTCTGTTGTGGAGTTCTAGGGGCTGATGTTTGTTTGTATATTCCTTTCTCTTCACAGTATGTATTAAATAGCTCTGATGTAAACTCTCCTCCTCTGTCTGATCTCAAACACTTTATCTTTAAACCAGATTCATTCTCAAGTTTTGTTTTAAATAACTTGAATTTTTCAAATGCTTCAGATTTCTCTCTTAAGTATGTAACCCACATCATTCTAGAAAATTCATCAACAAATAGTGTAAAGTACCTTTTACCATAGTATGATCTTGTTCATGTAGGACCACACAGATCTGTATGCAACAGATCCAACTTCCCTTTTGCTGAATAAGATTTGATTTTGAAAGTGCTTCTAGTCTGCTTCCCCATAACACACTCTCTACACATAGTGTTAGATGGATTTACAATCTTAGGTAGATCTCTTACTACTTTTTTCATACTTGCCTTCACAATGTTATCAAAGTTAACATGAAAAAATCTTGTGTGCCATAACCAACTGTCATCAACCTTCACAATAAAACAAGAAGCTTCAGATGTATTCAATTCAAATACATTACCTCTGGATTTAGTACCATATGCGATCAAGTCTCCTATTTTACTTCTGATAGAGAATTTATGATCAATAAATTTCAATTGATAACCCTTTTCTACTAACTGTCCAACACTCAACAGATTATGATTAATTCCATCAACAAGTAATACATTGGCAGTGTTAGTCTTTCCATCCAAAGAAATAGATCCAAATCCAATAATAAGCTCAGGAGTATTTTCACCAAATCTGACAACACCACAATCATGTCTTTTCAAACTAAAAAACTTGTTTTTATCTCCAGTCCTATGGTGTGAACAACCACTGTCTATAACCCATTCAGATTTCTTTTCAACTCGGGATACTAATGCCTTTTCTTCATGCATAGATTCATCATCCTTAATAGAAATAAATCCAATTTCATCATAGTCACCATCATCATCATCAGATATACCCTCACTAGCATAGTAACATTCCTTGTCTTTTGAGTACTTAGGCTTGAAAAACTTAGGTTTGTGCTTTGGAACTCTTTTAGGACATCTAGATGCAAAATGACCAATCTTGTTACATGAAAAACATTTCAAAGGTAATTTGCCTTCAAAATTTCCCTTACCTCTCTTTTCTCTTCTAGAAATCAATGCCACAACTTCATCTAGCTTTATTTCTTCTTCCTGTATCTATTCCCATTCAGCAGCATAGGCTCCAATTTATTCCCTTAGGTCATTACTATTGGTGCTTGCATTTCCAGATAAGGTCTTTTTGTTCTTGTGCATGGTTTCCTTGAATGTTGACTCAACTTTAGGTAAAGTGTCTCCCAATTTTGCGGCCTCAAATGTAGTTAAATTTCCAATCAACATCTCTTTGGTAAAGTTTGGTTTCAAAGGTATAATCACCTCTATAACTTGTACTTTTGTTCTATATGCAGGTGTCAAAGATCTGAGTATCTTCACAATCACTTCTTCATCACTGTACGTACCTCCAAATTTTCTAATACCAGTAACCACTTTAGTAATTCTCTATCCATATGCCCTAATGTTCTCATCTTCAGTGATTCCATCTTTGTCTTCTAATTTTGTAGCTTTTCTTGTTTAGTAAACTTGTCTCCAATATACAATTCTTCTAATCTTGACCAGATCTCATGTGCAGAATCCAATTCTTTTACTTCTGTGAATTCTCCTTCTAAAAGTGTGCTGATCAAAGATTCCCTTGCAACCATATTACATAAAGATAACTTCTTCTGATCTTCAGTAGCCTTCTCTAATTCATCCTTAGTTTCTATCTTTTCATTCTTCTTTGTGATCATCCAGTAATCAATTCCCAGACATAAAAAATGCATTCTCATCTTGTTCCAGGCCAACTGTCAAAGTTTTCAGGATCAAACTTTGGACTATCCTTCCTATAGTAAGTCATCTTCAGGATCACCTCAAGCTGTTAAACTTTCTCTCTAAGGACCACAAGCTCTGATGCCAATTGTTAGGAATAACAGTCCACAAGACAACTAAGAGGGGGGGTGAATCAATTGTGATATAGATTATTAAAATTTAAACTTTATAAACCAAATCTACAAATGTAAATAATAACACAATAAATGCCAACACCATAACACAATATTTATTGTCAAGGAAACCCTGTTAAAGGTAAAACCCCAGTGGGAATTAACACCCACAAATAATGTACTAAGAGTATAGTATCCATGTAAAAATATTTATCCATGTTAAGAGCTTGTTACAATATTACAGTACATAGTCCCTGTTAGGAGACAGACCCTGTTAGGAGTCAAAATAAATAGTAGGCTCACTGTCAAGGAACACTACCCAAAGAAGGTTAAATCCACCCTCAAGGATTTACAATTAGAAAAAGTGTATAAAGCAAATACACAATCCAGTGAACTGTCTGATAGAAACTATCTTTGCTCGGTCAGTTCCAATGAAGTACTCTTCTCATAAACTCTTCTCTACATCCAGCATCCAAACAAGCCTTGCAACTTTCACTTCTTCTTTCTTTAAATCTCTATCACATATTCTCAAAAGAAAAGATCACTCATATATACCCTCTTACAATAATTCATTAGGTCGGCCAGTTAATCTTTCCTAATACACAAATAATTAATTAGGTCAGCCAATTAAGGATTTCCAATATAAAAATAATTATTTGACACCTTGCTAAGATACACACGGTACCTATAACAAGTAAACATCATTTACAATCCATCAATTATGCTTCCAAATCTACAATCGACGCTCACAATTCATTTTACATGCTACACATCTGAATTCGGCCAATAAATAGGTCTCCTTCAGAATACACGCCACAGATGATGTCACCAGTACCTGAACCACAATAGAACTTAACCCATTATTCCAACATATGTCAATTGTCCACCAGTAAGCTTGCATCATCTAAAATATCTTCGCTAGAAATATATACTCGAAACACAAAGACCTGCTCTGTCTAGAATCACAGTTACAGTCTAGAAACCAGTCTTCACCGAATCAACTGTAACATCCTCAAAATGCAACATAAATCCAAGAGACCTTAGGAATAAGGTCAACACATATCCTTCTACATAAATCCAACTTTGATCATTCTGAATCATCAGTACAGTGTCCGTACACTTTTGCCAGTAAAGTAACCAGTTTTTCCTCTCCACAGAAATATATGTTGGCATCAGTGACAAAACATGAATATAAATAGCATGATAAGTAACCAAAATATATATCATCCAACAACATCTTCTCATGATTTATTATCTTCTTTTAAGGTTTTTCTTGTTAGAGTAATAAAGTGATTCCACTTATTAATCAAATAATTTTGATTTAATTATTAAGTCACTTATTATCTCTATTTCACTTAAGCTAAACTTTAGGCATATAATAATTAATTCTTTTATTAATTATTATTATGCAACCTAGATTTTTCCTCTTTAGGGTTTTCCTTTTAGGGTTTTTATCACCTTCATAAGGTTTGATCTCTTTGTATTTTGCATTCCCTCTTTGAATGAATATTTTGTCTTTCAAAACTTTTTTTATCTCCAAGCTTTGCTTTTGTAACAGGTTATTTTGCATGCAGATGATCTTGGCTTATGAATTCTTTGAATTCTAACATGGTATCAAAGCCTTGTTGTTGCTGCTCGTTCCTGAGTTTTTGAAGTTTTTGGAGCTCCAAGGGTTTCAAGTTTTTTCTTTCAGATTTTAGTGGATTTTGGGAGAATTTATTTTCTGGAGAACTTTGGGCAAAAACTAACATCTGGGTTGTGTTCAAAAAGCCCCGAAACCCCCATTTTCATATAAGGCATTTTCTATTTGGACAAATTTGAAATTTGGGCCCTATTTTTGCATGCATAGACAATGACACATTTTACGAGGCAAAAATCCACCTCATTTTTTATGCCACCTCGATTTCCAGGTTGCCTCAATTTTTGTGTTGCCTCAATTTTGATGTCGCCTTGAAATCCATGCACGAATTGCATTGAGGAGAGAGAAAAATTATTTTTTTCCCAATTTTTGCATGTAAAGAAAAAAACTGGGAAAAAATCTGCCTCAGCTTTCACATTGCCTCAATTTTCATGCTGCTGATGTCAATAGTCACAGGTCTGAGATTCGGATTAAATTTGATGACCACCAACCCGTCATACAACTTGCCCTTTTTTTCATAATGAGCACCTTGTGGTTTTTTCTCATGTCTTGAGCATAGGGTATTATTTTTTGGCAAATGAGATATCGTCAGAAAGTTGGTTCTGAGTCTGACTTATTTTTTTGGGTTTGGTTTTCTGATTTTTCTATCATTTAGGGTTTTTTCCAATCGAAGTCAAGGTTCTATTTTGCATTATGGTCGCTCTATCTTTCTTCTCCAGACTCCGTTTTTCAACTTTCACAAGGTGTTAGAAAGATGATTAAGTTCTCCTTCTTTTATGGGTCTCATTACCAGAATCTGATCCAAGTACATTTTATTTAGTTTTTTGGTTTTTAGCATTCTGGTGGATATTTTGGATGTTTCAGGTCCTAGGATCATTTTTTGTGCATGGGATGACTTCTTTTTAGCTATTATTCATGTTTCTACAACTTTCAGTCATTCCTAGATATTGTAGCCATCTATTTATGTAGCTTTTCTTGTTTGCAAACACACTGAGATAAAGTGCCATCTGATGTATGCATGTTTTGGATACTGCACATTTTTTGTTTGATTGTACTCGCACTATATTATAAAGTGCCATGTGGGGGTTTGATGTTTGCCTTATTTTCTATCTACCTTTGTCAAGTGAGTGCTCCTTCCATGACATTAGCCTCATTATGTGTGTCAAGTGAGTGTTCCTTCAATGACACCATCCTTTATATATGTTTGTACATTCTTCATCACACAATGTTTCTTGGTAGTATGATTCAATATACCTGTCATGCCTCTCCTTGCTCAACATTATGGGGGGTATCTCCTATTGGTTCTAATTCTTCCTTGGTTTGATGGAGTGATCTATGTATTCAGTATTTATTCCTATGTACTAGGCAGATGCAGTGGTTGGGTACCTATACATTTCAGTGAGATGGATCATTTACCATATGGACACTCTTCTTTCTTTCCTATTTTGGAGGCTTCAGACTTGGGTTTTTTGTCATCTGTATCTTAAAGTTTTGATGTTTGCCTTGTTTTCCACCCTGATTCGAGTAGTGTCATTTGAGGGCACTCATACAGATTATAGAAGCTCTTTGAAAATGTTTGCAGCTTCATGCTTCTAAGGTGTTCTACATGTTCTTCTTTTGATCAGCTCTTCAGACTTTGGTGTTTTTTCCATCTGTATCTTCAAGTTCTAATGTTTGACTTGTTTGCCATCCTGATTTGAGCAATGTCATTTTAGGGAACTCATGTAGATTGAAGTCTTCTCTACTTGATCTTTGTTCCTACAATGGGACTTTCCCTAGTTTGGAGGCTTCTTTAGTCCTTCACTAAACTTCATCTCTTTTTGGAGAGGGGTTTTTCCCATTGGGTTTTCTCCTTTTTCTCCTCTTTATAGTGATTTTTTTGTACTTGGGTACCTAATCAGGCCTTGTTTCCAGAACCCATTTTCTTTCTTTTAATAGCTTTTTCTAGGTTTTTAGTTTCTCCCTAAGTTTATCTTAAGGGGGGGTGTTAGAGTAATAAAGTGATTCCACTTATTATCTCTATTTCACTTAAGCTAAACTTTAGGCATATAATAATTAATTCTTTTATTAATTATTATGCAACCTAGATTTTTCCTCTTTAGGGTTTTGATCACCTTCATAAGGTTTGATCTCTTTGTATTTTTCATTCCCTCTCTAAATGAATATTTTATCTTTTAAAACTTTTTGTCTCTAAGATTTGCTTTTGTAACATGTTATTTTGCATGCAAATGATTTTGGCTTACGAATTCTTTGAATTATAAAATTTCCTACCCCACACATTTTGATGGGGGAAAATACTATTATGAATATATATGGGAAAGGTTCTATTGGAATTGATGAGGGTTCCTTCAATGATGTACTATGTGTTCCATCTTTATCCTATAAACTTCGCTCTATCTATCCAATTAATCACAGTGGGATAGGAAGATAGTTGAGTTCACATGAGATTGAGTGCACATCAGAGATAGAAAGATATGCAATATTGTTGGAACATGGATAGTTCATTATTCTTCTTCTTCTACTCTTTCTCTCATTTTGGTCCACCATCTCACTGTCAGAGAATCACCCTCTTTCTTTATGAGAGATTTTTGAAGTGAAGTGAAGTCACTTGAAGTTATGTGTTGTTCTTGAGACCATTTTTGTGACTTCTACACCTCCACCTCCTGTTGAGTTTACATCTATTAAAAATCATTCCTCTTCATCTTTTCTTGATATTGTAGCTCCATGTATCGATCAACCTAGTGTAGATGTCAAGTATATATCAGAGGACATTCATCTCCTTTTAGCTGATAGATTCAACACATTTATTATCTCACCTTCATTTAAGATTCCATTACATAATTCTAATGCATTCTCCTTTGAGAATCATCCAGAACTTCTAGTTCACCTCACATTAAAGGGATTCCTCTTCTTTGTTCATTGCCTTTGTTTCTTCCACATTGGAGTCACATTGGTTTTCTCATCAACACATGGGTTCTATCATTTTGGGGGTATTTGGAGTCTTGATCCTCTCTCATGGGGGGGGGTTGTTTATACTTATGGTCTTGAGAGAGTCTCTTAAGACATTATATTTGTACCTTTTTCCAATCTCTTTTTAGAGATGAGTCTTTTCCCACTAGGTTTTCTCTTTTTCTCTTCTTTACAAAGGTTTGGTTGTGATTGGTTACCTCATTAGGCATTTTTGTTGGGAACCAAGTTTGCATTCTTGTATGTAGTTGCATTCATGCACTTATCCTTTTAGATACTCCCTAAGTTTATCTTAAGGGGGGTGTTAGAGCACAAATGTTATTTAGCTTAATTATTGTAATTATATTGATTAATTAAGTCACCTTTTTTTTTTTTTCACTTATGCTAAATTTAGGAAGCCTTAGTTTGTGTTTAATAATTCTTTTATTCCATGCATGCATCCTTTAGGGTTTGTATTAGGTTTTTTTATCTCCTTTATTAAGGATTGATCTTATTGTTATATCACATTCTAATTAATTCAATTATTATTCATTCCTTCAATTCTAATTATTTATGCACTTTCTTGTTTGATGATTTTCTCTTGTATGTGGGAGGTTATTTACGTGTAGGTGATTATTGGGTTTGTCAAAATTCACCAATCTTGAATTCTAACACAAAATCCATTATTTTAACTTCTTCAATAAAAAATGGTGCATACAACATTACATCATCCCTTGTGTTGACTATCCTAGGGATGGAATCCATGAATTCTGCCCACTTTGATCTGTCTGGTATCTTCGTGCTGCACAAGATGGACTTGAAAAAATGGAAAACCTCTTACCCAACATGTTTCTAGTCTAAGATATGAAGCCTGTATGACATTTTTAATTCCTTAATCCTGTTTGCAACCCTTTTAGATTTTAATGAAGCATTAAAAAAACTGGTGTTTGTGTCTCCCACCACCAACCATATTGTGTGCTTTGTCCTTCCAATATAACTCTTCTCTAGCCAGGATCTCATTTATTTTATTCTTCAAGATTTTCTCTTTTAAGACTTCCTCTAGAAATATTTCTCTATCTAAGACCTTTACATTTAATTTACTAATCTCTTCTTCAATGGCTAGCTTCTCTTTGAAAATATTCTTAAAACATTCTTTATTCCAATCTTTAAATTTATTTTTAATGAAATTTAATCATTGCATAAAACAAAAGCATATATATCCAGGAGCATCCTGGGTGTAAGAGTAATCTTGCATTTTCTTGGTTTCTTTTCAATAAGGGCTATTTTGTGCAGAGTTTCTATTTATGGAAAGTTACTATTTTTAGTAAGTTTTTTGTTTGAGCTCAGAATGTTCTATTTTCTTCCTTGGAGGTTCACTTTTATTGTACCAGCCTTCCAGTAAAGTTTCATTGCTAGATCAAGTCTAGTTTTGTAGATATTGGATATTTTCGGTATTGGTAGCAGGGTACAAAAACTTTGAACTCAGTTTTGAAGGCTTTAGAGGCTCCAAATGGGGTCAAAACCTTGGTTTATTGGAGCTTGTGCAAATTAAATTTTGTAGAGAGCTTCATGGCATTTCCGAAATGGGGTTACGGGTGCCCATTGGGTCAACGGGTGATGAGTTATGGTCTCCAAAAGTTGCACTACCTAAACTTGAAAAAGTTAAAGTTCCTTCAAAATTTATTTTTGGGTTTCAAAGTTGTTTGGGCCTACTCTAATGTAATAAAAATGAATAATAATATCTTATGGTTAGTCGGCCTTAAACTTTAGGGTTTGATTTCTAGAATCTTCTTGGGCGGTTAAAATTGGCTATATATTGAAGGCCTATAGGTTTGTCTAGGGGTTCTGGGTTATGCATCTAGTGGCTCAGGCTTGCAAAATATTATAATATAATTCCCATGTGGCTGTACATGTTGCATTTCTGAATGTGCATGTTATATTTTAGAATATTTTAATTTCATTTCATGGTGGATAATAGAAACCCCATTTCCTGTCTTTCTAAATCTTGTTATTCTTGATTTTGTTGTGTGTTTTTGTTAATAAGGGGAGCACCCTTCATCAAGTTGTATCAAAGTAGGAGTTCCTGAGTGTGTAGACACATTTTCGATTGTGAGGTAGTTTGCACTAGGACTATGGTTGTGGGTTCGCGTGATAAGAGCCGAAAATGCCTCCATGAAGGAACCATGGCAGGAGAGTTGCAGATGTGACAGAAGAGGGTTTTAGAGTCCTCTAGAGACAAGTGCAAGCATTGCAAGAGGAGCTGCGTAGAGGAATGAATATTGCAGTTAGAGATGAAAGTGAAGAGTAATTTGAAGAAGAAGGACAAGGTGATCAGGAAGCACCTGGAGATTGTTGGGGAGGTCACCTAACTCTCTGAAATTCCTACTTTCTTCTAGGAATCTCACCTGGAATCCTATTCAATTCAGAACTCTCTAGACTCACCTTTGAGTCTCTTAAGGCTACTCTCAGACCCTAACCAGAAGGACTTTTCTATTCCCTCTCTCCTAGGTTCCCTACCCACCGAAATGTATTACTCCTCACTGTATCTCACTCTTCATGACTGAATTCTTTACAGTCATGCACC
>MU221506.1:82170-130244 GCA_018584345.1 Thuja plicata
CCACCTTCACGTGGTTGGCCCTGTTAAGTAGAGAATGTTAAAATATTCTTGAAACAAAGAGAAGCTCAATAATTTAAGGTCTCAGTCCACGGAGATGCTGAAAAAATTTTGAGAATTAATGATGGAGAGTTTTTAGATTATGAGAAGACGTATATGGAGTGGCGGCCAAATTGAGTACCAGTGCAGAGATGATGATTCAGTAACCTACATCTATAAAACCTTCATAATTATCCCTTCTTTGGCCTCCACTCATTCCTCTTCTCAAAAAATGTTATCTAGAAACTTTGGATAGTGTTTCTCATCCATGCATGAAATGTGCTAGTGATCGTATAAAATTACTTTAGGCCTCCATTATTGATGAGATGTACAAGTGTAAAATGTTTTTGTGAGACTATGATCAATTTGTGCAGTGTACATAAATGCAAGGTAGTGATTATTCTTGATGATTGACATGTAGCTAGGGCAGTAGCTAGGACTAAAGATAACACGGCTCAAGAGACCATCATAGGTTGTCTCTTTCTTTGGTCTATATTATTGACAGAATGTTTTACCTTTCATTAGCTCATCAAATCTGGGGATTTGAAAGAATTTAATAGGATATTTTCATGACAACGTATATTATTTAAGTTGACGTTGCACGAATTTATCTACTTCACGCACTTCTATACTATGAAGATGGCCATGCTTCTTTATCGCCATCCTCATAGTCTACAAGTGTGCGAAGTAGATAAATTCGTGCAACGTCAACTTAAATAATATATGTTGTCATGAAAATATTCTATTAAATTATTTCAAATCCTCAGATTTGATGAGTAATGAAAGGTAAAACATTCTGTCAATAATATAGACCGAAGAAAGAGACAACCTATGATGGTCTCTTGAGCTGTGTTAACTTTAATGTGCCTATTCGTCAGTTTTTCAACAATTTATAATTAATTCCAACGATAGCGCTATGCTTTCGACAAACAAAATGTCAGAGAAAAATAATTTATGACATTTATTGCGACAGTAATGTTATACGTTCGACAGGGAAACCTGTAGGAGAAATGCTGAACAACTATTGCTCTTCCGACAGTTTAAGTGTCATAAATAGAAAAGTTTTGATAGACCCTTCGACATTAAGGCCATATCACTGATAGGTAGATCTATCACAATTTAGTGCAAACTTTCGCTATTCCAACAGTACTAATGTCGGAAATATTTTTTCGATAGTTCATTCCGACAGAGACTATATATTTCTTATAGGTCTTGTTATCCGAATTTCGATGGATGAACCACAGGAAATGCCATAATGAAGCCATTGTCATGTGCAAGTTTCCAACATGACATGGTGTCGGTAAACCGACGGGTATGTCTTCTGTCGCAATTTCCAACACAAAAACGGCGACGGACTCAGTTGTCAAAATTATGACAAATGAGCATTGCAAATCCGACAAATGGCCGTCAAAATTTGACCTCAAATGTACTAGTGAGAGGAAGAGGGAAGTGACCAGGAAGAGGAGGTTTTCAGGGGATGTGTTTCCATTACAAAGAAGGACACCAAGCCTATGAATTCCCATAGCATCAAGGAAGGATGGATAGGAGGAATGAATGCCATGCATGAGTTGCACATGCAAATGAAGAAGCTTAGTCTGAACACTCAGATGATGTTGAGAGGGGAGAAACCCTAGTTTTTAGGAGGATCCTGATAAATGAAGAGAAGAGCTCAGATTAGAGGAAGAGCCTATTTCACACTAGAGGTAAGTTCAAGGATAAGTGTTGTGATGTGATTATTGATGGTGGAAGCACTAATAATATGGTATTAGAAGAAATGGTCACAAATTTGAAGCTGAAAAGGGAAAAACACCGACATCCATACATAATTTCCTAGGTGCAGGATGACCACAAGGTCCTAGTCAATGAGAAGTGCTTAGTGAAGTTCAAGATTGGAAGTTACCAAGATGAGGTACTTTGCGATATCATCCCTATGGATGCATGCCATTTGTTGTTGGGAAGGCCTTGATAGTTTGAAAGGCGTGCCATACATGATGTTCATGCTACCACTTATTATTTGACAAAGGATGGAGTCTGACACAATCTGAAGCCATTGAAGGAAACACGAGGAAAGGTATGTAGTGATGCAAAAATATGTTTAGTTGATGGTAGAAAGTTCTTAGAAGGTATGAGACATGACCATATGTGTTTTTCCCTAATTCCAAAAGTGGGTAAAGAAGAAGTAGAAGATGTACCTGTAGAAGTTGCAGACTTATTGGAGGAGTTTTAGGATATTGTTTTTGATAATATACCTGATGGATTACCACTAGTGAGAAATATCATTCATCAGATGGACTTGATCCCAGGGGCTATATTTCCAAACAAGGCAGCCCATGGGATGACTCCAGCAGAGAGTGAGGAATTGAACAGACAAGTGCATGAGTTGTTGCACAAGGGATTGATCCAAGAGAGCTCAAGCCCATGTTTTGTACCATCGATATTATCACTAAAGAAAAATCAAGAATGGAGGATGTGTATATATTCTCAAACTATCAATAAGATCACTATCAAGTACATATTTCCCTTGCAAAGAATGGATGATATTATAGATTGTTTGAGTGGAGCTGAGTATTTCACAAAGATATATCTAAAGAGTGGATATCACAAAATCAAGATCAAAGAAGGAGATGAATGGAAGACAACCTTCAATACAAAGGAGGGCTTTTATGAGTGGTTAGTCATGCCTTTTGGGCTAACCAATGCACCGAGCACATTCATGCAGCTCATGAATGAAGTACTGAAAGAATTTTTGGGTAATTTTTTTATTGTGTACATGGATGATATTTTGATTTTCACTAAGACATTGGAATAACATATAATGCATATTCATAAGGTGTTTGATAGGTTAAGGGAAGAGAAGATGCTGATTAATCTAAAGAAGTGCAGTTTTGTGAAGAAATAGTTAGTGTATCTGGGATTTTTAGTCTCAGTAGAAGGTTTAAAAATAGACCCAAAGAATGTGCAGGATATCCTTGAATGGCCTACCCCAATGAGTGCTATTGAGGTAAGATATTTTCATGGTTTGGGTAGATTTTACACAAATTTTATTCAAAGTTTTTGTAGTATCTGTGGACCCTTGACTGAAACAATGAGAGGGGATAGGAAAGACTTTAAGTGGATTGTGAGGGAAGATAATAGTTTTGAATTATTGAAAAGAAAAGTTATAGAACAACCTATTTTAGTACTTCTAGATTTTAATAAGGTGTTTCAAGTAGACTGTGATGCTAGTGGTAATGCTATTGGAGCAGTTTAGAGTCAGGAAGGTAAACTCATTGCTTATTTTAGTGAGAAGTTGGATGATGCGAAGAGAAAATATTATGTTTATGATTAGGAGTTCTATGCTATAGTTCATGCATTGAGGAAGTGGATACATTATCTTTTTCCAAAAGAGTTTGTTTTATTTACTGATCACCAAGCTTTGCAATATTTGAATATTTAGGGAAAGTTGAATCAAAGGAATTTGAAATGGGTTGAGTTTTTGCAGAGTTAAACTTTTGTTTTGAAACATAGGAGTGAGAAGTCTAATAGGGTTGCAGATGCCCTTAGCAGAAGACTGATTTTGCTGAGAGAGATGTAGATTGAGGTTGTTGGGTTCAAGGAACTCAAGAGTTTGTATCCTGAAGATCTAGATTTTGGTGGAGCTTGGAAATCTTATAGAGAACCTGTTACTATGGATAGAACCAAATGGTTGTATTTCATAATCCAAGATGATATGTTTTTCAGAGGTAGTCAGTTGTGAATTCCAAAGAGCCCCATGAGGGAGAATCTAATCAAAGAAAAATCATAGTGGAGGGATGGCTAGACATTTTGGGCAAGATAAAACAATTTCTCTGGTTAGTGAGAATTATTATTGGCCACCATTGTAGTAGGATGTTAAGAAATTTGTACAAGGTTGCAGAGTATATTAGATCGCAAAAGGAGTAAAGTAGAATACAAGGTTATATCAGCCATTACTTGTGCTAGAGAATCCATGGGAGGATATTAGTATGGAATTTGTTCTTGGCCTACAAAGATCTCAGAGAGGGCATGATTCCATCTTTGTAGTGGTGGATAGGTTTTAAAAAATGGCACATTTCATTCCTTGCAAGAAGACTAATGATGTTGTTCATGTAGCATAATTGTTTTTTAGTGAGGTGGTAAGACTGCATGGTTTACCAAAGAGCATAGTTTCATATTGAGACACCAAGTTTGTTGGGTACTTTTGGAGAACCTTGTGGAAAATTTTGAAGATAGATTTGAAGTTTAGTTCAACACACCATCCACAGACTGATTGACAG
Source organism: Thuja plicata (assembly GCA_018584345.1). Taxonomy (NCBI): domain Eukaryota; kingdom Viridiplantae; phylum Streptophyta; class Pinopsida; order Cupressales; family Cupressaceae; genus Thuja; species Thuja plicata. The sequence goes on from MU221506.1 coordinate 86,481, forward strand.
ATAGAAGTTGTGAATAGGATTTTGGGAAACCTGTTGAGATGCTTGGTTGGAGATAAACCAAAGGGATGAGATTTAGTTTTACCACATGCAGAATTAGCATATAATAATTCTATCAATAGGAGCACTAGTAAATCACCATTCCATATAGTGTATGGAAGTAGTCCCAGAAATGCATCAGAATTAAGAAAGTTGGACAAAGGAGAGACAAGTAGCGCTAAAGCTGAAGACTTTGTAGAGCACTTGAAGAATTTGTATGAGGAGGTGAGGCAACATATTAATAAAATTAATACATAGTAAAAGGCTAAGGAAGACAAGAAAAGGATACATACCTAATTCTAGGTGGCAGGTGAAGTCATAGTTCTCTTGATAAAGGAGATATCTCCACTAGGAACATATAATAAGTTAAAGATGAAGAAGTTTGGACCATGCAAAACATTGAAGAAGCATGATTCAAGAAATGCTTATGAAGTAGAGTTTCCCAGTGAATTCAATATTTCACCAGTATTTAACATTTCAGATTTGATAGAATATCATGAGGGAGTTGTTGAGGATCATATGACAGAAGCACATTGGAATATTCTAGCAACTACTTCAGGCACATAGGATATTGAAGAAATTTTGGATAGTCATGTTGGTAGAAGCACAAGGAAAAAGACATATGAAGAATATTTGGTCAAATGGAAAGGATGACATGTAGAAGATTCATCCTGGATATCAAGAGAGGAGGTTAACCGTCTTGGTTTTCCTTTGACCACCTGAGACGTGACAGGGTTATTTCTCAAATTACCCTAGGTATTTGATGTAGGAGAATCTTGGGTGTAAGAGCAATCTTGCATCACCCAAAAATATTTTCTGGTTTATTTTCAATAAGGGCTATTTTGTGTAGAGTTATTATTTTTGGAAAGTTACTATTTTTAGTAAGTTTTTTGTTTGATCTCAAAATGTTCTATTTTCTTCCTTGGAGGTTCACTTTGATTATATCAGCCTGCCAATAAAGTTTCATTTCCAGATCAAGTCTAGTTTTGTAGATATTGGATATTTTGGGTATTTTCAATTTTTCCTTTCCTACTATCTCTATCTTTTCTTTCAGAATGTTCCAAATTTTGAGTTTCTCCTCAATTTTTGTGGGACCATACGTATTGATAATATGGAACATCAACCCTGAGGATTGTAAAGTTGATTTACAAAACATCTAGTGTTGACCTAACTCTTAGATATAAAATTTGAATTTATTCACATCCCACAACACTTCCAAGCCTCCTAATAGGCTACACGCCTCTTTGAAATATCTTCTCATATCCTGCAATATTTAACAAAAATATTTCCTGAATCTAGTTTAAGTTTAGTCCCTTGTAAAAAGACAATCTCTGGCCCTTCTTTGGCCAAATTGAACTTAACAAAGTTATTTTTATCAGTGGTAGAGAGGCCCCTGAAACTCCATGATAGAATCTTGATTTCCCTCCAAGAGAGGCTCTTTCTCTCTTAGACATTTTTAGAAATTTCGTTAGACTCATAAGTCCCTTCTCTACAACCTCATCTTCCCTCTTCTGCTTCTTAGATTCTCTTCATGTACTCTTTTTGGATTTAGCTAATAGTTTGGTAGTTGGTTGACCCAAATTTATTGGTTTTAGATTATCTAAAATATCTTTTCCTAAAAATTATCCTTCTAAAAACCAACATTCTTCTCCATTTCTCCTCCCGATGTGATAGCCACCAAATCCTCTCTAGACCACATCTCCTTATCATGAATGTGAATTGAAACCGCCTTTGCAGATGGAGGGAATTTTAGATTTTCCTCTGGATTTTTACCTTCTACCATCAATGTTTCTCTCCCTAATTCCCTCTCCTTGCTACTGGGCATCCTCTTTTCAAAATCCAACCCACTTTCAGTTTCCAATTGTTTATCTACAACATTATGGTTGCATCCTTCCATGTTATAATATGGATCTGTTGCAACTATATTACCTTTCTTTGTACAACTAACCATAATAACCAAATTCTTTACTCCCATTTCTCGATCGAGATTCTTCTTAAATGGAGTCCATCTCCCCATCTTTTTCACCCCCCATCTGTAGTTCTTTTGAAAATGGTCTCTGCATCTACATTTAGTACAATTTTTTCTTCTTCTTCTACTTCTAATTATTGCATCCACTAATTTTTCATGGCACATAACCATATTTTTTTGGTACCTCCCTAACTATTTCAATTGTAAATATAGCTTAGACATATATATCATCATCCAAATAAAAATCAATTTCAATGAGGGTACCTTAAGATCTCCCAATCTTTTCCAAACATTCTTATTACAATATTCAATTGGAAAATTGTACATTCTGATCCATATAGCCGAGTCATATGGATTACTCTTCAAATAATTAAAATTGGGGAAATATCTTTGTATATACAGAGGGTTTTTCGTTCATGGACCGTAATCCACCCTGCAAATTTTTGTTTCTCTCTTCCTCATTTCCAAAGTTTTTAATATAAAAAAATTTACAAAAATTTATTTATACAATCTATTTTCCAATTTTCCTTGGCCCATTTTTATTTTCTAACCCCAATTAATTTGTAGATAACTTCTAGATCCTTCTATCACCCATAACCTCCTTAGAGAGATTGATATTTTGGTATCCACCATGCTCTTCTTCCTAACATACCGCCTCTTCTTCCAGGTTGTTGTTCTCTTCTACTACGTCATCTCTCCCTTCGACTCTACAACATCTTACCATTCATTATTATACAATTCAATTAAGTTAACATTTATTAATATTATGTAATAAGAAAAAATAATAATAAATCTATTATTAATATAATGATAAGATATATAATTATTGTATATTAATATACAAACCACCATGTCTTTGCACGTCAAAGTATTTTGATACGAGTCAGAGTGTTCCTTTGCGAGCCTTCTCTTCTTGTTCGTGAACTTTGGTCGCCCTGGACACATGTCATGCTTTCAAATTTTGGAAGGACGCATGAGGAGTCTCTTAAGCTAGAAACTTGGTCATGCATCCACATGTCCCGATACCTTTTGGAACGAAGTGTTTCTCATTGGAAGGAATTAGAGATGATTTCAATTACCAATTTTTGTTTCCATCTAGGCATGCATTAAGCATATCAAGGTTGTCAGGTGCCAGTGCACCATAGTATTTCTTCCAATGGCCTTAGGCAATTATTTCTCCTAGTGGTGGCCTGGGTGACATGATCTTTTCTGTTAGAAGGGAATCTTTCTAGTTGTATTTTTTTGGGATTTGAGAGGGGTCATTTTCTGTGTTTAGTGGTTGGGTTTTGGTTGTAAAAAGATTGATAATTTGACCAGATGTATGTTTACTTCTAGTATAATTATAGGATGTGATACTTGCATACTTTATTACCAACTACTTTAATGTTTATTAGAATTTGACTGTGTTCGATTGAGCCTTTTTAGTTTTGGTTGATATTGAATATACTGGTGGTTTATGTCAATTTGAGTATGTTGTCACAAGAGTTACACCTAGAGTGCTATGTATGAGACCTAGCAACCCCATGAAACATGGAAAGACCTCAAGGTATGTTGTTGTACCTATAATCAAGTCCAATCTCTAGATTGTGGGTCGACTTCCCCTGTTGATCACCTAAATCTATCTTTGCTAGGAAAAGGGATAGAAAGATACACTGAAACTAAAATATATGTTTAACTGGGTGATTCACCAAAATGTGTATTTTAAACCTCTCTTAAAACTTTGAAACCCAAAATGATCTTGAAATAGATATTTTAATTCACAAATCAAACTCACAACCAATTATGAATAAAGTTAAGCTGCAACTCCTCAGGAAGGGATGATAATATCCACAAACTGAGTTATTGAAACTCTGATAACACAATATGGAAAATTGAAAATATGATAATAACATGTAAAAGATTGGATACCTAAAAGTAAATGATTAGAAGGTTTTTCCAAAACCACAGAAATCAACTCAATTCCATAAACCCAATACAAAGATCACCGAAAGAAGAGAAGGACCAATCTGTACTATATCAATATCAAAGGGATATGCTACTACAAGAGTCTAAAAAATAATGAGCTACAATCAATATTTCCTTCTTTTACAATGTGAAAAAATAAGCAAGGAGAAAGAAATGCTTAAAAAATACAAACTAAAGCCTTGTAGAAAGGTGTACAAAAACTCCAAAGCTAACTCCCAAGTAACTGAAAAGTGAACTCCTCTCTAATTGAGCCTAAACTCATGCAGAAATGATAGTCCCACATTTATTTATTTATGTTTTTTCTTCCATTCTCAAGATCTCGTGGGGTCACAATTGAAAGAAAAATCCCTTAAAAAGGGGGTGAAATTGGAAGATCATAAGTTTACTACCTCAAAGAGTCACCTTTACTCATAGGTAAACCATGAGGGGATTTGAACTGATGTTGAACTACCATATAACTAATAAATCATTCCCTTAACTACTCTGTGACATCCTTGACTTCCATGTGGCACCATCTAATTTTCTCGCACATCTACACCACCACCCACTTGGTACTTTCCTGTCTAGATAACCTAGCGACTAGCTGTTGGTGGCTTAATATCCAACTCTCTACATTTTTCACTAACAAACAATAACCACCACAACCAGGAGACATCTGAAAGTTAGCGACAACCACTCATGACCTCTATCACTAACTACCAAACAACCTTACAACCTGGCAACTAACCACCATCTTTGGCTTTCTAACCACATCATTTATCACCATTTAAACTCACGACCTAGCAACTAACCACCATCTTCAGATCTCTAACTGCATCACTGATCACCATTTAAACTCATGACCTAGCGACTAACCACTATCTCCAACTCATGAATTCTACTATTAATTGCCTTCTAACCTCACGACCTCACGACCAACCTCCATCTCTAGCTCTCTAACCACATTTCTGATCACCATTTAAAAACAAAACCTCATGAATAACCACCATCTCCAGCTTAAAACTTGTATCATTAACTTCTTGCTAACCTCGCAACCTGGCAACCACCATTTGTAACTACCATCTGCCTCTATCATGTCCCATGTATCACATTCTGGTTCATTGCTGATATCCCATGTCATCATCTAGTCACCATGATAATTCCTTGTGAACCCACAAAATATTCCTAGTTTTCCCATCCACATCACTATGTGAATCGCCCAGCCACATACCTGATGTGTGTGTAAGTAAACCTAAAGAACCTACTTTTGGTTTCTAGTTAAGTGAGAACCCACATATAAAAATATTGAATAAAACTCCATAGGGATAATGTGGGATAAATTCCTTCTTGTAGTAACACTTCTACTGGAACACTCCTAATACTTTGTTCTTTCTTACACAGTCAGGAAAACATCTTAAAATGCTAGAGGACTTTGATCAAAATTGTGCGATAAAAATTTACTCCTGCTAATGTCATGTGCCTGCTATGTTTTGGCAACTTGCCAAATCCTCTAGTTAAGCCTTCAGAGGACTCATAGAGACCTTAAAAAAAAATTTTCCTATTCATTTTCCTTCACCTGGTGCTCATATTCTATTTCTCATTTGTACCTATTATTATTGGATGTGACTCCACCTTTGTGTCTTGACTTCATTCATAGTTGATCAACTACCCAACCTTAAAAAATTTGGTTGGATGCAAAAAATGATAACGGAGTATTCATTATCTTATAAGACTAGCATTTATGTGTTTAAATTTCTTTCAACAGTGGATCATGTTGAGAACTAACTCTTCCAGTTAGAAGTAATTGAGATAAAAAAGTGTTCAATGTCTGTGACGTTATCGAAAGTAAATAGATGAATAAGAACTTATGAATGCTTTTCTTTTTATCAGATTCTATAGATGCAACCATGAAATGATATGAATATTTAGATATATGTCTAGGATCTTATCTTTATATTCTCATTTTGACAATGGAGGGATTGTGCTATACTATGCCAATTTATAGGACAATATTTTGCATTCAGATGTTATGGTTTTATCTTTTATTGAAGAAAGATCTGAGTAAGTAGGAAAATGAATTGGTGCATCACCTCTAGTTGATTTAATTTCTAGTTCTTCTCTTTCCCACTCCCCTGTTCATGGAGATCTGACTCCTTAATCTTGAAGATTATTCTAAGTATTAGCAATTTTGGTCCTACAATACTCAGACTTTCCCTAAGGGTTGTTACCATTCTGAAGTGTAAATATTAGGATCAATAGTTCATTTTTATGGCACACCCTATGAGACCAAACCATCACTGAGCTTTATTAGAACAAGTTTATGAGCCACAATCCTGTCACAAGATCTATATCAACTCGCTATCAAAGATTATTGATCCCTCCCCTGGTTTTAATAACTAGATCTAAAGCCTCGTTGTCCTCAAAAAGTGCATTACCAACACCACATGCAGGACCTATGGCCACAAGGAAGTTTTTGAACCAGAATAGTGGGAACCCACTTATCCCACCAGTTGTTGGCATCAACTAGGACGTCACTCCAACTAATTCTCTAAAAGCTCTGCCTAAATTTACTAGTGAAAATGAGAAAATTCCTACTGAGCACATGACAAATGTAGCCAATACTTGCATAGTACATCAAATTACTAAGCAAAATGTAGTCCTGAGGTTACTAGAAACATCTTTCAAATATAAATCCCTTCATTGGTATATATCCATTCCCCTAACCAACATAACTACCTGTGATGACTTGGACAACCTATTTTACAAATGTATCATTAAAAAGGGTGATCACTCTTCCCTGACTCACCAACTCATCAATATCAATAGAGATCCCTAAGAGGATATGGAAGATTTTAACAACTAATTCAATAGTACATGGAACATAATTCCCATAGATGCACACCCACCAGTGCCCATGGCTTTTTTTTTCTTCTACAAAGATTTTAATGCAGATATAGCATGGACAGAGGGTATAATCTTACCAACTACTTATGACATAGCCATTAGAGCTAAGAATAATCTTATTGATGCAGGAAAGCTACCACCCAAACCTCCACTACCAGTATTCCCTAAGTGCTCCTTGCAAACCCCAATGAATACCCAAAGTGAGGCTTATCATAGCTCAAATGTTGTCCCACAATCTATCTATGTGTATCCAAATACTTAGGCTCCACAAATAGCACAACCTCCCCTGCTAGCTGAAATGAATGAGATAAGAAGTATACTAAAAATAATGATAAATGAGCTAACTAACTTGAAAAGGTAGTACAAAGTACCTCAACAACCCCAACATCAAAAATTCTAGAATTGACAAAATGGGAGATTCCCATATCAGCCAAACTAGCATCAAAGTTGGAACCAGAATAATCAAGGGAATAAAAACAAGAACAAAAATGACCAAAACCAAAATTCCAAGAAGTCAGTTGTGATTCCACATCCTATAGAACCATTATAGTCAGTTTCACCTAATTTGAATAGAGAGTTGGTAGCTACCCCAAATAACTTTACAGAGGATATTAATGTGTGGTGTTTCCCGTGCATCGATGCTCACATGCCTTGAGATTTCCCGAGGGAGAATATGCAACAACAGATAGCATATTAGAGGAGCCAAGGATCGACTCTCGATGTTGGTAATTACTACTAATCCCCCCTAGGGATGGAGAATTCCATAGTTACAACCCAAATGTAGGGGATGTCCTTGGAGAAGGAGTCAGAGATAGCTCCTAATTATTCTCTCTTATTGTGGATGCCAGAAGAAGAAGACAAGGTGTTTTCAAATCAAGAATCTACTTCAAGAATGCACCAGGTCTAGTTAGATTAAAATACTCTCTCAAAATGGAGATTCCTTGAAAATGCACCCACACCAGTCTTACCCAATAGAGCTACGCTAGTGTCACGTCCAAGGTTTCAGATGAACAAGCCTATTGTTTAGGAAGTTAATCCCCCACCAGATCAGTGACAAGTGAAATTTGTTCCTTGTAAGCCAAATATTTAAAGATACTGGTGGAGATGAAGGTGGATATTGTGGGCCAGCTTAAGAAGACTCCCATGAATATATCCATCTGGGATATGCTTGCAATTCCCAAACAAAAAGAGTCGTTGAAGGAAAATATTGACAACTGCAACAAGATAGCAAGGGCCAAGGCTATAGCAGAACAGGAAAAATTAAAAGGAAATACACCTACTAGAGGAACAAAGGTACCTAAAATCCAACATTCAACGGTGTTGATTAAATCTGATAGCCTAGTGAAGGAGAAAGAAAAGGTAATTCTAAACCCATGCCTTTATTTATCACCTTAATAGTAGGGTATAAGATCCTATATAATTAAATGATAGACTCGGGGGCTAGTACCACTCTCATGCCTAAGTAGATTTCACAATCTCCATACATCAATGATGAGCCTTTTGATAAGGGATTCATACAGTTAGATGGGAAGAGAGTTTAGTCCATAGGTATAATCAAAGATCTTCCCTTCACACTCTTTTCATTCCCAAATATCATAGTTCCCCAAGAATTCATGGTTGTCGACATTCCCCCTTTTTTTGGCATCTGGGTATCAAGATATTTTACTACAAAGATAAGAGGTTATATGTCACTTGACTGGTCCTACTTGATATTAAGAACCAAGCACAAAGATAAGTGCAAGGTATATTTAGAACCCATGTACAAGACTCATGTAGTTGATGAACCTATACTAAAATTTGAGCCTACACACACCTCTTTTTATAAAGAAGACATGTATTGCATAGAGATGCTAGAAGATGAAAAATTTACTGGAGACAGTATTGAAGAAGAAGAAAACCTACTGAGTAAATTCTTTGAGGATGATCCTTTCAGGGATTTCCATGCAACTGGGTTGGGTATTTATTTGATGTTTTATGATGACCATTTTATGCCAAGGTTCACAAATGAAAAAGAGAAATATATCAAACTTTGAGCCTCAGAGCTCTGGACAATGTAAAGAGAGGAAGTAAAGAAATCCTTTTGATTTTAGTTTAGTTCAACAAATAATGAGGCCGAATATGAAGGGATAGTTAGAGGTCTAGACCTGGCTGAAAAATGGGGATTAAGAAACTCAAAGTATTTGGAGATTTTGAATTAATAATAATACAAATACGTAATACCTACACAACCAAGAATCCTTAGATGATATCTTATCAACACATAATATGGGACTTGATCGAAAGTTTTGATGCTTTTGATATCAGAGTCATTCCAAGGAAGCATAACATAGAAGTTGATTAGTTAGCCACAACCGGTTCTCATTTTAAACTTGTTATTGTTTTGTTTACAAATGAGCACTTATTTTTTATCACAGTAAGACCCTCTATACTATATAATGACAATCATTCACAAGTGTTTGAGAATGATGATCAAATTTCTAAGTTCATCCGACAAGATGGAGATTTTTTTGATCAACTGCATCCAAAAATAGAAGGGACCTATGAAGATAAGGTCATTCAGTTGAGAGGAAATATTTTTCCTTAGGGTTTGATAACCCTTGAGATTCTATTTGAATTTGATGATGTCAAAAGAGACAAACGTAATTTTGTTACATATTAAAAGAATTGTGAAGAGCTGGAAGTTGGAGATGACATGAAGCTAAAAGTTTGGAAAAAGGTACCTGAAGCAGACAGAGGATGACTCAAATTAATGATACAGAAGTACAAAGGAGTAATAGCATGGGAATATGACAACCTAAAGGGTTATAATAGAGATATCACATAGAATACCATTGAATTGGCTCAAGGAGTAAAACCCATAAGATAGAAACAAAGGCCAGTTAACCCCAAGATATAAGTTCTCATGGCACAAGAATTGCATAAAATAGTTGACTCCAAAATTATTTACACAATCAAACATAGCATGTGGGTTGAAAACCTCATTCCAGTATGGAAGAAAAATAGTGAAATTCACCTTTGCATGGATTTATGAGATCTAAACAAGGCATCCATGAAAGATCACCACCCACTATGGAGCAGATTTTGCAAACTATTGCAGGATAAAAAACGTTCTCATTGTTGGATGGTTTTTTCAGGTATAATCAAGTCTAGGAAGAAAAATATGATCAACACAAGAAAATGTTCGCCACTAAGTGGGGAATGTTTTCTTATGCTAAGATGTCATTTGGTCTATCTAATGCAAGAGCCACTTTCCAAAAAGCCATGGAAACAACTTTTGAAGAGATGATAGATCATATCATTCTAATATACTTGGATGATTTGATAGTGTTCTCAAATATAAAGGAAGATCATTTTGACCACCATGAACAAGTGTTTCAAAAATGTCAATAATTCTAGATTTCCTTAAACCCGATGAAGCATGTGTTCAGAGTGCCACAAGGGAAGCTCCTGGGACATATAGTGTCAAAAGAAGGGATTTCTATAAATCTTGAAAGAGTAAAAGCTATCCTATAACTCCCTCTCACGTCTAATAAAAAGGGAATTCAATATTTCCTTGGGAAAATAAAAAATTTCAGCTGATTTATTTCTGACTTCGCGGGATTGGTGCATCCTATCACTTTGATGTTGCAGAAGGAGAAAAGATTCTGATGGACCCCAGAAAGAAAGGTTTCTTTTGAAAAAATAAAAGAAGCAATAGCTACTGCACTGGTACTATCAAATCCAAAATTTTAAAATGATTTCATAATGTATATTTATGGAAGTTAATACAACCTAGCTGTTGTGCCGACTCAGAAAGGAGATAGTCAAAAGGAGGAACACCCTGTTTCCTTTTACTCTAGGAAGCTGAAGGATTATGAACTAAAATATAAATTTTTAGAAAATAAATCCTTCACTATGGTAAAATTTCTTAAGAAATTTAGGCATTTGATCTCAAGAGACAAGACTATGGTGTACATAGCCCACCCTAATGTATGAGAGTACATCATGAAAGGAGTGATCACCCAAAAGAGATCCAAATGGATCACTAAGATCATGGCATATGACATATAAATCTGACCAACTAATATAATCTTAGGGAGAGGTCTCTGCGAATATATCACAAAGAAACTTAAAGGAGCAAAAGAGAAAGAGGAGAAAATCCTGATGAATCATCTTGGAGAAATGAATGACTAGGTAGCCGATCAAATAAATTTTATGCAGATAGGAAGGTACCCTCCTCAAATCTCCTTTAATAAAAGAAGATACTACAAATTTCAAGTTGTTGGATACTTCCTTGTTTAAGGTGTACTCCTTAGATGAAATTTTAATAGGATCCTACTGAGATGTGCTAATGAGGTACATGGTCAAAATATATTAGAGGAGATGCATAATCATCCCTCCAGTGGTCATTATTATACAAAAACAACTACTCTGAAGGTAATATGAGATGGCTATTATTGGTCAACCATGTTCACTGACTATTTAGAGATGGTCAAAAGGTATGAGAAGTGCCAATTCTTTGTGGGAAGAAGGAAGATTTTTTCCATGCCATTAAGGCTCATCATGGTTGATGAAACCTTTACACAATGGGGATTAGACTTCATTAGGATAATTAACCCACCCTCAAGTGATAGAAATAGATGGATTATCACTGTAACTGATTATTTCACCTGATGGACAAAAGAAAAGTCGTTGATGCTACAGAAAAAAATATTGTCAACTTTCTTGAAGAATTGGCGTCTAGGTTTGAACCCCAAAAAAAAAATCTCAGACAATCCAAAAGCATTTGTTAGAACCAAGATGTCTAATTTTTCATTAAGAAATGGTATAATCTTGAATACATCTTAAAATTATTACCCTCGAGGGAATGGATTGGTAGAGTCAACAAAAAAGAACCTGACCAAGATCATGAAGAGAGTTGGCTCAGAACAATAGTGAGAATGATACAAGCACCTCCAAACTACTCTATGGACAAATATAATTACCCCAAAACAAATATTAATGAAATCACTATATGAGTTAGTTTACAGGAAAGAATCCCTCTTCCCCATTTCAATGGAGATCCCAACTTTACACTCTTTAAGTTTGCATAGGTTGAAGAAGACGGTGCCATGAATGTAAGATTCGATGAATTTTTAAATCTGTAGGAGGATCATGAGAAGGCCTAAGATACTCTCATACCACACCAGGGAGTTTTCAAAAGGTGGTTTTCCAAGAGGGCGCTAGACCCAATTTTCAAGGAAGGATATTTGGTCCTAAAATACAATGAAAGGGAAAGCAAGCCAAGTTAGCATGAAAAATTTGATGCCTTATGGGAGGGCCCTTTACATGTTTTAAATTGCAAAGTTGACAATGATTTTGAACTAGAGGAAATGGAAGGTAACCCCTTCAATATCTCAGTAAATAGGATCAACCTCAAACATTTTCATTAATGTCCCACCTTGCTTTTGTAAATAGTAGGTTAGTATTGTTTCACTTTAAATAAGTACTGCCAAGTACATTTTATTTTCTATTTGCTTCTCAGCCCTTCATGTTTTGACCACTCTCCTCATTTTGTGAGGCAACAACTAGTTTCTTCCTTCATAGCTTAAAGCCTTTCCTTTTAGCTATTGTATCTAGACCCCAATGTCTATCAGTACCTCATTTTACAAAATAAGGGCATTTACAAGAAATTTGTACTTTCCTATTTTCATCCACATATTGCACAAAGACCAAGACAATAAATGTACATGCTTGGGGTAGTTACCACCCTACTTTATTTCATGTTGCCAAAGCATAGAATTCATAGAATATTGTAAGAATTTTTGAGTCTCTAGTTTTAGGTTGTTGAAGAACTCTTTCTCCTCAAAATGTCATCTACAATCGCATCATCTCCTACTCCAAAAATGGTCAATGTATTTGTAAAGGCATCTTATGCCCATGCACATAGAATTGTGGTAGACAAGCCATACTAGATAGAACTAGTGAAGGTTGATTCTACCAAGGATACAACTTGAATTTCAAACCCAACAGATAATATTTTGGACCCGTCTCTGGCTACGTCAACCAAAGGATTGAGGGATAGAGATTTGGGCAGAAATAATAATAAGAATCATTAGAAGGTAGGTCTAAGGATATGTAATTATAGTATTCCTCAGTACATGGTACCCAATTTCCACCCCTTCCCTACACTAATAGATGCCATGGCGAGACATTTTGATGAATCAATAAACACCATACAATGCAAAAAATTCAAGATGGTCATACATCTAAGCACCATTAGAAGCATATTATGCATTATTGAGTTAATGGTTGATCCCCTAACCTTCAACAAACTCAATCTAGAATGAGAATAGAGGCAATTATGCAATGCACTCATGTTCCTCAATAATGAATCGCAAACCAAATTTTTGAGTAGTCCAGGATTTCCAATCGCTCATTCGAATTTTAAAAATGACCTGAAAGATATATTCTCTATGCTTGCATTCATTTATTGGATGGAGAATGATGATTATGTCTATGAGTTTCAAATAGCCACGGCGTATTATGTGAAAGATTTGAGCCCTCACACGTGCTTTGATTTTGTAGATGTGATTGCAAAATAAATGATTTAGTATTTCCTAGACTACTGCATCTCTTCCCATTTCAGGTACTCATCGTTTGTAGTTCACATGATTTTATCCCAAAATGCTAGTTTCTTTGAAAGAACTTTAAAACTAGATATTTTAGACCTGGAAGGTCAGAGAAAACCTATCTTTTTATGGATGCCCATAATCAATAGGTCAAGAAGTTATGAAAAATTCTTGAAGGATTTCTTGAGGTTCGCCATGCATGTTTTCATGAACTGATTTGACCAGTGTAGGCTCAATGCATCACAAGTTTCCTGGTTGTAAGGTTTTGAAATTTGGGTGGAATGGTTTGATGGGTCTAACCTCACTATTTTGAGGGTACATAGATTTATTGACAAACCCTTCTTTCTCACCACATTTTTCCAAGATGGGGTTTTAGCCATGGAAGTTTTCTAACAAATTTCCTCAATTAATGAGAGAATGGGTGCAGGCAGAGACAAAACAATGATGTATAGACTTCTAGTTACCTTCAGAGGATTGACTATGAATAAGAGGAAATCTAAAAAATATTTTAAGGTCAAAACTTTCTCATCTTGGCCTCCTATTTCTTGATGATTATTGGATTTTTGACCCACATAGTTGTTTGAAGATAAAATTTAAACCTCATATTCATCGCCCCTAGTTGTATTGGGAGAAAAAGATGAGTTCTTATCAGCCTACTATGAATGTGTTCATTGAGATTTCCTTGTCCCATGTTGGGAACCATCCCCCGTTGTTGGATTTCATGGAGGTACAACTTCCATTTAATCTCAATTACAAAATATTCTCAAACTTCAAGAATAAATTGAAAGATGATGGTTGGTAAGAAGAAAAATTGAAGATTCCTTTAAATATTGGAAAGAAAGAAGACTAGATTTCACCACCCTATGGGATGTTGAACCTGATTTTTAATTTGAGAAGAATTGGGAGAATCACCACAATAAAGTGTCCTCGCATGGAACTCAAGAGAAAGAGGAATATGTCCTCTATGTTCCTAGAAATCCACCAGAACAACATGATGTGGTAGTGTTTATTGTTGAAAAGCCTATGGAGGATGGTGCACCTCAAATAATGGAAGAGAAAGATGAAGAGGTAAAATTTTCTAAAGTATCCCATTTGATTCAACTCATTGATCAAGAAAAGAAAAAGAGAGGGAGATCGCTAAATCTTGTTGCTTCCCCAATACAAAAAAGAAGAGAAGAACTCCAAAAATCAAGCTACAAGAGTCTTCAGAAAAAGAGGAAAAAGTGTCACCTATGATGCAAATGGAGACTCCTCCACCTCCACCAACATGTGTTCCTTAGGTAAGTTTTTATCTAACCCTCCTCTCTTCTTATTCTCTAGTTTCTCTAGCTCCTTGCCCCTCTATTTCTCCTACTCAAGATTTTGTGACCCTTGTTCCCAGTTGTCCTTGTAACCAACTATCTTTTCCCCTACTGGAACTAAGTTCATCCCACCTTTAAATATAAGTTTTGCGCTGACATTCACCCAAGGCACCCCTACAGGATTATCATCCTTAGGCGTATCCCCTTTGATTCTCCCTCCTGACAACCTTATTGCCAGGAAAGAAGGTATTCCCACTACTATTGCTAACTCCTACATTGATACTACTAGGGAGGATAGGATGGAGAGAATAAAGAAGTGAAAGGGTAAAGATGATAGTAAACCTGCTTCTACCAATGTCACATCTATCTACAATGTCTTCATGATTGTCACATGTATACCTATTATCTAAGGCAAAACATTTGTCCGAATGCAACCTAAAGATATTTATTCTTAAACCATCTCTATGAACCTTAATCATGCAAGACCATGAGACCAAGTGGAACTCATGGAATAATCCTAGACAATAGTCACTTTTGACTATCTCAAGCTCACTCAGAAGATCAAAAAGAAGGAAAGAGATCTGCATAATTCTGTGGCTTTGAGTGAGGAATTGAAGAAGAAGATCATGTCTCTTTGAAGGGATAATTAGTGGATCAATAATGAGCTTCTAAAGAATTTAAATGAAGAGACAAGCATGTTGTAAAAGATGAAGGAAAATGAACAAGAATTGTCTCATGCCCATAAATATTTAATGAAGCCTAGCAAACTTTGAAGGAACAAATGGAAAAGGGAAAAAATTTAAAAAGGGAATTTTCTCATGATGTCTCTACTCTATAACAATAAGCCAATCACTGGGAGCTGGAATGTAAGGATTTAAAAAAGGAATCATAGCAGTAAAATGATGAGCTGGTCTAACTAGATAAAGAACTAGCTATCCACCAATCTTGTCAAACACATATTGAGACAGAGTTGCAGATGAAGGAGTCACAACTCAAAGATGGATTTAAGAATCTCCAAAACACCTTATTTTAGGAGAAAATAATAATAGAGAAGGAATTGAAAGAATTGTTTGACTTCCAAAAATTCTTGCAGGTTAAGAATCCATAGGTACACCAGCTCCAAGAAGTTATCAAGAATCAGGAAGAACAAATAAATCAACTGAAGGTTCCCACAATTGCCCCTACCTCTGTGAGTTTTACACTTTTAATGCAACAACTATACACATTCTTATGGGATGAAATTGAGGCATCCATGCTTTGTTTGATGTTGACCTTTGAGTTCATGGATGATGTTGCTAAATTGAGTAATGAGGTGGACACTACCTTAAAGGCCACAAAACAAAAAAATACTCCTGCCATAAATAAGGCTAAGGGCCTGATCGAGAAAATTTATGAAGCTGATGATGACACTCTTCTATCAGTTGGGATCACGGATAGGAAGTTTGGAGCAGTGAAGGCCAATGAATTTTATTAAGTTTGGAGAGGTGATCATACATGCTACAGAATGTATGACTTAGAGTTTCAATCTCCCCAAAACAAACAAAGATATAGACAATATTGCATGCTAGGCTTCCATCACCTTTCGGGCCCAATGAAACAACTCTCGGTGAGGAACAAGTAAAGGAGAAGATAGAATTAAAAAGGAAAGATCACTCTTTTGAGAAATCACTAGGTTCTAACCCTGAAGATTCCTAGGTTAAAGATATCTTGGATCCTCTCACCTTCCTGCATTTCAGTTTAGTACCTCGCGAGGCAATTTGAGCAGTTTCACCTTCAAAGAAAAGTTTACTTTGTACCATGCCTTCCATGACTTCCAGCTTCATAGCTTTCCAAATGAAAAATAATGGGCTCCCTTGCAGTGTTCCTTGGCCAAAATATTATAGGTCTCCTCATCCCCCTCTTCTTTTTTTTTTTGCAGAACCATAAATTCTGGGAGTCAAACCTTGTAGGCAAGTTCCCCAAGAGTCATCAATTATTTATATTCATATAAATACTGCCTCATCTTCACGTGTCAAAGTTTTTTGATACAGGTCAGAGTGTTCCTTCATGGGCCTTCTCTTCTTGTTCTTGAACTTTTGTTTCCCTAAACATGTGTCATGTCTTCAAAGTTTTGAAGTATGCGAGAGGAGACTCTCTAGCTAGAAACTCTATCGTGCATCCACGTGTCTTGATACCTTTTGGAATGAAGTATTTCTCATTCAAAGGAATGGGAGATGATTGCAGTTACCATTTTTTTTTCATCTAGGCACACATCAATAAAATCAAGGTTACCAGGTGTTAGTGCACCATGGTAGTTCTTCCAACAACCTTAAGTAATGATTTCTCCAGGTGGTGGCCTGAGTGACATGATGTTTTCTATTAGAAGGGAATCTTTCTGGTTGTATTTTTTTGGGGATTCGAGAGGGGTTATTTTGTGTGTTTAGTAGTTAGATTTTAGTTGTAAAAAGACTAATAATTTGACCAGATGAATTTTTACTTCTAGTATAATTCTAGGATATGATACTTGCAGACTTTATTACCGACTACCTTCATATTGATTAGAATTTGACTGAGCTCGATCAAGCCTTTTAAGTTTTGGTTGATATTGAATATACTGGTGGTTTATGTCAATTTGATTATTCATTATCTTATAAAACTCTAGCATTTTTGTGTTTAAATTGCTTTTAGTGATGGATCATGTTGAGAACTAACTCTTCCAATTGGAAGTAATTGAGATGCAAAAGTGATTCATGTCTGTGAGGTTATCAAAAGTAAATAGATGAATAGGAACCTGCGAATGCTTTGTTGTTTCTTGGATTTTATAGATGCACCCATGAAATAATATGAATTTTTAGATTTGTTTCTAAGATCTTATCTTTAAATTCTCATTCTTACAATGAAGGGATTGTGGTATACTATGCCAATTTATAGGATAATATTTTCATTCAGATGTTATGGTTTTATCTTTTATTCAAGAAAGATCTAAGTATGTAGGAAAATTGGCGTATCGCCTCTAGTTGATTAAATTTATAGATCTTCTCTTTTCCAATCCCATGTTCATGGAGAGTCATCTCCTTAATCCCAGAGATTATTCTGAGTATTAGCAATTTCGGTCCTACAATACTTAGACTTTCCCTAAGGGTTGTTACCATTCTGAAGTGCAAATTTTAGGATCAACTGTTATAATATAATATATAATTAATATTTTTTGATGGATAATAGGTCGTAGACAATATTTAATTATATTAAATTAATTACAAAATTTTACAACTTAGTTTAGTGTGGGCACCGAGAGGAAAGAACCGAGTAAAGAAAACCTCTGGTATCACCCAGAACTTTTTTTAAAAGTTCACCTTTTCATGATTTTACAATTTCCTATTTCTGAAAACTACGGGATAGTGATAATAACATCAATGTTTATTTTAATGCATTCACTTAGTTGGAAATATCTTGGTTTTTTTGGGGGATACAAATATCCTCATTTACAAACATGAGCCCAGTGACTTTACAGTACATGAAAATTCATCTTACATTGATAATGATTTATTCTTTTATATACAAACTCTGATACTTTTCCATTCTTAATCCCTATTGGTGTTCACCATCTAAATGATGGATTTGTACATGCAATATCCATCTCTTTCCTTGCTTTTTCCTTTTAGGTCTTTTCTTCCTATCCTACTGAGCATGTGTCAAATGTTAAATAATAGAAAAAACAACTAGACAACTTGTCTACATGCAACATTATCACATTATTTCAAGAAACCAAAGAAAAATTATAAAATACAAAAAGTGACTTCAGATTTACCTCTGCACCATACCCATTTAGTTATATTCATTTTCCCATAAATCATATATGTTTACTACTGAAAGAATGAGAAACAACAGAATATTCCATACCCTCCTAAGTGGAGTCATTCATAAACCTATACACCATTTCTAATAACTTTGAGTGGCTTAGAAATCACATTGAATATCAAGCAATTAGAAGAAAATGAAAGATCATGACCTGTACAATATCCAAAACAAGTATAAAATAATATTGATACAAGCTAATCTACATCATGTTATAATTGCTTTATATGGGGTAGTAGAAATTTTTCAACAAGAATATTGTTACTACACAAGTTTGTTTATGACGAGTTAAAGGGCTGAGTATAAATTATAAATAGAGCCTTTCACAATTGGGATTACAGTGTTTAATAAAAACCCTAAGAGACTCCAATAAGGGGGAGACATTACATGTTTACATTTGTATAATATTTAAAAATTTATATATCAACATTATTATAAGTCCAAATCAATATTGCATAAGTTCAGGTCTGAAATAACATCGAATATTTGAGTGTTTTAACTTTGTTTGGTTTTATCAATTCAATTATTTGACAAAGTAAGAATTCAAAATAAGGTAAATGTTTCCTATTTCCTAACCTGGCCAATAAGGGACATTAAAAAAATACTGGTTAAACAACTACATCATGTTTACAACAATAATGAGACTTTATTTTTACCAAAACATGCTCTAGAATTTTTGGGTTTTACTTTAGTTTGGGTGATGGAAGTGAAACTCACCCAAAAATGCATTTTGAATGATCTTTTGGACTTCTTCTATTATAAAATATAAGTCCACCGTTAGTTTGACCCTTTGGGAGATTTTTATAGTTGTTGGCATTGACTTAGAGAGAGATTTGACTCCTAAAATATTTATAAAAAAATGGCAAAAGCATGACTGCACTTATATGTTGTACATTTTATTTGCGAGGTGTTTGAAAAAAATCAAAATGTCTTTCCCTTGATTCAAAAATCTACCAAAATCTCTAGGAAATCACTATTGAAGGTGTTGACAATTGTATTGATGTTGATGTATGGGGTCTTCATGTACTCCAGTTTTATTTGTTGATTTTTCCTAAACTCTTTTAACTTCTTAATAACATCTTTAAATAAGGAATTTTCTTCCTCATGTGTGACAATTCATGCTTGACATTTATTATCCAATCAAAATTATCCTTATTATAATATTCAAGAAAAATTCCTTTGAATTCGTAAACTATTTCATCTATGCCTCACATCTCTGCCTGCTTTTTTTATCATGGAAATGTGTAGGAAAGCGCTTTGAAAAAATCATGTACATGCTGAATTATAAATTTTATATTTTGACCTTTCTTATTAATCTTGTTCCTTTTCTTCATATACTCATAAATAATCAACTTTATCGCCCTTAACCATTCAACACACTTGTTTATATCCTTGAGTTAAAAAATAGATGCCTCCAACAACTTATCCATGCTTGTTATTTTTATAATATTTAAAATTAGAATGTAATCTTCCCACACTAGCATGGTTTACTCTATATTGGTTTCATCTTCCTTGGGGACCATGTCCTTCAAAATCTAAAACTGCTTACCCATGGATCCATACAAGGTCAAAACCAACCTTATCACCTCTTCTTCAATGTCTTTTGTCTTTCCTCCATTTAATACATGTTGACAAAAATGGGTCTATCTTGGAAAATAGACCCCTTGCTTTTATGACTACTTGTATGATAGGAGAGTATTCCTGAGGATCTATAGGGCCTATCAGTTGATGGATATAACCTTTGAGTTCCATAACCCATGTTTGCAGATTCTCCTAAGTATCCTCATCCTTTTACATCCTCTTGAAAATGGTTTTGATAGCATAATGCAACAAAGACTTCTCTCCCTCCTCAGTTGGGACCCCCAAATCTATCTCATTCATTTATTAATCCTTTTCCATCACATCTTCTTTCATTTTATCTACTAAATGGATTGATATTTGGGCCCTCTAGTTTCCTCTAGCATTGGCTACTACATGGGATACTTCATGAGCCTTCTTTCTAGCCTCTTCTTCTCTGAAATATTTTCTCAAAATTAAAAAATTTTAGACTTATAATTCTCTATATGTTGTCTTCCTCTTATGTAAAATCTAGGATAACTACATTGGAGTTCTCCTAGATGTAGGTGGCTTATATATATCTATTCCAAAAGGGTCCTCTTGTCCTGCTATTTCTTCTTTGTGTCTTGGTGGGGATTTGTATTGACTGGGAGGAGTAGTTTCATATCCAAAGGTTGATGGAGTATTTTTTCTACTCTTCTATCCTTGGAGGAGTCACATCCTTCCTCTTCTCTTCACCCATTACTTCTTCTTTCTCTACCTCCTCCTAGATTGGCATTTTCTCAAGAGTATATTCCTTTTCTTATTTGGATGATGATGGAACCGATGTTTCAACTTTATCTTTTTCTCCCTCATCTCCCATGCCTTCTTCTTCTATGTGTGGTCCCTATGAAGATAAAAACCTAAAGATATATCCATTCTAATGCTTCATAACTTATAATATTGGAAAAGTCAATTTGGAGGAAATCATCCTCTCCCAAATGATCTTTCTTTCCTTTCTCAATTTCTTCTTCATCCTATGTACTAGGACCAACATCCAAATTTAATTCTACCTTATGCACTTATATAATGTTGTCTGAAGGAAGTACTAAGATGGTTTCTTCCTAGGTGGATCTCAAAGTAGGTTCTGAGAGATTTTCCTCTAAGGTGGGCTCTTCCCATGTGGTAACTTAGAAAGTTTTGGACCTTTAGGTATGTCTCCTTCTTTTAAAATTATGCCATTCCTTCACTTTATCATCTTCTTTGGGAACCTCTACCACTTGAGGCAATGGAGTCTCTTTCTGCAACCTTCTATAGACCTAAACAATTTCTTTAGGAGGTTTTAATTTATTTTATTTAATCTTCATTGCTGGTATCTTGGTTTTCCTAAAGGAATAGGGAGCATTGGTAGTATTAGCTAAAATAGTGTCAATTTGTGTAGGTGTAGTAGTGGAATTAGTAGCATGAGATCTTGTGATAGTGGGGGTAGTGGAAAATAGAAGATGAAGAAAAAAAATCTCCTTCTCTTTTCTTTTTTTGTTTACTTATTATTTTGAGCATCTGTTCATATACAACTATTGCATGAATAGTGGGGTTATGTAATGGAGCTTTCTTATGGGAGGGATCCTTATTTCTCTTAAAATAACTTTTCTTTTCCTTTGACACATTCTCTACTCCCTTAGCTTGTGGCATGAGATCCACTTTTAAAGGCTTTTCCAACCAATCCTTACAACACTTTAATATGTGTTGGGCACTGAAACCCATATCCTTCTTTTTAGATTCATGTACATTAGCATTGAATATTTCCTTTTCAAAGACCTTATTATGATTATATAGAGGGTACAACTTGTCTTCACTATCTTGGGCTCTTTGATTGTTAGAGATGTAGATATTTGCACCACCACAAGCCAGAAACATGTCCATTTTATAATAGCCTCATAAACTTACCTTATAACCATCCATACAATTATTCCAATGACCCTCAAGGTGAGGGAAATGTTTTTAGTGACTACCCATGCCATGAGTAAAGGTGCCAAATGGGACAAAATTTATCCTCAGAGACTTTGATTTCATCCATTGGGTTCTTTTCCCACTATATTTACAATAACTTGGCCAACTTCATGTCTTGAAAGTTGTATCCATCAACCTAGATGGGGAACTGGAAACATGGCTTGTATTTTCTCACTATTAGCTTGTGATCATTAGTTACCTATTTATAGAGCTCCATTATTATCAATTTATTAAAATGATACCTTGATAGCTTGTACGGTTGAATAATACAACACTCTATCCTAAGATATGAACATGTATGGAACTAGATCAAATAACTCTGAAACTTATTGATTTAGGTAGCTACTTCTAGTTAGAGCCTTTTGACAATCACCTTCCATAGCCCAAATTATGAAAAAAGGAAATCATAATTGATAATACTATAGATTTACTTATCTATAATTTTCTTAAGGGCCAATTATGGATAATATGTGTAGACCCAATTTTTAGGATAAGTGAGAGATCTATTATGTCTAAATCCTGGGAAAGTATCTTGGTATGCAATGAGGTAAACCAAGTAAGAGGTCATATATAAACTCAAGTCATTCTTCACTACCAACAACTGATCATGCAAATTTTTAGTTACAATATTTCCCAAACCAATCTTTCCCTTCATAGAAAAATGGTTTTGATGAAAATGACTATCTAGGGTTCCAATTGTTTGGCTTATGAGAGCCTAAACACTTGCCTTAGGAGGATGATATACTTTTGGGCATCCTCATGGAGGTATATTTGGTTCAAATTTATCTTATTTATATTATAGCTCTTCTTTTTCCTCTCTAGGAGCCACTCATTAGTATACTTATCACAATCCTTATCCAAGTTATAATGGTATTTCCCTTGAACTGGTCATAGATTTGAAACAAATCAGGGCTTCTTATTATTGGATACAAATCTCATAATGACCACAATCCATAATTAGGATTGAATACTAAACCTGATAAACCTTGATCAATTTGCTCCTCACTTTGAAAGATTGGCTTTTATTCCTTTATTTCAGTATGGAACATGAGAATTGTGGCTATATCTCATTCAGGAAACAACACTGATCATTTGGTTTCCCTCCTCCAAGGATATCTTATGAGAACTAAAATCAAATTCTCTATACAACTCTTCGTCAACTCTCTTCTATTTAGAGAGTGGGCCCTTCTTTCTTTCCACTCAATTATCTTTTGATATTTATCCATCTTGGACATCACTACAAAGTCCTTGAATTATTTTGACTTGATAAATTCATCATCACTAATGAATTGAGAACATGTCAATGCTCTAATATCTCTAGTAGGATCATCTGCAACTTTAAATATTTCCAATGTTCTATCTTGTGGCACAACATGGCCTATATCCCTTTATTACTTGACCTCTAAGAGAAGGGGGAGGTGATGGAGGATAATCAACCAGTCAAGATTCATCCTCTTCTTCTTCTTTCTTGGTTTGTTGATAATCTTTTACATCAATTACCTCTAATCTCATTTCCTTGTTTGGAATTTCTAGTACCTTTTTCTATTTTTTTGCAAGATCTTCAAATGTTCAAGGTTACTTTCCTCTCTTCATAATTTAATTCTTCAAGAGATCCTCTACACGCATAATTTTATCAAACCAAACCATATAGTTAGGATCATAATGGAAAAAATAAGGGAAATTAGGTTCCCTTTTTCTTCTTAGTACTATTGTCTTCATCGCCATATTCTAGTTTCTTTTCCTATCATTAACTATCTCAATGGTAGCACAATTCTTGATTATGTCTTCTTTATACATGAATACATGGATAAAAGGATTTATGGTATTTGTTAACACAAAATTTTGCACCCTTTCATAGATGGTGATTAGAAACCTAGGAAACCTCATGGAAACAACCTCCAAGTGTGGTGCTTGACAAGAGAGGTTGAGTCTATGAAGAAGGCCAAATTCCTTTACAATTACGGTGCACCTAAAACTAATGCTTTTGAGGAAAAGGGAGAAGGATATGCTAAAATGGAAAAGTAGAAAGGGAAAAGGTGATGCACCAGATTAAAATGTGGTTACTATCTCAGCCTATAATACACATAACATTAATAAAATCTAACCTACATATACCTTGACTCTATTCTATCTACCAAGGACCCATATGCAGATCAAAACTAATGAGATGCTACCAAGAAGATGTATTCACTATATAGCATTCACAATAAAGTAGATACAACATACAAACCTAGAAAAAAAGAAAAGAAACATTCAACACTGGGAAATAAATATGCACTGATATTTGAATGGAAAGACAAGGCAAAAATAAAGATTCTATTTATATATGGTAAAATAAGAAGTTACAGTTGCAGAGCATAACACTACTGAAAAGAACTAGAGGAGAACCCTTTACAAAATATACACGATTGCATTTTATGGAGCTGGCATAACTCAGAATGAGACATTCAAGTTCAAACCTTGTTAGGGTTAAGTTAAAAAAATAGAACGAACCAGAAAAAATCTGATCTTAGAAGTGAAAAGAAGAGGTGACCACCATGAATTCCTGCTACAAAATAATGTTCCCACAACCAGAAATGACCCCCAAAAAATATAGACCCAAAATCCTTTGTGTTGTACTCTGTTGGCATGTAGAATCTGATCTCTCTAAGAAATATCTAGAAGTGTAACAAGGTAGTTGGAAAGATTATATTCACCCTTATAAGTAATGGTGCTACTTGGAAGAATTTGATAGTAGAGGACGGATTGTTGGGCATCTAGAAACACTAATTCCCTATTCTTAACTTCATCGAAAAGAGCTTTTCTGATGAGTCCATGTGTTTTTTGGCACTAAAAAAATGACCACTTTGACTATTAGGGAAGGTCCCCCAGACAATCGAACTCCTCTATTGGTCGTATTGATCTTTTTCTGAAAACTATTAGATATCGAGAAATCACAACAAACTCTTGCCGATGAAATCACACATCCTCTGGTCCTCAAAAATCATATCGGAGAAATAATGAGTTCATTCCCTCGATGAAACATAGTAGTTGACCATATATACAAAACCTTTTTCAATGACACTATCAAGCCTCCCATGAAACCACATTGGCTAATAAAACCCTTCGGGCCACATAATTTGATCACTTTCAATTACCGATGAGATGGAGAATCAGAGTGACTTACCATGACAAGTTGGATGAAAATAGTAAGGTAATAAGGAAAAAAGCAAGGTTGGTATGCAAGGGTTACACTCAGATTAAAGGAATTGAATTTGAGGATACTTATGCTCTTGTTGCTCAAATGGAAGGATTCCAAATATTCCTAGATTTTGTAATACATAAGGATTTCAAACTTTATCAGATGGACATAAAGTCAACATTTCTGAATGGAGAGCTGAAGGAAGAGGTCTACCTTCAGCAAATAGAAGGTTTCAAATTAGAAAAATAACTAGAAGCAGTGTACATATTGAATAAGGCATTGTATGGCTTGAAGAAAGCACCGAGAGCCTAGTATAGTAGACTAGACAAATATTTGATTGGAAATTATTTTTAGAAAGGTTCAATCGACAAAAATCTGTATTACAAGAAATATTCAGATCTGATTTTGATTGTCATTATATATGTTGATGATATCATTTTTGGAGGCAAGGATGACTTGTGAAAGAGACTTGCAGAGGAAATACATAAATAATTTGAGATTTCTATGATAGGGGAATTTCTTTCTTTCTTGGATTGCAGGTAAATCAGAGCAACAAAGATATATTCATTTCTCAATCCAAGTATGTTAAGGAATTGTTGAAGAAGGTTGGCTGGGAAAATACCAAACCTCTTTGTACACCACTTGTTAGCAGTCGTAAGTTAACTAAGGAATATGAGTCATTGTAAGAAGATGAAAGTAAGTATAGATCAATAATTGGAGGATTGTGTTGTGAGTCCACAACACTCACCCCATTTTGGCTCTCTAATCATGGGGACCACCCTATTTTCTTTTGGTTTTTGAGTTTTCCCTTCTCCTTGTTCCTTGAACTGGGTTTCTTGAGGATCCTGTTGGGAAAAAAATTATTTTTGGCCTTTTTCCCTTTTGGC
The DNA here is from genome assembly GCA_018584345.1 of Thuja plicata. Classification (NCBI taxonomy): domain Eukaryota; kingdom Viridiplantae; phylum Streptophyta; class Pinopsida; order Cupressales; family Cupressaceae; genus Thuja; species Thuja plicata. The sequence continues at coordinate 112,673 of MU221506.1, forward strand.
ATTTCAGAGGACCCAGAGTCCTCTGAAATGCCGAAAGGGCCGAACCCAGACCTTTCGGTGTTTCATCCTCTGAAACACCGAAAAGGCCGAAGGACATAACCTTTGGACCTTTTAGTGTTTCAGACCACCAAATATCAAAAGGGGATGAGGCCACCCGATGTTTGGCATTTCTCCCTCCAAAACACTGAAACTGGGTGACATCACTCTACGGGCTATTTAAGTGGCCTGAGTCACTTTTTCCCTCAGTTCTACATTTTTAAGTCTTCTACATTTTTTTGCCTCCTAACCCTGTGCTTTCCATTTTTCATTTCTCATGCTTTTCATGATCTTTCAGTTGCTCCTTGTGCCCTCTAGTCATTTCCATCCCTTCACCTCATGTTCGGTAGGTAAGGTTTTTGTCCCCGCTTCCCGTCCTGCTTATTCTTTCATTTGTTTTTTTGCATCTTTTTAGGGTTTCAACCTAGTCAGGTCATGACCCCTCCTAGGTCCTTAGGTTTTGTGCCTTGGGCCTGGTGGAGGGGTTGCCCGTTATTTTCCCCCTTTTCTTTTATCTTTTTTAGAAAGGTTTTTTTTTGCGTTGTGACCTAGTCGTAGGTTTTCAGCCTCCGAAATGCAGAAAACCATCTTTCCTGCCAGAGAATTTCACCTAAGTGCATTTCACACTTTCAGTAGCATCGGAATTTTGGACTTCCATGACATTTAAAACCCTTGAAATTCCAAAAGGATGAATAACCGAAGATAGGGTCCTCCTTCCAAAGGTTTCAAACTTTTGGATTTTGAAACCTTTGTCAGAATTTCGCACATCGAAAGCTTGAGAGGGCTTGTTTCTCCAATCTCGTTCGTCACACTTTCAGCATTTTGGGACCCCGACCTTGTTTTCAATGTTTGAAAGCCTGAAAAGGCCAAAAGAGAGAAAACTACATTTCTGGCTACTTAAAGAGCTTCTGCTTCTGTTTTTCTTATTTAGTTTATTTTCATTTCCCGCTTTTTAGTTTTATTTCAAATAAAAGATATTGATACTTGCATTTTTCTCATAAGAATGCCTGAGAAATGAACAACATCCCCAATGAAGTACCTATACAAGGGGAATCACCCCCCTTTGAAGATAAGGAACAAGAACACATAGATAACTAATATTGACATCATGAACGTAGACTGTGATCAGTTCTTAGTAAGGTGTTCCCAACCAGCGGGAAGGTCCGAAGACTGTACCCACTAGTCCTATCAAGCCTAGTTAATGTAGAAACCCATCCAATGGTATTCACATCTTCCAAGCTAATCATGACCCTAGTGAACCACTACATCCCAGATGAAGGGATGGTCAAAAATATAGGACACGTGGTTCTGGACATAAGACCGGATAGCATAGAAGAGGTCTTCCATCTCCAAAAGGGCGTGGATAAATTCTATGATTTATTTATAGAAAAGGGGCTTAGATGGTTTAGGAACAAATTTGAGGATGCATATGTGATCACAAATAAGGAATATCTCAAGAAGCCTCTCCCAAAGAATAAATTGGACAAGATAGACCTCATAAGGGGGTATTTAAAAGATGACATCCAAGAAGTAGTAACACTAATAAGCCGAGTGTATGGACTACCTCAGTCCATCCAAATCAAGGACTAGATGATCCTACTGATAAAGAAGATCAGGAACTGCAAGGCCAGGTTCAATTGGGCCACTGTCATAAGTGACAAACTAGACAAGCAATTGACTGCGGTTAAGTACAATTTAAAGATCTATTTGAGTACATATATAGTGTACTTGTTAGCCACACTAGAAAACTATCTAGGGCTCACAAAAAGGGGGAAAATCAATGACCCAAATGCATGGCCCCATATTGTATATCCACAACTAGTGAAAAGGGAAAATATGCCAGAAGATAGCCCAAATTAGAGGATAGTGAACGATGCTCTCATCTTCACAATCATTAGGTCCATTGAGGGTGATTTCATGAAGAGATTGTCAAAAGAAGTAGCTACCAAAGTGAGGGCCATAGGGTCTTACTACGTATATTTTAGGACTTTTACATACATTCGAGTGTCAGGATCTACCCTGAACCCAAAGAAGCTACCTAGGTACCCATCTGATTGGGTAATCATTCTAGAAATGTCCAAAAAGCTCACAGATGCATATGAGCACATACAACATAAGAAGAAGCACCGATAGGACTTCCCCATTCTCCTAGGCCCATACACTCTCCAGGACATGAAAGTCTACAATTCCTTGTCCTTTGAGTGGAATGAGTGCCCACTCCAACTATATAAAACTATCCATGCCCGATTTGACCCAATAGGCACATATAGCCATATCATTGGAAAGTTCTATATCCATGAGCCACACCTTGAAGATCATTGGATGAACTGTGTGGATGATCACGAGGTTAGAATCAGGGATTACTATAGGATGTCCCTTACACTAGCACAAGAGACCTTGAAGGTCCAAATCCACCTGAAGGTTTGGGAGAAAGATTCAGATAATGTGTTGGAATCAATTTATACTATGAATAAGATATACAAAAGGCCCATCTTGAATGCAGAAATTGATAAAGATGAGAATGATGATATTGAATTCCAAGTGAGGCATCTGGTCAGAACAACAGAGGCATGGATTAAAAGGCCTTATCAAATGGATCATATTCCTATGAAAACATTGATGGATCCACCTAGGAAGGTCGATAAGAAATGTGGAGAGAGGTCTACTATACCCCAATACAAGAAGGCCCCACCTCAGAAGCCAGGGCCAATGTATGGCCATGAGAATGTAGTGGAGTATGATCCAAATTCTAGGCACAAGGCCCCAAAAACTAGCATGACAGGGCATATAGATCCTCTAATTAGATCATCAAAAGGGAGAGCTTTTGTCTCTCTGCAACTAGAAACTTTACAAGAGGAAACTGAAGAGGAAGAAACACCTTTGGTAAAATGGACAAGCTCTCAGGCAGCCTCTCAAAAGATAAAAGAGAATGATATCATGAGGAAACATACATAGAATCCAAAAGAGCCAGACAATCCTTTAGATTCCCTAGGTTTGGATGAGTTCTAGATATCTGATTTTGAAGGCCTAGAAGGCTTTGCAGACTAGGGGCAAGATACACTGTTTCAATAAGAGGAATGGACTTTGAGACATAGGTGCCCATCTAGCCCCAAGTAATCTTCACTCCACCTCCAGCCCAATTCACTAATCCCACACTAAACATGCATGTCGCAGGGGTGGACTCTAACACTGGGCAAGGGCCTAAAACTCAAGATGCCACAACGGCCCATAATATAGCAGGAGATAAAGCTACAGGAGAGAGTTCTAGATCGACTCCACCACCTCACATTCCCATTCCACCAACTTATCTCCCACCTCCCATTCCTACTCTACCACCCTCTCTCCCAAATCCAATGCCAACTGCACCTCCTTCAACTTATTCTCTCCCACCTTCTATTCTAACTCTTACTCCTAGTCCACCACCTACGATGCCAACTCCTACTCCACCACCATCAGTCCCTTTGCCTTGATTCATCCCAACTCCCCAGGGGTTAGTAAGCACAAAATTCACGTCTCCCTTCAAAACCATACTAAAATCAATGAATGGCCTTAATGAAGAAGTGTTAATCAATTCCTCAGGGGATGAAGGCCAAGATAGAGATGAACAAGAGGCTGCAGTAGAAGAAAAGAAGGGAGAAGAATAGATGGGAGAAGGAGAAATCCATGAAGAAGAAATGCATGAGGGGGAAGGTGGGGAAGAAGGTGAACATGGGAAATAAGAAGAGGAGAAGGTGACTCTTGGATCACAAAACTTGGCTTCAATCCTCCATATTGCCCCATATGAGCCAGTTACAGCCTTTAGTAAACCTACTTGGTTTACTAAAGAGATTTAGCCTCAGAGAATAACTTACACTGTTGAAGAGGATGGCTAAGATGCAAGTATGGAATTCTTGGGGAAATCCTTCCATTAAGCAGAGGCCAACATACCAGCAAGGACCATATCCTATGTCACCCAAGACACCAGGCATCACTGGAAAGAACAGGTAGTAGTTCCCTCTACTAGCACCCCTCAAGCACAAATAATACCTAAGGATTATACATTTGAAGAGGTAGATCTAGGGGAGCCTACCAGGGAAGGAAGAAAGACACTAGCAGACCTAGGTCTTAAACATCCTCTAGGATTCATGAGAAAAGATGAGGAAACCATCAAGTCCTTAATAGAGAAAAATAAGGCTCTAAAGAATTTCATTTATAAGATGGTGGGTCTCATTAACCCAAGTTGCCTAGAGGCCTCATTATAGGTTGTATTAGAAAAGAGATCCACTCTAGATTTACAGAAGGTGTGACCCCTTCCTTCATTCATGCATGTATTGATTGGAAGAATGATTTTGAACAGTATGGAGAAGGGGTTATTAGACTAGTTTTTAGGCCTTATAGACTCATTCTGATTGAGACAAAAAATTTGAATGATCTGATGGAGAGTGAGGAGGGATTAGATTCTGAAGTAACCAAATGGAAAGCTACCTTCCAAGACCTCAAGAAAATTAAGAAGCAATGCTTCTAGATCCTAGTTAAGATATACGAGGGTGAAGAGCTAGACAACTTTGAAACCTAGATTAAGAGCATATCCAAAATAGTTAAGGTTTGAAAAAAATTCCTAGCTCACATACTGGAGAAACAAAAGGAATTCATGGAATGGGTAGAAGAAATAGAAGGTTTCTTCACATGTATTGGCCTAAAACTATACACAGACCAACAAAAACAAACCCTACACCCAGAAAAAGAGGTGATACAACAATTCAGAGATATTCTAGCAGGTGTTAGCACCAAAGAGGCCCTGCACCAACTATTCTATTCAAATGAAGACATGCAAAGGATGTCCGAACAAGAAGTAGACATCAAGTTCTTCACTTTCGAATTGAATATTTTCAAAGAGAAGCAAGAATGACGGATCAACAAAGTAAAGAGGAAAGAAATCAACTATGAGGAAGTGTGGGAAATAGTGCAAAGGCTACAAGCTACTCATCTAGAAGTGTTCCCTAACTAGATGCTCAGAACCCATACAACCATTTTTAAAAGTGCAATTTTCACACTTAGCCATTTTTCCTCCAAAGGCTAAATTTGGCCCTTTCACCCTTTCGGCCTTTCAGCCCTTTCAACACTCCAGACATTTCAACCCGAAAGGGCCAAAATTTTGGGGTCTCCAATTTTGGTTTTTGACACTTAGGCAAATTTTTCACTTGACAAATTTTGGTGCAGAGGTCAGGGTCTAAATTTATGGGCTTTTCCAGTGAGATAATATTTTTGCATGAAATTTGAACTTCAGATCAGATGGATGCCTAACTAGAGTTTGCTTTGGAAGGAATATGGGTCTTCTATTAGTTTTGACCTTGAAGAGAACCCCAGATGAAGATTCCAAGAGAGAACTCCAAGATCACTTGGCAAATTTTGGTGCACAGGTTGGGGTCTAAATTTCTCGGCTTTTCCAGCGAGCTCATCTTTTTGCATGGAATTTGAACTTTAGATCATATAGATGCCTAAATAGAGTTGATTTTGGAAGGACTAAGGGTCTTCTATCATTTCCCACCTCAAAGAGAACCCCAAATGAATATTCCAAGGGAGAACTCCAAGATCAAGAAGAAGACTCCAATTACATGCAAAGAAACTCCAGCTTCTCTCTCTCTTCTTTCTTGGCGAGTTTGATCCCTCTTGCATGGGAAAACTGATTGTAAATTGATTAAAATCCATGCAAGTTGTCTAGTATTAGTTAGAAATAGAATTATTTAATCAAAGCTTTATTTTTAGTTCATTTTCATTATTTTAGAGTCTCTGATGCCCTAATTTTGGCATTCAGAGTTGGTAAATCAGAACTCGATATATTGTAATCAAAAGCAATGTAATAGGGTTGGATTCTTAATGCAATAAAGATCTAAAATTGGTGCTTCATTCATGGTGTGATATTTTTTTTATCTATGTGAAATTGATGAATGTGTGCACACTTATTCATTATTTTCAAAGATCCAATTGTTTTATTGTGTTTCAAATCTACGTTTATATTAGTTGGAGCTTGTTGTTGTTTATCTACCTTATTGTGACGAATGTATGGAAGAGATCATCTATTGGGCTCAACGTTAAATTTGTCTCATGTGTGCATTCATTTTGGTGGCTTCACGATTTGATAAGTTTTGAAAATCTTGCATGAGTGAATACATTTTCTCTCCAAACGATTGCATCCATTGAGTATAGAATTGCGACGTTGTCTGATTTATACTTCATGGGTTTTCTCCAAATCTCTCTGTCATTCAATTCACAAGGAAGGATCAACAATGGTTTATGTCTGTTAGGATTTCATTTTCTTGCAATTTATTTTGTTTCTTGTTACCCTAATCCTTTTGATTTCTGTCATAAATCTGAAAGTAATCATATTTAAAACAAAAAATTTCATCCTTAGTAAAACTAAAATCTTTGATAAACCAGAAAATACCAAAAAAAAGTACCAAATTTATTCTACAGTTTGATGTCTTGAACGTACCAGCAAAGGCCTCCTCATGAACATTCACATTTAACTTCAATTTAGTGACCAAGCAGGTTGTACCACGACCCCCTAGAACCTTGGGAATAACTTTGTTATTCTTTCAAGAGAGGAAATCGAATCTTGAGATCCTAGCAATTGACTTGTGTAAAAACAATGCTCAACAAATTGTTTTACATAACTATTATTAGACCAGATATTATATATGTAGTTTGTTTGGCAGCCAAATTTCAGCAAGAACCAAAAGAATAACATGTTATGGTCATAAAAAAAAATTCTCAGATATTTTAAAGGGACAGAAGAGTTTGGTTTGTGGTATCTAAAAGGTCCATATTTTAAGGTGATAAATTATACCAATGCAGATTGGGTAGGATGTTTGGATAATCGAAGGAGTACCAGTGGTGGACCTTACTTTCTTGGCTCCCAATTAGCTAGTTGTTCAAGCATAAAGAAGGACTTTGTAACTTTATCAATTGCTAAATCAAAATATATTGCAACATATTCATGTTGTACTCAGGTATTGTGGATGAAACAAACTTCAAAAGATATAGGTGTTACTTTTGAAGAATCAATCTCAATCATGTGGGAAATACCAGTGTTATTAGTATGTCCAGGAATCCAATACAACATTGTAGAACAAAGCATATATCTATCAAATATCATTTTATTAGAGAAAAGGTGTTGGATGGTGAAGTAAAAATTAAGTATGTAACCACAAAGGAGAAAATAAAAAATATATTCAAAAAGCCTTGTGAAATGATACTTTTGAGTATCTATGGAGGAAGTTGAGCATTTTGCCCAATCCTGATGATCACTAAATGCACCAGTGTGTACATTGGTCTAGTGATTTACAAGATTATTTATTTTTGGATTAGTACCCAATGAATTTCTTGTAGGGGGAGAAGAGAAAGCTTAAAGGGTGGGGGGGTTGGCCCTTTGTCTTTATTGTCAAAGGGGGAGAAATTTAGAGAGAAATAGTAAACCTTTATGCTGATATTTTTCATGTTATTTTCTTTATTATTGATGAATGTTTCCATCAATGAAAAAGGGGGAGATTGTTAGAATGTGAAGTTGATGTTATTCCTCATGTTTTCATTAATGTTTTAAATTGATGTCAATATATCCTATGCATTTCCATATTCTAGCGGTATCAGTTGCTATGGGCCGATAGTCCTGGTGGTATTGTTATCTGCACTAACAGTATGAATGTTGCTAAATAATTTCACCAAAATATTTTCTTTAGATACCTATCCTTATTCCTTTCAGTGTTTGTATATGCAACATATGGTGGATTAGTCATTTGGGGTCGATCCTATGTGAATCGTGTTCATGTTTCGGACCCAGTTGTTACTATATATCATGTTCATAATGACCAATGGATCTGATATCCTTGGAGAAAGTGTTACACATTTTAATGTGTGAGGCAAGTGGTATTGGTTGAGATGGTCCACAATTCATTCCTTACCATGTGGATCAGTCATTTTGGGTCGACCCTATGTGAATCATGTTCGTGTTTCGGTCCTAACTGTTACTATATATCATATTCATAATGATCATTGGAACCGATGGCCTTGGAGAAAGTGTTACATGTTTTAATGTGTGAGGCAAGTGGTATTGGTTGAGATGGTCCACAATTCATTCCTTACCACCATGTGAATATCTTTGTGTGAACTATTTCAAATTTGTTTGGCTAGCATGGTTGGTGGCCTCAAGAAGTATAATTTGGGAAAGGACTTATGTTGCTCATGTGGCTTATGTATTTCTTGTATGCAAAGTGATTTCAAATTTATTTTAGGAGATCTATGTATTTCTCATGCAAGTGGTATATTTTTGGTGATCTCATTGGTGGATTCAATCTCTTTTCATACTTCTTAGCAGTGAGCCTCTTTGTATTGGTAGTGAGCCTCTTTGTAATTTGCAATGAGCCTCTATGTATCAACAGTGAGCCTATTCATATCTTAGGGTAGTTATCCTGACCTACAGTGAGCACATTGACAATGAGTGTACCATCCTAAAAAGTTAGCACCTATAATTGGAGGCTCTAGGACCTTTTAGTCCCTGTTTTGGTGATTTTGAGGTCTGAATGACTGTTTTGCTTGATCCCTACAACCTAAAATTTATCCCTCCACTTTCTATCACACTCCCCTGAATCCCAATAAGCTTTGAGCCAAAATTACTTGTACTAGGTCGGTCGGGTCGACCTTGGCCTCATTTTTTGTGCCTAAAATTGGCTCGGTCCCTAGTAGCAGATTTTTCTTCCAATTTTTGGATCTATGGTCAATCTAGAGTTAAATTGAATCCAAAAATGAGTATAAAAGGGGACTCTCTCCTCTCATTTTATCATCACATGAAATACATTCAAGATCTCATCCATATGCAAGCAATTCAATATCTCAAGCAATTAAAGTTTTTCAATTGAAGTGGTGGATTCAGGACTTGAAGGAAAACACCCAATATAGGATTTCTAAGTCTCCATTTCTTCAAGATCCATTCAATAAAAGACAATATTCTCTAATTGATGAAAATTTATCTCCCATGATGGCCAAATATAGGAATTCACAAGCAATCAAGAAGATCCATACATTCACTCTTCTTCTCTCTCTTTCTCCATTTGAGGTTATTAAGCATACATTCATTCAAGATATAGGATTGGCAAGTGTATATTTGTGCATTTGTCAAGGTATACTCAATTCTTCCATACAAGCATACATACAAGAATCTTCATGGATTGGACTGATTAGTACATCCATTCATGAAGGTTTTTCATGCAAGGTGAATTTCACATTTATCTTGTTTACATTACTTTCCTTTATGAAATTTCAATTTCATTTCAAGGTTGGTTCCTATACAGGGGTTTGACCAAGGAAAACCCCTTTCCACAACCTTTTCCCATTCTTTTTTATGTGTAGGAACAATTTTGTGAGTTGTGGATATGGATTTGGGAGTCTCAAAACCAGTTGTAGACCCTCATAATTTTTCATCAGATTTGGACCTAAAAGGACTAGGTCAACTTTTCTGACCTTGTCTAGGACTAGGTCAACTTTTCCAACCTTTTCCTCCACTTTTTGGTTGAAAATTGAATGGTAGACAGACACATGCATCATATTCCTAGATCTTGAGGTACAACTAATTCTGGCATCCCAATGAAAGTCAAATTTAGATTTGAAATTCATTTTTCTTCTTCTAATTTAAGGGCGAGTTCATTCTATATATTTTCGTCTTACACTTACTTTTATAGACCAAATTTGATATCATACATTATCTTTTGTCATTTCCTTTATCATAATATCAATTTTATCAATCCATTTCATATCAATCAATTAACAATAAAGGAATACCCTCATTTCCCCAAAAACCCATCCTTGAATCTAGATCTTGCATTAGCATCCCTTCATCCTTTTGGGTTGTGCTAATCAAATTGGTTCGAGGGTAGGTAGTTGGGGATATTCCTAATGTTATAATATACCTTGGTGAGTGATCTTCATTCCTAGCATTTCTCACCATATTATGTTATATAGTGAGCCTTTGTACAAATCAACTTAACTGGTGTCACTCTAACAGGTGCCTTCATTTCTTGAGAATTAGCTTCTCCCTAGTTTTTCCTAGTTTGGTCTTTCCACATAAATATTGGTGTTCTCTATTTCAATGTTCTTGTATTTTCATGTTTACATTTTCTGTGGATGTTTAAGTATTTAACCGACATATCATAAATTGTTATTATTGTTGTTTATTAATTTGCTAATAGAGAAAGAGTTATGAATGTTGTATGGAATAACTAATTCACTCCCCCTCTCATTTATTTGATCTTTTCAACAATCCCATAGCTGTTACCTTGGGGTCTCTAACAATAGTTAGGTTATCCAATTAGCTATCATTTATATCCCCAAGCCCATAAACAGGGTGACGAACCCTCTTTCCATCTAATTCCCTCATTAGATATTCATCTATATTTTTGGGATCAACTTTCTTATTGGTTCTTTCCTTTTAGTTCATTTTTACAATAGAATTTCTTCATAGACTAGGGTTTCAACACAATGACCTACAATTTTACTAAACTAGCTTTGAAGATACTTTTAACTCCCAAAATATCCTAGTATTGAAACAAGATTCAATTTTTAGTATAATGATTGAAATTTTTTAAGAGGCACACTTACCACTCAAATTATCTCAACTTGGACTTTTCTCACAAACCCTAATTTCATCCACAACTTACTCCAAACCTCAAATAGTAAGGTGTGATTATTGCAAATAATTAAGGTGATAATAATAGGTCTATGCATATGATTTATGGATTTTCAATAGAAAAAATTTGACCTGATTTGACCATGTCTCCATTGCTATAATTCAAGTGAATTTACTACTCATAGTTAGTCATCTCTATGATTTGAATGTGATCTTTCAATGGCTTAGGATCAGGTGTGATCAAATGGCTAAGATAAAAAGATTTATTTTTTAAATTAATGAAGGTTTACTTTTAAACATTTGATCCAATCACCTTTTGGAAAGTTGACTCTACTTGGACACACGTCACTATACCTTGGCACAATCTAATGAAAGCACAATAACTTCATCCTATGTGTATCTAATAGAAAAGGGTCTATTTGATCTAAAAACTCACATTTCTATGGAGGTGTAACATCTTTGAAAACCTTTTGGACCGTGACACAATGACAATCATTGATCTTTCTTTTTTGTTGTTAAATGGAATCAAACTTGGGCTCGTCTTTGATCAGATAATCCACATTGCATAGGAGCTCTGATATGTATGACAAGAGTCTCAGTTGCAATACAATGATATTCATAGATGATATGTGTAAACTTGTAACATAGGCTCACAAAGGATTAAAAATATAAAGTGAGACCCAACACCGATCGAACGTGTCATGTTGCATCGAGGGTTTGAAAATTCTGACTTACTTGAGGGTCTTTAAGTTATCCCTAAATTTACTTACTATTTATATTATTAATTTTTTTATGTCATGTCACACATGTCATATCTTTCTCAATATCTTTCTCATATTCTTGGATTTACTTAATCACATATCATTTGTTGATTTGGCATCAAGTGCTTGCAAACTGTGACATTTTGAATAGTCGGGTTCCACGAAGGTGCAAAAATTTTTTTGTCAATAGTTTTAGAAAAGTATGAGTGGACCTAACGATGAGATATCCATGTCTTGAAATGTCTCTACATAAAATTCCCACTCCCTACCTTTTACTATACAATCAAATTTAGAAACCACTATAATAAATATTGTATACTATCATTATGATTGTCATTTGTCATGTCTATCATTCACATATTGCTCATTCCCCACTTTAATAATGCTCATGTACGTTAATAATGTTGTTACCTTGAAAAAATTCATTTGTCCCAAACAAGAACGTCATTCATCTTTCTCTCTTCAGTTAGTTTCAATTCAATGGACATGGTTTTGTCTTCCACAACTATCCAAAATCAATCAAAAAATGCCTTCAATGAAAGGAAATGCAGGCATCCGAAAAAGCCATCTGAGATCAGTATGGACATATAGCATCTAATAATTTCTTCAATAGCTTCCAATTAACTAATACAATCACATACTACTATGTCATAAAAGAGAAAATAGACATAGTTGATTTCCCACAATAAAAACCTTAGAGGAAAGTGATTGTAAATTACAGATCTAATAGATTTCAACAACTTTACAACATGTAAATTTAATACTTCAAAATCATGATACTAGAAGAATGAGACAAAATAGAACACAAATATATGTGGGGGAAACCCTTTCAGATAAAAAACCACACACTCCAAAACATCAAGCCAATGTAATATTCAGTAACAAGCTACAATACATTTTTCAAGCTCTAAGCCTTTACATGGAGGTTTACATCTTGTTCTATCGTGGAGAATACCTAATAGCATAACCCTATGAAATGAAATCCTCTCTTCTCTCCTCTCTTGTAAATAAACTAAGGAATCAACATATATAGAGCTCAACACAAAGAGGTAGGTGCCAATGGATTCCAAAACCATCTTCAACACCTAAGAGGTAAGTTGTGTCATAATGTAAACAACTTGCTAATTCCATGACACATTGCTTATAGAAACTTCTAAGGCAACAACGCCTATCTCATTCATAACAATCATCTTTCTAAATACAATGCAAGTACAACATAGATATTACCATGACTAGGACTAGCCACCTTCCTTACCTCACACCACTTGCCAAAAGTGAACTCCACAATAAATTTCAATTGCTAAAATACAAATCCAATATACAATATAAATTTCAAACCAAGACTCTTTAGTTGACATAGGAAATTGTCAAATCAATTTCCACTTCAAATTGGAAATATATGACAATATCTTGCCAAAAATTAGTATCTTCCTAGTGGGTGCCAACTTCTTAGAAAATAATAAATATGTCATCTCATCACCTGTCATGTAGGATGCCACCTCACCAAGAGGTCCCACAAATTGAATGACAGCTTATGAAGTTAATAACTTAGGTTAAATCAATTAATTAAATAATTCAACATATTAGGACTTTAAATTTGAAACACCTTAATCCCAACATTCGATGATCTTGCACGTAAATATTAGATCCATGGGATGTCTTTATTAATCATCGTCGATGTGATGTGAAAAACACATTAGCCACAGTCATCCATGATGAATTTCACTCCAAGGGATTTAATGTTTTTATAGATAAGGAAGCCCTTCAGGCTGGTGATTGTATTCCAACAAAGATACAACAAGCCATAATAGTTATTACAAATAGCTGAGCATGTTGCTTGAATCTTTCAGTAATCTCATACACTTGGAAGTTCTAGATTTGTCATTGTGTAATAAGATATCTCATTACTTGTTGGTTTTGGAAATTTAACAAGCTTAAGAGATATAAAAATACATGATTGCAAGCGGTTGAGCATTTTTCCATATTATTTCAAGCAATTTATACACCTGGAAGTTCTAAATTTATCTGGTTGTGCAAAGCTTAAAATGAGATTAGATATGTTGGAAAATGTTAGGAAGCTCAAGTTGTGAACTAACATTGGAAAACTAGGCAAGTTATATTTTCTAACAATTGAGACTCTGATGTAGGAGAGATTGCAAAATTCTATTGTAAACTTATCCTCTTTGAAGAGGATTAAAATTATAAGTTACCAAAATTTAATGGATTCTTATAACATGACGATACTACTTCTTCATTTAAAATATTGCAAATGGTTCTCAAGGATGTAGACACTAAAGATTGCAAATGATTCTCCATAATATCATATGTTGTACACAATATGTTTAATACCAAGACAAAGGTGATGGCATGTAACTGGTTGAATGTTTGAATATGTTAAGTTGATCACCGAAATGTAGAAAGATAATGCAAGACATTAAATCAGTTAATGGATTGTATTGTCATTGATGTCAACTTGATATAATCTAATCGGTTATAATCAAAGTGTCAAAGACTTCAGAGAATTAGAAAGAAAAATATTATGCTTGCAGTAATGCATAAAAGACAAGCATTCACTAAGTGACTTCAAACACCGATGGCTAGTGGAACCCGATGGATAGAGATCGTCGAAAGTTAAGTCACAGTGATGCCCAAGAAAAGAAACTAACAAGCATTATCAAAGAGCAGAATCACAAGAAAAACTGACGGCCAAAATTACAGTGTTAACCGACGAGAAGAACTTTGTAGTGAAGCCCGAAGGATAGACAACCCCAATGGATAGACAAACCTGACAAAGAAGCCCAAGGAGAACTGAAGTGTTGACCGAAGCTATCAAAGAGTTAAAACACCGAAGTTAACTGGAGTTCAAAAATGACAAAATATCTAGCTGACAGAGCTAAAAATAGACTTAAATAGTTGTTATCATTGTTTTCATCGACAAGATAAAGTCAGAGATAAGTAAAGGATTTAAAGTTGTTTTTTCCAGTTGGCAAGAAGATTTCTACAAGATAAAACATGAGTTATGCTTTAAATTAGGATTGGCTAAGATTGTAGATCATGCAAAGATCAATAAAATCAAGAAGAAAGAAACGGTGATATCATGTCTATAAAGAGACAACGTAATTCATTATGAATGAAGGGGAGTGAATGAAAAAGAGGATGCTGGAGAGAAACTGATGAAGAACAACTTCATATAGTACTGATCAATCAAGCTGAGGAAGGAGCTAAAAATTTATGCGGACACCGAGCAACAAATCATAGCATCACCGAGTACAAACAAAAGTGGATCCAAGGTATTGAAAAGATATATTGATCAAAATGGTTTAATGAGCTTACAATAGATCTAAAAATCTACAAGTTTAAGTTGTATATGTGAACAGATCATACTATTTCAGTTTAACCATTGATTCAGAAAGTCTCTTAACCAAGAAGGGTTTAAAGATCCTTTCTATATTGAGATACATCCCAAGGAGTATCAAAAAGTTTGATCATGAAGATAGCATGAGATTCCAGATACCATTTGACAAACCAGGGTTTGGTCATAGAAGGTAGCATAGAGATATCTGATATCAAGTGACAAACTAATCTTTTAAATCCTCTAACAAGGTCACACCTAACATCGTGTTTGTAACCTTTAATAGGGTTGGGTCTTCACCGAGCTCACTTCATAAGAGTGAAAATTTTGGGTTACCGGTCCCAAGTGTTTTTTCCCTTAACAAGGTTTCCACATTAAAAATCCATGTGTCAATGTGTTTGAGTCATTACTTTAGCGTTTTGCATTACACATAACTAATCTATATTGATCAGTATACACTAAGATATTTAGTGTCATTTGGTAAATTGAAATATTGTTATTCGGTAAACATAAAGAATAAGGTTTAAAAGATAACTCTGAGCAGTAGTTATTTAATAAGTATATTTGAAGGCATTCATCTTATAGGACTAAAGATAAATAGAGGACTAATATTGTGGTACTAAGTTTTTGGGTTGATTAATTGGAATATTTTTGAGGCCACTGATTCACCCCCCCCNCTTCCCCCCCCCCCCCCCCCCCCTCTTAGTTATTACTAACAATTGGTATTAGAGCTTGTGTGCTTAGAAAGGGAGTTTAAGAGCTCAAGCAAAAGATCACAAGATGAACAAACAAGATGTGCCAAATTTGAATAAACACAACTTTGCATCATGGAAAAGTAGAATAGGGCTCCACCTATCAGGTATTGGTAATGATGTTAATCAACACCTTGATATTGAATATGTGTTGCCTACAGGACCTCATACTCTTGAGCAATTAAGAGAAAGGCATGAGCATAATTGCATAATGATAGAACTTGCATCATCACTCTTCGATGTTGAGTTTGAAGATGTCAAAACCTGCACCTCTGCAAAGAAAATGTGGGATAAGTTGAAGCTAGTCATGGAGGAGATGCTAATGTAATAAGAGCCAAGGAAGAAAGCCTAAGAGGGAGGTTTTATGATCTAAGGATGAAAGAAGGAGAACATATCACTTAGTATAGCTATAGAATGAAAGAGGTATTCAATGTTATCTGAGCAGTTGGAGGTTTACTTGAAGAGGAGACAATGGTAAGTAAAATCTTAAGAACCTTACTGCCTGTATATGCTATTAGAGTTTATGTTATTCAAGAAATGAGAGCAGTTGCAAACAATACATTTACTCTAGATAGTCAACATGATCAGATTTCCACAATCTATTTAAATCAATTATTTTCTTCTGGATTTGATTATGTAAGTGTTTTTAGCATCCATAAGAAAATAATTGATTACTCTAGATAGTCTAATTGGTAGACTGATTTCATTTTAGATGGATAACTTTGATAATAGTGTCTTACCATCTATAGAATCTGCATTCAAATCTTCTTTGAAAATAAGTAAGTTAAGTCATACACATGCTATTAGAAATGATAGTGAAATTGATAATGAGGATCAAGGACTTGATGAGATTGAAGCACTAATGGCAAGAATATTGTAGAGAGGCAAAGGTAGATACAAAGGAAAATTACCACTTGTATGTTTTAATTGTAAAGAGGTTGGACACTTTGCTGCAATATGTCCAAACAGAAGAAATGAAAGAACATATGAAAAGAAGTTTGACTGAGGTGATAATAGATATTACTGAAGCAACTGACACTCTGAAAGAAGAGACACCCGAGACTACAAGGACAAAGGAAAGAAAGCTTGTTACCTAGCTGAGAACAAAGCTGATGATACTGACACCGAATCTGAAGAAGACATTGAGATGGTAGTTGTAGCCATGAAGGATGATTCAGACGAAGAAGAAGAAAGGTATGTAGAAACTGCACTCATATCTAAGGTTAGTAAGAAAAATGTCTGGGTCATAGATAATGGCTGCACTCACCACATGACCGGTGATAAGAAAAAGTTTGAAAATTTTGAATACTATAATGGTGGTTCAGTAAGAATGGGAAATGACACACCTTGTCCAGTTGAAGGTAAACGAACCATAATGTTGAATAACCTGACCAAATGTGAAAATTCTTACTGGGTAAAAGGACTGAATTATAATTTGTTAAGTGTTTCACAGCTGAACAATATAGGTCACCGAGTAGCATTTGAGAATAAGAAAGCAAAGATCTCCAATGAATCAGGAAGGTTGATCGAAACTGGTGAGCAGACAAAAGGTAACCTTTTCTATCTTGATGACATTAACACCACTTGTTTAATGGCTAGAAATGAAGACATATGGTTGTGGCACAAAAGATTGTGTCATGTGAATTTTGACAATGTGATAAAGATAAGAAATAAAAGGAATGTCAGAGGCTTACTGAGCATGAAAAATCCCGAGCATATCATGTGCAAGAACTGTCAAACAGATAAGATGAAAAAGTCTAGTTTCAAGATTAAAACCCATACATCTAATGCAATTCTAGAATTAGTCCATACTGATCTATGTGGACCCATGAGGAAAAAGAGTTACTATGGAGATAGGTATTTCATTCTCTTTTTTGATAATTATTCTATAATGATGATAGTTATGTTCTTAAAAGATAAATCAGAAGCATTCAAGATGTTTAAATGGTATAAGGCTATGGTAGAAAAACAAAGTGATAAGAAATTGAAATGCTTAAGGTCAGATAGAGGAGGGGAA